>OY992876.1:205603014-205713014 GCA_963921405.1 Cepaea hortensis
TTTTAGTGATTGTGAACTGATCCATTTGAGAACAAGGAAATCAAATCAAATCAAATCAACTTTATTAGGGTTACAAATTGGGCGCGCAGGCCCGTCTTACATTCGGCCCATCCAATCATTCGTCTTTCATTCATCAAGAGCATTATACATTTACATAGGAAGAAAAATAAACATTGTGAAATGAATGTTGTAAACATAAACAAGGCAAATTACCATGTTATGAGGCCCATCTCCCACCTACCCATACATCACCCCACCCACACACACACCCCCACCTACCCACACACACGCACACCAAGGGACACATACATACCCCACCAACGGACCCATCCCCCTTCCGCACATCCCCCACCTACACACTCTCCCCTCACCTGTTCCCCCAACCAAAACACACTCGCCACCCACAAACATTCCCCCACCAACCCACACATCCCACGCCCACCCACATACACATCCTAACCCACACATCCTCTCTCCATCCACACCTCAAACCACCCATCCCCCAGCCACATCTCGATTGACGACATATTCACCACCCACGCACACAATCTCCCACCAACCCACACATCGCACATCCACTCACACATCCCCAAACCATACACACACATCCCCACCAACTGACATCTCCCTACCCCCCCCCCCCCCCACACACACACACACACACATCCCCACCAACCTAGGAAACCTCATGTAGCTACATCCCCAGACATATTGCCACAAGAAATATGCATGTCTCAAATATTTAAACTTGTTTCCTGATATAATAACGTAAATGCTGTATAATGCTTAACCTGTGCACTGCTATAACCAGTAGACTTGTAACTTCTTGTCAATAATTTTATCATTTTCATAGGTCCATTCATCTGTAACTCTTAGTATTATTTTATTGCACAAGTGGTATTTCAGCCTGTTATTCCATTGCGGTGTCTAAAGATTGCTGCCAGTTCTCTTCCGTGGAGTTGGTAAAATGCATCATCTTTCTTCTGGCATGGTCGCTCATTTTCCTACATTGTTGCCAAGTAGCAAGCCAGACGAAATGACGTTAAATAGAATTTGTGAGTGAATCTCGAACCAACAGACAGGAGAAAATAGAGAAGTGACGTGAGAAGGCAGAAAACGTCACAGGGGTAGTTAACAACAACAAAGAGAGACCTTGAGCTGATGGCTAGGAAGGCAGCACGCTTCTAGTCGCAGAAATAAGATTGGCTACAAACTGGCAGGACATCGCACTGATGGCTAATAAATGCTGGATAGAAGAGCGAGATTATTAAGGATTCATATTAGCTAGAAACGACGGATAGATGCAAATGCAGATATTGGGTCTTGGCAAACATGGCAAGGTGACACAGAGGCTGACCGGTAAGGGGCAGTAGCTGACTAGAAGTAGTGAGACAATATATCAGCAGTTATAGATAGCTTCACTTGCGCAACAATGATGCATATTATTTCAATACTGTCCCGCCTGGCTGAACAGGCACGGTATTCTGGGAATTATTAATGTATTCCTACTATAATTGATATCATAATTGATATGTGTGCACAAGCTTGAACAGAGGCAATAAATGTCGCCATAACTGAGATGTCTACCGGCTTCGGGTTATCTATCGATGTTTGCACAGCGCTTCCAAAGTTCTGTTCAAATGGTTGCTCCCTGGGACAATGAGTCGATTGTTGATGTTGATTGTTTATATCTTCAGTTACGGTTTGGCAATTGTTTTATAAATTCTTTTAATAAATCTCTTGGCCTCGACATAGATTATTTCAGGATGAGGCAGTCTTCTGCCTTTCTGTGCCAATCTGTCAGCCTATTAATTTCCACGAAGAAAGAAACGACACTGTAAATTGATTACATAAATTAGACGCAAACAATCAAGATAAAGATATTTTAGCTTTTTATGCGTAGAAATATAGTTGAAAAACAGAGGAACAACAGGCAAATTTTATTTCGTTAATATCACGCCGGTTGACCTTGGATGGGATGACCCTGGAGTCCAGGTCAAATGTAAAAATCTGTCTGGATGCGAATTCGAGCCTATGACCTCCGCGCCCACAGGCAAGTGACCTGCAGTTGTAAGTAAGCGAAATAAAGGACCCGTTTATACGCCTTTAGGCGCTTTGGACATATTGTGCGAGGCACATATTTCAGTAGACCAATGGGAACTGGGCAGGTGATGTCATGTATCACGCCGGTCGTGTTTACTTCCAATGACATTTCTAGTACCCAGTGTAGGCAGGGTTGACCTGGGCCTGGGAGCCCTGGTAAATAAAACAGAATTCGAATCCGCCCCGGAAGTGGTTAAAACTCACGACCACCGGCCGCGAGGCGATAGTCTAGCCACAGTGCTACCTCCTGGAGTTGTGTTATAGATTAAAAAAAAAAAGCATACCTTCAAAGACTGGTCGGCGCTAGAGTAAGTCCGTCTGTTGGCCACGAAAGATGTAAATCCGCTGTTCAACCATAGCAGGTTGTTGACCAGGATGCTGTACGACCCATTTGTGTGCACGTCCACGTGAAAATTTGGAGTCCCAGCTACGCCTGATGAAGAAACAAAGCAAACAAAAAGATAATATTTCTGAGCGATATAATGTAACCGGTGATAATTATGAAACATCTAAATAATTATATTAGCTTATGCACTTGAAAACACTTGAATAGTTAATTAATTTGTTAGTTAGTTAGTTAGTTAGTTAGTTAGTTAGTTAGTTAGTTAGTTATTTTGTGAGTTAGTTAGTTAGGTATTTTGTTAGAATAAGAAAGTAGATACGAATGAAGTACAGAAGAAGTGAAAGAAGAAGAAGAAAAAAAAACAGAAGAAGGAAGAGGGGGAAGAGAAGGGAAGGTTGAGGAGGAGGATAGGAAAAATGGTGGAATGAGAAAATGGATGTGAATAAAGTAAAGAAGAAGTGGAAGATTAAAAGAAGAAGATGTAGAGGGGAAAAAAGGAGGATTCGGACACGAGGAGGAGGAGGAGAAGGGAAGGTTGAGGAGGAGGATAGGGAAAATGGTGGAATGAGAAAATGGATGTGAATAAAGTAAAGAAGAAGTGGAAGATTAAAACAAGAAGATGCAGAGGGAAAAAAAGAAGGATGATTCGGTCACGAGGAGGAGGGAAAGAAATGTAGAAAGTTGAGCAGAAAAAAAGGATGGAAAATTAGGAAGAGTATGAATGAGAAAGAAGAGAACATTCTTATGAAAAAAATTCAAAAGGAGGTCAAGGAGACGGAGTAAACATAAAAGTGAGAGAATGAAGTGACAGATCAGAAAAATGAACGGGGGGGGGGGGGGGGGGGGGTAAAAATAGAAAGAAGATGGAGGATGAGGGGTGAGAACATTAATTGAAGGGGAAAGTGGAATGAATGTAACCTTAACAGATTTAGTGCCAAACAAAAAGTAGGTTTGGATCTCACAAAAATAGATGGCGGAAAATGGGAAGTGGGGATGTGTCATAGTTATGACTTAAAAGTTGTTGATATTGTAGCAGACATGTTGTGTATATCAAATTAAAGTGGTTGCTTAGGAGAAACTACTGTATATAAGCCCATGGCGGATACAGGAAATCAATTAAGACGATTAATCATCCCATGATATTGTATTAGTTAAGAATGCAAAGAAGTGGAAGAGAGAAGAACATAAGGGGGTGTAATATGAATAGCATTAGAAGGAGAAGGAGAGTACAGAAAACATGAAAATGGAGAAAACGTGGAGGGAAAAGTAAACTTATGTGAAAGAGGAGAATAAAGACAAGAATGTGGAGCAACAAAAAGAAAACAGACGGAGAAGGAAGAAGAGGAAATAGAAATGAAGGAATCGGAAAACTACAATTAAGAAGGAGAAGGAGTAGGAGCATGAAGAGTCAAATAAAGGATAACTGTAGGAAAAATTGAAGAAGTTGAAAAGAATTCGACATGAAAGGAATTAATAATAATAATAATAATAATAATAATAATAATAATAATAATAATAATAACACAGAAGCAGGTACGCACCTACATTTGCGATGTTGCAAATGAACTCAAAGGTAATGATAAGTATTACAGCTGCTCTCATATCTGCAATTTCATAAAGCATCATCTGAGTTGCTTGTCAATGCTTTTTATACTACATCTGGCAGTGCCCCTGACCTTAGTCAGAAGTGTTATCTTCTGTCTGTTATCAGATACATATAATATGTACTAGTTATCTCCGCCGTGTAAATCAGTTGATAGTTTATGTTTACGTATTCATCAAATTTTGTATGTTTGTTTGATACTGGGTTAACGTACAAATTACACAGTTTCTTGTTGGATTTACTGTCATGTTTTACTTATCAGTGAAATATTCACCGTCATAGTTAAGTTGTGATTCCTTTGCAGAACGTTATTATCATAATAGCCTGCTCAAAAGACTCCCAATCCTTAACCAGTTCCTCCGTCTCAGAATTGTTTGTGACCATTATGGCTGTAATTGTCTGTGTTCCCCATCATGTTGAACAGACTGTATCTCCTGTTTTAGGAACCATGTTTCCAATGACTGTTCTTTCCAAAACATCATTATCTTTGATAAGGTCAAGGTATGACATTTTTTTAGAGACATGGTGATGTTTATGAGTCAGTTTTTATATGACTACCTTATAGAATAGCAGTAATGTTATTATTTCTGACCCATGGTATTGTAATAATTTTCTATAACATTTAAGTTCAAGAGCATCAATGTTCTTTGTAATGTTTGTGAAATGATGATATCAATGTTCTTTGTAATGTTTGTGAAATGATGACATAGTATGTTGCAATAGGCACGATGCGAGTTCTTAGAATATCTGCCCCTATCTTTGTTGGTGTTTCGCCATAGGTATTTCAAGTTACCCACATCAAGGTCAGATAGCCCTTTCTGTTTTGGTCACCCTGTAAGGGAAGCAACTGAGAACATCGAAGGTCTCGAGACAGAGGTAAAGAATTCTTGTTATGAAAGTGGCGTGTAGGTCCATCACCGGTCGAACTCATTACGGACATAGATGACTGATGGGTATGGACGGACACGGTCGCCTGCGTTTCCGAACACGACAAACTATGGTGCTGACAATATTGTATTAGACAGACATTTGCTTTTCTATCTATCAAGGTGACAAATAAATTTACAGCAATTTTTTAGAATCACAAAATGAAGATAGGGCCTACGCATGAATGTAATCCATTTCTTTGTACCCAGGAAATGATAATGCTGAATCGGGTGAAAAGAGATTTTACAGAAGCAGTAATGTGGAACATACGGTGATAACCAGACATATTCTAGTGAACCAAGGCGCTAGAAGAAGACACGGATGCTGGATGGGAAAAACCGAGAAACATATCTGAAAGTATTATAAGAAAGTAATTTCTCTGATGCTGGATGGGAAACATATTGAAAACATATTTGAAGGTATTATAATAAGGAAATCATTTCTATGATGCTGGATGGGAAACATATTGAAAACATATTTGAGGGTATTATAATAAGAAAATCATTTCTCTGATGCTGGATGGGAAACATATTGAAAACATATTTGAAGGTATTATAATAAGGAAATCATTTCTATGATGCTGGATGGGAAACATATTGAACAAATATTTGAGGGTAATATAACCAGAAAGCCTTTTCTCTTATGCTGAATTGGAAACACAGTGAAAAAATATTTGATGGTATTATATTAATAAAGTCATGTTCTGATGCTGGATGGGAAACAGTGAAAAGATATGTGAGGGTATTATAATAAGACAGCCATTTCTCGAATGCTGAATGGGAAACACAGTGAAAAAATATTTGAGGGTATTATATTAATAAAGTCATGTCTCTGATACTGGAGGAGAAACGGTGAAAAAATATGTGAGGGTATTATAATAAAAAAAGTAATTTCTCTGATGCTAGTTGGGAAACACATTTAAAAATATATTTGAGGGTATTCTAATTAGAAAGCCATTTCTCTGATGCTGAATGGGAAACAGTGAAAAAATATTTAAGGGTATTCTAATAAGAAACGTATTTCTCTGATGCTGGATGGGAAACACAGTGAAAAAATAGTTGAAGATTTATAGTAAGAAAGTCATTTCGCTGTTGCTCGATGGGAAACACATTAAAAAATATTTGAGGGTATTCTAGTTAGAAAATAATTTCTCTGATGCTGGATGGTAAACACATTGAAAACATATGTGAGGGAATTATAATAAGAAAGTAAGTTCTCTGATGCTGGATGGGAAATACAATGCAAACACATTGTGGGTATTATAATAAGAAAGTTATTTCTCTGATTATGGATGGGAAACACATTGAAAAATTATGTAAGAGTATTATAATAAGACAGTCATTTCTCGAATGCTGGATAAGAAACACAATGAAAAAATATTTGAGAGTATTATAATAATAAAGTCATGTCTCTGATGCTGGATGAGAAACAGTGAAAAAATATGTGAGGGTATTATAATAAAAATAAGTAATTTCTCTGATGCTGGATGGGAAACACATAAAAAAAAAATATTTGAGGGTATTCTAATTAGAAAGTCATTTATCTGATGCTGGATGGGAATCGCACTGAAAAAATATTTGAGAGTATTCTTTTCTCTGATGCTGGATGGGAAGAACAGTGAAAAAATATTTGATGGCATTATAATAAGAAAGTCATTTCTCTTATGCTGAATTAGAAACAGAGAAAAAATATTTGATGGCATTATAATAATAAAGTCATGTCTCTGATGCTGGATGAGAAACAGTCAAAAGATGTGTGAGGATATTATAATAAGACAGGCATGTCTCTGATGCGGGATGGTAAACACATTAAACAATATGTGACGGTATTATGATAGGAAACTCACTTCTCGAATGCTGGATGGGAAACATTGAAAAAAAAAATATTTGAGGGTGTAATAATAAGAAAGTGATTTCTCTGATTCTGGATGGGAAACACATTGAACAAATATTTGAGGGTATTATAATAAACAAGTAATTTCTCTTATGCTGGATGGGAAACATATTGAAAAAAATATGTGAGGGTATTGTAATAAGACAGACATGTCTCTGATGAGGGATGGTAAACCCATTAAAAAAAATATTTGAGGGTATTATAATAAGAAAGTGATTTCTCTGATTCTGGGTGGGAAGCACATTTAACACATATTTGAGGGTATTATAATAAAAAAAAAGCTATTTATCTGAAACCCTGCAGGGAAAACAAAATAGAGGGAGATCTATATATACACATAAAAGAGAATTCGAGCCACATATTAATGATATGAGGAGGATATTGAGATAGTTTCAATGCCACTCTCTCTAAGACATCCATGATTTATGTATCATGTCTGTGCCACTCTCGCTAAGATGGCCATGTTTCGTATCTTATCCCTATGCCACTCTCAATGATATCCATAATTTAGGTCTTATGTCTGTCCCACTCTCGCTAAGATATCCATGATTATGACGCTGCGATATTAAGCGAGAGTTACGTATAACCAAACTTTTTTCATTTAAAAAAAATGTTATGTTTATGTTTCTTTTCTTTTAAAATTTAGTTGTTTTAAAATGCTAGTTTCCCCTATGAGGTCCCATGCTCTTGTGTCATTCGGATGACCGCATCTGAAAGTGGCCCTGCCATAGGCAGATCGCTTTCGTTGATTTCTCTGGCATGAGCGTCGGTCATTCGGATGGCTATGGGAAACTAATGAATATGAGTTGTGTTGGACCGATTCAAGAACCGACATCACAGGACATAGAGACATTCCCATATGTGCTCCGTCCTCGCCTTCAAATTCTAGCGAAGAGTACCAATACTAATGGTACCAGCTGCAATGTGATTATGTGTCTGTCTGACCGTTCCTTCGAGAACCGAGTGTCGCCCAGGTCGCCTGGTCACTCCGTACAGAAGCATTCTCTCCTGGCCATGATTTATGTGTTCCTCAACATTATACACATGATACCAAAAATCCCTAACAATATCTACACTACTGGATATAACTTTAAAGTAAATTAAACAAAAACGTCAGTACATGCCAGACTTTTTCGGCTGCTGTTGATGTACTAGGCAAGATTACGCCCAGTAGTTTGCCATTGCTTTCTGAGCGACCGGCTCACATACCCCCGTAAGTAACCAACGCGGCGCGATACGCTACCGAATCTCGCGTAGCAGCGTTACTCACGAGAATATACAGGATTACGGAGAAAGACGTCAAACTCTACGCCAGGGATACCTTAGACGGCCCTAATGACAGGAAAAGGCTAATGGTAGTAAATCGTTATGTAAAAAAAATTTTTTGCATATCCTTTACAGGACATCGCTGTCAACATCAACATCTTTTAGCTGATTGTTGATTTCTTGGCAAGATTACGCTCAGTAGTTTGCCATTGCTTTCTGAGCGGCCGGCTCACATACCCCGTAAGTTACCGACGCGATTCGAACCACTGCTGATTCTCACCGTCGTCACGTTACTTACGAGAGTATACGAGATTACGGAGAAAAGTTGCTAACCTCTAGGCCAGGAAGCCGGCTAATCGTTATGTACAGCTAGTAATAAAAACTCAGCCGCGGAGCAAACACGGTAGGGGGCTTCTGATCGTCAGAAAAGTACCCCTTTCCCCAATTGTTTCAGACATGTGTACACATGACACTCTCTGAGGGTGTTCCCGTCCGGGTCATGACTCCGGGCGTTTTTCCCCTACCCTGGAGACGTTCGGTCACATTCGTTGTCCCTGTCGTGATTGTCCCTTCGCTGTTACCATGTCCACTCTCAATCCTCCCCTCCATCAGTGTAGAGAGTCCGTGCAGCCTGTGCTTGCCCCTTAGCACTTGTGGTCGTGGGGAGCCAGCTTCTTCCCCAGCCACGGCCTCCATCGCCTCCATTCGTTTCCGTTGCCGTGTTCCTTACTCGTGCCCCGTTCACAGCGCCACACTCTACTAGGAAGCCGGTTCTTCCTTTACGTTTCTGGACCCATCTCTTGGTCTCTGCAGCTGAGTAAGTGCGATTTACGGGCGATTTTCGCTATGTTATGGAGGTTGGACTTCGGCCGACATTTGCATGATTTGACTGCACTCAGATTCACCACCCTCGCTCGCAGGAATGGCTAAAGAGCTGACACGAGACGTTGCAAGTTCGTGGTCTTGGTTGAGAGATTGTTAGGTGTTATGCAGTTACCGCTTCTAACCATACTAGCCTCGAGTCTCGTCCCACTTTAGGTTCCAACAATTCCATAGCCAGCACGAGGCCCTTTCGACTGCCTCACACAGTTGTTTTTGTGCCCGATTTCTCGCTTGTCTAGTAATATCCATTTGTTTTAGCACGTCATGCACGGAGTTGGAGACTAGACCTCTCACGCCTACCTCTATGGCGAATAGCCTGACGGTGTACCCTTCCGGCTTGAGACTCGCGACAATGTCATCATACTTCTCTATCCTGTACGTGGGCTGCTCCTCAATATTGGACTCTTATGCGACTGTCAGCTCAATCAGCGCTAGTTGCTTGGCTGACGAGGAGCAAAGTACGATGTCAGGTCGCAAGCCAAACTTTTGGATTACCTCAGGGTATTTGCCACGGCCCTTTAGATCAAACGGTCAGTTCCCAGTCATCCACACCATCGAAAATGGTCGGAAGCGGCAAGTCGGCAGCGATGCCTTCGTTGTCTCTGCGTTGTTGCCCGGCTCGGACGAAGGGAATTCCCGCCGGCCTCGGGCTGTCCTCTTTGTTCGCCTGCATTTTGGCTACATCCACTATGGCCGCCAACACAGTAAGGACTTTGTTGTGCCGCCAAGTAAATCGGCTTTGAGTTAGTGCGACTTTCGACTTTGCACGCGGAGAATACCTTCCTCGCTCTCTACACGCGTTGACTTCAGGCTTCCAGTTATGATTCGCATTCCTTGATTTTGGACTCTAGTTATTTTGTTAAAGTTTGACTTAGCTGCTGTTGCCCAAGCTGCGATGCCATATTCCAGTACTGGCCTCACCCGTCCAGTATATAACTTCTTGAGAACTTTCTCATCTGCTCCCCACGTTGTACCAGCAAGCTTTTTCATGATTGCCATTCTTTGCCTTGCTCTTGTTCGATTTTTCTCAACCTGTGTTTTCCATGTCAAGCGACGATCAAAGGTGACTCATAGATAGTTTGGATTTTCTTCATGGCGCAATATTTTTCCATTCAATACCAGCTTAGGTTGCTGAGTTTTATTTGAGAGGGAGAACACTGTGCATATTGTTTTCTCCTCACTTATCTTCACTAGTCATGATTTTGACCAGTCCTCTAGCGCTAATAGGGCTTACTGTATTCTGCTGTTAGCTGTACTAATATATTCTTCAGATGTCCATATGGTTAGGTCATCTGCAAAGGAGGATGTGTGTACTCTGGCTGGAAAATTGTCCGTGATGTCATTTATATATGCTAGGAATAATGTTGGTGAAAGAACTCCTCCTTGGGGGACACCTTGCTCCAACAGCATCATTTTGCTGGTTTGTCCTTGTACTTTTGTCCTGGCAGTTCTGTTCTCAAGGTAGTGGCTGATCCATTTGTACATTTTCCCACAAACATTGCATTTTTGCAGTTTTACTTCCAGTCCTTCCTTCCATACTTTATCAAATGCTTTTTCTAAATCTATCCAGACCTCTAGTGTATGCTTTTTCTCTTGGAAGGCATTCTCTATTTCCTGAGCTATATAGGTTATTTGATCTTCAGTTGATCTGTACTTTCTGAATCCTGCTTGGTGTGGTGTTAAGAGTTGGTTTTCTTCCAGATGCCATGTTAGCCTGCCATTGATAATGAGTTCCATTAATTTTCCTACACAACTAAGTAGACTGATAGGTCGATAGCCATTTGGTTTTTCCAGGTCTTTTCCTTTCTTTGGGACTGGTGTTAGTATAGCTTCCTTCCATGCCTGTGGGACTATTCCTCTCTTCCAGCTGTAATTTAGGACTGCTCGTGGTTTCTTTTTTGCCTTAGTGCCTAGTCCTATTAGTATTTTATTTGTGATTCCATCCTTTCCTGGTGATTTCTTCTTTTTTAGGGTATTCATTGCCTGTTCCATTTCTTCCATTGTTAGATTTGCCATCATATATTCAGCTGCTGTCTCTGTATTACTATGATCTATCTGTTTATCTTTGATTGCTTTCTTCTGTTCAGTTGTAATATCAATGTGGTTTGCACTGGCATAGTGTTCCATTAGTGCATTTGCAGCCTTCTTTCCTGTAAGCAAGGCATTTCCTTGTTTAATTGTTATTTGTTTGTTTCTAGGTCCTTCATTGTTCATGGCTTTCACTAGTTTCCATAGTTTGTTTCCATCCCTGTCAAAATTCAGGTTTTCTGTTTTTTCCCTCCAACAATCTCTTGTTGTTTGATTTACTGTTCTTTAATATTTTGCTGAGATGGCTTTGAGAGAGATGTTCGCTTCAGTTGTTTGTTCTCTCTATGCGGTCTTCCTGGCATCTTCAACTTTGTCCTCCAAAATTTGTAGTTCTTCAGTCCAGTATGGTTTGTAATTTTTCCTCGCTCCTCTTGGAATAGACTCAGTGGCCGCCTGTATTATTGCTCTGTTTAGACTTTCCACCATTTGCTTCATGTTGCCATATCGTGTATTTATGTTTTCACAATATTTGTCTGTTAGTATGGCAAATCTGTCCCAATCTGCTCGTTTGTAATTCCAGCGGGGCAAAGGCTTTTACTCCTGTGGAACATACTCCATATTCATTACAAGCTTGATTGGTCTGTGGTCACTACCTGCTAATTGATCAAGCACATGGCGATCGATTTTGTGGAGGATGTCTCCTGTTCAGAAAGCTAAGTCTGGAGTAGAAGTGGTAATCCATCTTCTGGAGTAGAAGCTCGGTGTGTCATCCGCTTTGTTGAGTAGATGGAGATTTGAGTCTATTTCCCAGTCCTCCACTTCATCTCCTCTTCTGTCAGTATCTGGGTATCTCCATCTTTCTGAACGGCTATTAAAGTCTCCAATAATAATGCAATTTGTGTCAGTTATTTTCATGTTTGAGAGTGTAAGATCCTTATCTGCCGGGCTATACAGATTGTAAATTCTTATTTTCACGTCCTTTATCATTATGTCAACACCTATAATTTCCGTTTGGTTGTCAGAGATCACAGATACTTCGCTGCAAGGTATTGTATTTCGTGTAAGTATTAGAACTCTTCCTTTGTGTCCTTCGCGGTCGAAACGTGTGGCCTGATATCCTCTGGCTGAGAATTTGTGATTGACGTTGAGGTGTGTCTCTTGAATGCATGCCACATCTATTCTATCTTTATGAAGACGATTTGTTAAGGAGACTTTCTTGTTATAAACTCCTTCGGCATTCCACTGTAGTTTGTTGAGTGTCCGGGGTGTTTGGTCAATAGCTCTTAACCTACTCCTCTGTGCCTTGACTCCACAGCACAGGGGAAGGTGACCACCAGTAGTCATGGGTGGACCCCCTCGAGGCAGGGGGCCCGGCACTATCACCGCCTGATGGGAATTCGCGGGATTAGAATCATAACGATTAATTTTCATCTGTATCATCATGAAATGATAAAGTTACGTTGCACTGCTTTGTCAAGCCTGTGGCTCAGTACATCCGATTTCGACAAGCACTTTTCGGGATGCTTTCCCTAGCCTTTGACTGTCCCCAGTCTACCTACAAGGCAGCAGGTTTGTACGTCGCTTCGTCTGGTCCCTCTCCCTTGACCTGTCCGACATGGGTGACCCTACCAGTAGCTGTGCTACCGTCGGCATAGCTCTTGGGGTCATTGGAACGCGCAAGCCTCTCTACCTCGTCAAGCTGGACGCACGGCAGAGGGGACACACTCCATTTAACATGACACACTCCATTTAACAACACCCACCCCATTTAACACCACACACTCCATTTAACATGACACACTCTATTTAACAACACCCACCCCAGTTAACACCACACACTCCATTTAACATGACACACTCCATTTAACATCACCCACCCCATTTAACATGACACACGCCATTTAACATCACCCACTCCATTTAACATGACACACTCCATTTAACATGACACACTCCATTTAACATGACACACTCCATTTAACATCACCCACTCCATTTAACATCACACACTCCATTTAACAACACCCACTCCATTTAACATCACCCACTCCATTTAACATCACCCACTCCATTTAACATGACACACTCCATTTAATATCACCCACCCCATTTAACATCACACACTCCATTTAACATCACCCACTCCATTTAACATCACCCACTCCATTTAACATGACACACCCATTTAACATGACACACTCCATGTAACATGACACACTCCATTTAACATCACCCACCCCATTTAACATGACACACTCCATTTAACATCACCCACTCCATTTAACATCACACACTCCATTTAACATCACCCACTCCATTTAACATCACACACTCCTTTTAACATCACACACTGCGTTTATCATCATCCACTCCATTTAACATAACATGCTCCATTTAACAACACCCACTCTCCATATCAATACTTACACTCTATAACCACAAGTAATCTGTATAAACAAACAATGTTGATTATTCATTATACTTTAATCAAATCAACTTGTGCAGTCATGACAACAACCAGTCAGGCATTTACAGTTACAAATCATGTTGACATCAAACAATGAGTCATATACAGCTGAAAATCATATTTTAGAACTCATGGTGACGTGGATAGGCCTTAGGTTCATACCAGAATATGATCAGCGTTGCCAGAAGTGGGTTGTGCTCAATATTTAAAATTCAAATCCCGAAATAACCAAATTCATCAAAAACTGTAATGTTGAAGATTAAGAGATGTGCCCAGATTACTATGCCTGATAACAACTAACGCCAATTTGTCAACAGACAACATACACACAAGTTGCATATCTTTACAGGACATTGCAATAGAGCCCTTCATATGTTGGCTGTTGGTGATTTACTGGGTATGTTAGGTCAGTAGTTTGCCATTGATTTCAGAAAAGTCAACATCTCATACTATTAAACATGCAAAGTGGTCTGATTCCAAATTTCCTGCAGCTGATTTCGAGCCTTCAACTCAGTATTTCAGGGAATTGTGAAACTTTGGTCATTATTCCCTAAGCCACAGCCCCAGGCTGTCAACAGATACCATCATGTTATTTTTCCAATTTAATGACAACATTTAATTCTCCAAGAATTTGAGACTTTTCACTTGTTTGGTTCAAGAAAATTATGTCTCTCTGAGTTTTCATAAATTGAAGTGCCCAGGTTTTTTTCAGGATCTCAAGACTATATTGCTGTCACTCATGGTTGCAGATGGAATATTTAAAAAGTTATAATGATAACATCATGAAACAAAATGTTTAGGTAATGTTTTGTGTCATGAATACTGGTCTCCTGCTGTATGAGTCTCAATAAACAATGTCTTTTAATTTATGAAGGAAAACCAGTAAATAAAGACCAGTAGTAAAGCCCAATTACACATCATCACAGCACAAGAGATGTGGGGTTCAGCCCATCTATGAATGAACGAATGAACGAATAAACTTTATTTTCGAAGTGTCACAAATTTGGCATGCAAGCCCGTCTAACATTCGGCCCTTCCAATCACTCATCATTTGTTCATCATTGTGCATGTTACATTCACATAGGGAAAAGACATTATCAAATGAATGTTGTAACTATACAAGCAATGCATGTCACATGTTATCAGACAGGCAGGTAGACACATGTATACACACACACATTCATAAACACATACATACAATCCAGCATACATACTTACATGATTTACCCAAACACTCAAAGTAATTCGATAACACACAAATACACACTCCCTCGCATACACGTATACTTTCTCACAATCACATACTCACTAAAAGTTTTTTTTACACACACACCTATCCACCCACCCACACACAACATCAAGGCATATAAGGGATATCGTATTAACCCCAGTTACACATCATCAAGTAGGTAAGGAACCTATGACAGGTCTAGCAAACTTGTAGGGAATTTACTTGATCCTAGAAACATGCTCACGAATCATGGAGGAAACTGGAGGAAAGAAACTGAAGAAACATTGGAACTTCAATTACCCCTCCCCACGTCGCCTAACGACATAAATGGAAGACAAAAACAACATCAACAAATCATCAAGGCTTATAAGTGATATGGTGTTAAGCCCATTTGAATGCCATCATGGCATATACTACTACTGGCACCTTGCGGTCTTGACAGTCGACAGTTACATTGTGCTTCACACTGACATAATAACCTCTCCATGGCACAAAGCCTGGCTGAATTGTAGAGACCATGAACTGCTTATGCAGCATGATCCCTCTCTCAGCCTCTTTCCAGAGGAAAGGTAACACCAATACATCTTGAACAAGACTAGCTGCAGGAGCTGCTGAATCAGCAAAGCAATGCTCTAACTGTCCGCATGTCAGAGTTTTCATCCCAGACCAGTTGCCGACCAATGCATAGGGTCTGGTCTAGTATTTAGGTTGCATTCCCAATAGCGCTCCTCCACCCGAGGTCATTGGCATAATGTGATTTGTATGGTTTGGTAAGAGCCGCCCAACATTCAGCACTAACAGAAACCAGGTAGTACAATCTACTGTCAAACGGTAGCTCAGTCATATCTGGCTAAGACCTGACTAAGCATGGCATACAAGGGATATGGCTTTAAGCATTTACATTTGTTACCATGTACCACAAAGAAGTACACTGAAGAAATATAATGGATACAGAGCAAAAGAAAAACCACATAAAAGATGGAATGATTATATCAAAAACAATCTTAGATAAATGAATACCGACATATAAAGTACGTTGGAAAGATCACACAAAAGATCCTTACACTTTCCCCCAACAATGCCCTGAGGTAAATGGAGGAAGAGGAAAAAAGAAAAGGAAGAAGAAAACACAACATCATGACCTATAAAGGATATGATTTTAAGCCCATTTACAAACCATTGATGTATACAAGTCACATGGTGTTTAATCCCAGCTAATCAAGATATAACAGGGACAGGGTGTTAAGCTGATTTACATATCATCAAGATATAACAGGGACAGGGTGTTAAGCTGATTTACATATCATCAAGATATAACAGGGACATAGTGTTAAGCCCAGTTAAACATCATCAAGGTATATAAGAGACATTATGTTAAGCCCAGTACCACATCATCTAGGTATAAAAGGGACATGGTGTTAAGCCCAGATACACATCATCAATCTATTTAAAGGACATGATTTTAAGCCCAATTACACATCATCAATGTATATAAGGGACATGATGTTAAGTACAATTACACATCATAAATGTATATAAGGGACATGATGTTAAGCCAAATTACACATCATCAATGTATATAAGGGACATGATTGTAAGCCCAATTACACATCATCAAGGTATATAAGGTACACGGTGTTAAGCCCAGTTACACATCATCAAGGTATAAAAGGGACATGGTGTTAAGCCCAGCTACACAACATCAATGTATAAAAAGGACATGATGTTAAGCCTAGTTACACATCATCAAGTTATATAAAGGACATGATGTTAAGCCCATATATTCAGTGACTAATTGACATACATGTCCCGCCACCGTTACTGTCCCAAAGAAATCCCATGTACCCATTTCACTGGGTGTTCATGTCAAAAGACTGACTCGACTCCAGACTCATGCTGGTCTGAGTAAACTGAACACTGTTACTGCTAAGGGTTTGACTGTTGGTATTATATGTACTGGAAGTCCTCGTGGTGCGGTGGCTAGAACTCTTGCCTATCAGCCTGGAGGTTGATGTTTAAATCCTCTTCGAAATGAGAAGTTTATCCTCCACTGAACTGGACAGTGCAGTGCAGTGTACAACGGGGTACCTGGATATGTTCTGGGAAGTGAAGGTAGCCAGTGTGATACTGACCACATATCAGTGTCCTGATTGATCTAACAATACGGGGCTTGTGCCATAAGCCCAATATGTCTACGGCATGACATGGTGTCCTTTACTTGCTTTACATGCTGTGTGCCATGTCGTCTTTGTTACTCATTTGTGAGGTTATGTACTTCAACCATCATACAAAGTGAATAAATGAATTATACTTTGGCTGAAATACTTAAAACACATAGTCACTGACATGAACAATAAATGATACCTCAAATGTACAGAAACTTTAACAATTAGGCAGTTCCAACCAATGCTGTGCAGAAAGAAAGACTTTATTTTTAATTTTGCGATTACCAGGCATAACAAATGCTCAAATTCAAACAATACCAGTGACTATGCACTTTAAGTACTTCAGCCAAAATATAATTCATTTATTCCGTTAGCCCTATAAATAACTCTGCAGTCTGCACTTGGCGAGAAGCTGCCACACACAGTAAATATAGGACCCCTTGACACGCCTTAAGGCATGTTGGACATACGGTGCTGGACCCATATTTGTATAGACCAGTCAGATCTTGGTGGGTGATGTGGTCAGTATCACATCGGCCGCCTTTACTTCCCAAGAAATTTTTGGTACCAATTTTAGACTGGGCCAACCTGAGAGCCCAGGTCAGTTTTAAAAATCTAAATCCGACCCGATTTGTATCGAACCCATGACTACCAAGCTGGCAGGCGAGTGTCCAGCCAGTACTGTACAACAGCTCCCACCTCAAAATATACAGGCAATAAATAATGCAACCTATGTTTATGACTTCTGTGTTGTAAAAACAGTACATCTGGGGGATCAAGGATGATCTGTGTGCCATCGTGGGTAATTACATTGGCAGGGTCTTGGGAGTTGCATTCAGAATCAAGGATGGAATTAATGGAGTCACAGATGAGGCAGTTGTGTAAAGGGCAGAGCACTTAAGGTTTTAGTTGATGTTCATGGGGTCGTGGTGGGGGTATTGAAAAGTGTGGGCAGCATAGATGATAATTTTATGAAAACTTAATAACTCAAGAGATGTAAAAGGGAAGTCAAGGGACAAGCATAGGGATTGAAGGGATATAGACCGGCCAAAGGGTGCTGTAGATAGGGCATCTGATGATGTGCATAGGGCATTTGGTAATGTGAATAGGGCATTTGGTAATGTACATAGGGATTGAAGTCATGTACCCTGGGTCTTGGGTGGTGTAGTCTGGGTCTTCGGTGTTGTACATTGGGTCTTGGTTGATGCACATTGGGTCTTGAGTGATGTACTTTGGTTCTTGAGCTGTGTACAAGGGGTTTGAGATGATGTACATTGGGTCTTGATGTAGAAACATTCTCAAGTGATGTCGACACATTCTTAGGTGATGTAGACAGGGTCTCAGGTGATGTAGACACATTCTCAGGTGATGTAGACACATTATCAGGTGGTGTAGACACATTCTCAGGTGATGTGGACAGGGTCTCAGGTGATGTAGACAGGGTCTCAGGTGATGTAGACAGGGTCTCAGGTGATGTAAACACATTCTCAGGTGATGTAGACACATTCTCAGGTGATGTAGACACATTCTCAGATGATGTTGACACATTCTCAGGTGATTTAGACACATTCTCAGGTGATGTAGACACATTCTCAGGTGATGTAGACACATTCTCAGGTGATGTAGACACATTCTCAGGTGATGCAGTCACATTTACAGGTGATGTAGACACATTCTCAGGTGATGTAGACACATTCTCAGGTGATGTAGACAGGGTCTCAGGCGATGTAGACACATTCTCAGGTGATGTAGACAGGGTCTCAGACAATATAGACACATTCTCAGGTAATGTAGACACATTTTCAGGTGATGTAGACAGGGTCTCTGGTGATGTAGACACATTCTCAGGTGATGTAGACACATCCTCAGGTGATGTAGACACATTCTCAGGTGATGTAGACACATTCTCAGGTGATGTAGACACATTCTCAGGTGATGTAGACAGGGTCTCAGGTGATGTACATAGGGTCTCAGGTGATGTAGACAGGTTCTCAGGTGATGTAGACAGGTTCTCAGGTGATGTACGTAGGGTCTCAGGTGATGTAGACACATTCTCATGTGATGT
Source organism: Cepaea hortensis (assembly GCA_963921405.1). Taxonomy (NCBI): domain Eukaryota; kingdom Metazoa; phylum Mollusca; class Gastropoda; order Stylommatophora; family Helicidae; genus Cepaea; species Cepaea hortensis. Next base: position 205,621,988 of record OY992876.1, read on the forward strand.
AGACACATTCTCAGGTAATGTAGACACATTTTCAGGTGATGTAGACAGGGTCTCTGGTGATGTAGACACATTCTCAGGTGATGTAGACACATCCTCAGGTGATGTAGACACATTCTCAGGTGATGTAGACACATTCTCAGGTGATGTAGACAGGGTCTCAGGTGATGTAGACAGGGTCTCAGGTGATGTACATAGGGTCTCAGGTGATGTAGACAGGTTCTCAGGTGATGTAGACAGGTTCTCAGGTGATGTACGTAGGGTCTCAGGTGATGTAGACACATTCTCAGGTGATGGAGACACATTCTCAGGTGATGTAGACACATTCTCAGGTGATGTAGACAGGGTCTCAGGTGATGTACATAGGGTTTCAGGTGATGTAGACAGGTTCTCAGGTGATGTAGACAGGTTCTCTGTTGATGTACACATGTTCTCTGTTGATGTACACAGGGTCTCTATTGATGTACACAGGTTCTCTGTTGATGTACACAGGGTCTCTATTGATGTACACAGGTTCTCTGTTGATGTACACAGGTTCTCTGTTGATGTACACAGGGTCTCTGTTGATGTACACAGGGTCTCTGTTGATGTACACAGGTTCTCTGTTGATGTACACAGGGTCTCTGTTGATGTACACAGGGTCTCTGTTGATGTACACAGGGTCTCTGTTGATGTACACAGGTTCTCTGTTGATGTACACAGGGTCTCAGGTAAAGTACAAGGAGGGCTGGGTGGGGAATATACAGCAATGAGTGGCATATCTGGCACCAGTGGTTTGTGAGACTTGAAGTTAAGCTCTTGACATTGTGATGTTGCTTGTGAAGTCGTACCAATGTCTCCAATCTCAGGGAAAGATACAGTACAGGCTGGATCACTTGTTCCATAAACAGGGTAAGGTGTAGACATGGCTGGATCACTTGTTCCATAAACAGGGTAAGGTGTAGACATGGCTGGATCACTTGTTTCATAAACAGGGTAAGGTGTAGACATGGCTGGATCACTTGTTTCATAAACAGGATAAGGTGTAGACATGGTTGGATCACTTGTTCCATAAACAGGGTAAGATGTAGACATGGTTGGATCACTTGTTCCATAATCAGGGTAAGGTGTAGACATGGTTGGATCTCTTGTTCTATAAACAGGGTATGGTGTAGACACGGCTGGAACACTTGTTTCATAAACAGAGTAAGGTGTAGACATGGCTGGATCACTTGTTTCATAAACAGGGTAAGGTGTAGACATGGCTGGATCACTTTTTCCATAAACAGGGTAAGATGTAGACATGGCTGGATCACTTGTTCCATAAACAGGGTAAGGTGTAGACATGGCCGGACCACTTGTTTCATAAACAGAGTAAGGTGTAGACATGGCTGGATCACTTGTTTCATAAACAGGATAAGGTGTAGACATGGTTGGATCACTTGTTCCATAAACAGGGTAAGATGTAGACATGGTTGGATCACTTGTTCCATAATCAGGGTAAGGTGTAGACATGGCTGGATCACTTGTTCCATAAACAGAGTAAGGTGTAGACATGGCTGGATCACTTGTTCCATAATCAGGGTAAGGTGTAGACATGGCTGGATCTCTTGTTCCATAAACAGGGTAAGGTGTAGACATGGCTGGATCGCTTGTTTCATAAACAGAGTAAGGTGTAGACATGGCTGGATCACTTGTTCCATAAACAGGGTAAGGTGTAGACATGGCTGGATTTCTTGTTTCATAAACAGGGTAAGGTGTAGACATGGCTGGATCTCTTGTTTTATAAACAGGGTAAGGTGTAGATATGGCTGGGTCACTTGCTCCATAAACAATCTCATAAATAGATGTAGGATATTTAGTATCTTGCGTTGCACAAAACATCTCAGGAACATATGTATCATGTGTTGGATATCTTGTTCCATAAACAATCTCTTGGAAAGATGCAGCAGGTGTTTGGTCTGTTGTTGTAGAAACAATCTCAGGGGAAGTTGTAGCAAGTGTGGGACTGTTTCTCCGAGAAACAATCTCAGCATAAGTTGAAGCACGTATTGGATCTCTTGTCTCAGAAACAATCACAGGGATATTCGTAGCATGCGGCGGATCTTTTGTTCTAGTAACACTCTCAGCGTAAGATGTGGTGGGTATCGGACCCCTTCTCACAGAAACAATCCCAGATACATGCCTTGAGTCAGGGTTAAAGAACACCAAGCCTATAGCTGCCTGCAGGTCATAGATTCTTGGCAGCAGAGCTGGGTAACCGTGATACTTCTCAAATAGATGAGGAACCTGAGGAATATTAGAAACGGACAAAGGTGAAACTAACTAGTAACTAATTGATGAATAGTTAATAATTAGTATTTAAACTTAACAGATTAATTATTGACTAGATGATTACTGACTAGAACTATGTAGTGAAGATTCTGGACAGTGAGAAATAAGTAGATATTAGAGGATACATAAGACAGAAAAATATCTGAAAATTGGAACACTGCAAGAACACAACATATTACTGTAAACTGATAGCCTTCTTGCAGGTGTATATACGAGGGTAAGTTAATAAGTAAGTCACAAATGGCTGTAGAAAAATAACTAAATATGATAACAACTTGAAACCAGTTTATTTGTATATATACATACATTGTCTCTTTATTTCTCAACATAATTTCCACCACCATTGATGAACTTATCTCATAGTTTTATCAGTTCTACCAAATCAGCTGCATAGAACTGCGTGCTCTGTTTTCGAAACCACGTTTTCACTTCACATTCAACTTCGGCATCATTCGCGAAATATCTCCCCTCAAGGTGGGTTGCCAGTGGACTTAGCCCCTAGCGATTTCCAGTAAAGCGGTGCATAGTTAGAAAAAGTTACGAGGGCGAGTCAATAAGTAAGTCACACAGTTCTGTGGGATGGCAGGTAAATGGGAACAGGGCACGCAGATCTATGCAGTCGGTTTGGGAGAACTGATAAATCTATGGGATAAGAAATAAAAGGACAATGTATGTATACAAATAAACTGGTTTCAAGTTGTTATCATATTTAGTTATTTTTCTACAACCTTTTGTAACTTACGTATTAACTTACCCTCTGTATATATATATATTGTACCCAAAACAAAATTGTGTCTGATTTCCTTAGTACACTGTGAAGATGTGACACCAGATTCAGAAAACAACTGCCATGTTCAAAGATTCTTTTACAAACATGAACAACAAAGATGTGACACCAGATAAAGAAAATAACTCATATTCAAAGATTCTTTTACAAACATTAGTAACATCAACAAACATAGCATGACAAGTACAGAAATCAACTAACTTAGAGGTTGAGTGTGACCTGCTCTTCTATATGGATGTGAGTGAGGGACAATGAGAAATGAAATGATGAAGAAACTGGAGGTGGTGGTGAATGTAGTTTTCTCTAGAAGAAAGTTGAGAATATCATTGACAGACAAGAATGCAGCAGTACTGACAGCTGCAGGTGTTACAAAATGACTCAACAAACTCCCAAGGTAAAGACCAATGACACTTTTGGGGTATATGAAAAGAATAGGTAGAATAGGGAAAGTAGCCTTATATGGGGAAAATACTAGAGAAGAAAGGCAGAAGAAGCAGAGAAAGATGTATGTGGAAAGTGCAAACAAGTGTTAAGTAATTGCATATCCATTACAGAACGTGGCAGTCAACTCCAGGATTATTTGGCTGTTGGTGTTAGAAGAGGTAAGGTGCCATGTGGAACAAGTATGAAGTCTGGACAACTGACTTCTTCCCTTTCACCTTGGGAAATCACACCAGAATGGGCACTTGGAATATTGAAACTATGTGAATTGGAAAAGGTGGTAGAAGAAATTAAAAAGGATATGAAAGGAACTAATAGAGATAGCAAAAGATAGAACTTGGCGTGAGTTGCTAGAAAATCTATGCTGCAATAGGGGGGATAAAGGACAGATAAATGTACCATTTCTGGTGCGTTTTTTAAGAGAGTTTTCATGGTGTATAGGATAGGGTTTTCTTAAGAAACCTGAGCCTTAAAAAAATCTAGTTGCATGTCCTTCACAGGACATGGCACTCAACTCCAGCATTTCTCCAGCATTTCTTGGCTGTTTGTGATTCTTGGGCAAGTTTACATTAAGAAGTTTACCATTGCTTTCTGAATGACCGGCACCCATACCATTGTATGGGAACCTTCGCAAGGCAGTCTGCTTCCAAATCGTCTGTAGCGAACACGGTATGCAGAATTATGAAGTGCATTCGTAACACCTTCTGATAGGGTAAAGAAGTTCAATTACACTGAGTCAAGAACAGACATCACAGCACTATGGACATTTCCATACATGTTCCGTCTCCATCTGCAACAACCAGTAATGACTTCCAACATTACTGGTACCAGTTGCAATCTGATTTTGTGTCTGTCTGGCCTTTCTTTTGAGTGCTAAACATCAGGAAGATCCTCGATCCTCTGGTCACTCCCTGCCACAGCATTCTCTCCAGGTCATGATGATTTATCTCATCTTCCACACAGAGTGCCAGCGGAGCAGTCAGACTTGTGCAGAGTTATAATCACATTAAGCCGGGAGTGCAGGGAGTGGCCAGCAGGGGCCACGGAAGTGGAAATCCAGCAATTAATTCAGGATAATGCTCGCCCGGGTGATGTGATTATATACACAGATGGTTCGGTGTTGAGAGGCAGGAGAAGTGCTTGGGGGTTCTTAGCAAATAGTCGACATTTGGTGCAGGAGAGCCTGACATATGATACCACAACATCTAGCTTAAGAATGGAAGTGGAGGCGGTCAGTGCATCTTTCCGCTGGATGCAGAATACGATACACACACACATTGTGATTGTAACTGACTCTTCTTCTTCGTCTGAGTTCATCCAGAGTTTTTTTTTTTCTCCAGATGTGATTGCGTTGTGGCTGTTTAAAGCAAAGCTGCGTTCTTGCGCCGTTAGGCCGACACATCCGACTTCTGCGGGCATTTGTTGACCGGGTTAACCATCCCGGGTAACTGACTCAGAAAGCATGCTGAGTAGGGTGAGGACAGGCAAGCTTCATGCAGAGTGACTTGCTTCGCTTCAGAAGTCATTGGTGACAAGCATCGTCTGGTTCTTTTCTCTGGGGTATGCTGGTGTGCTGGGGAATGAACAAGCGAACTGATTGGCTGGCTCTGCAAAACTTGGTGGAGTATTGATGCATGATAAGGCAGACATGGTAGCGGCCTTGTGGGAGCACGTGTACACCTCGGTGGAGCACATGGATCACCATGGTCTGGCAAGAATGCGACAGCGAGGGGTGACGATGGGATCTGGCAGACGATCGACGCTCAGAGAAAAGGCGAGACGGACATATAATCAGATTGGTACTGGTACTATTAGTGTTGGAACTCTTCGCTGGCTGCTGAGGATGGGGATGGAGCACTTATGGGAATGTCTCGAATGCTGTGATGCCGGTTCCTAAATCAATGAATGAATGAATCAATCAATCAATCAATCAATCAATCAATCAATCTTCCACACAATTTACATGTTCTCTACACATCACATGATATGTGAGGTGGACATTCCAACCTCCCAGCCATCCATTCCTCAGTGGGGTCACTTTGTCAGTTTATGAGGTTAAAAAATAATTAGTTCTAACCTTCTCAAGATCTCCAGGATTGAATGTCCTGAGATGAAGATGAATCTCTTTTTCAAGAGAAGCAAACTCTTTCTCCACATCTGCAGGAACTGTAGTCTCCCTTGCTGTTGGCTCTATTGGTATCCCTAACAGTTTCTTCCAAGACAGGCCCATGAGGTCAGTGATCCAGCCAGGAGTGGGGATTCTGTCAGAGGGGTCACCACGTATACCTGTCAAATAAAGAACAGTTGGAACTTACTTAAACCTGCTTTATAAAAACATACTCAAGTAGTGTCATTGCTAAAGAAGTTCTTTGTGAGAAACAAAACTTCTCAGATAATAGTAAAGAGAAATGTGAGAAAACTGTTTCAATGATGAAAAGGGGGCTGCGTGGTCTCGAGGTATGGTGTCCGCCTCGAGTGCTGGAGGTCCCGGGTTCAAGCCCCGGTGAGGACCGGGATTTTTTCACTTGGACTTCTAGTAATAAAATTTCCCCTGGTCTCTGGGTAGTGAGATCAGACGCCCATGTGTATTGTTGCGCACGTAAAAAATCCATTGGCAGTTGGAAATTGAAAAAGAGTAGCCTAACGGTGCTGACCGGGCAAAATTTCAAGTTAAAAATCTACCAAAAGTATTGCAGATCCTCGCCGGTGCTACGGAGTTTGTGCTCTGAGCTGAGTTTCTCCATACTCAGGTTTGTGTTAGGAGGAGAACGGAGCACTTATGGGTTACACCCGTGTGCCGTGATGTTGATCCATCGACTAAAACTAAAACTAAAAACTAAAAACTGTTTCAATGATGGTAAAGAAAAATGTGAGAACATATCTCCAATGATAGTAAGGAGAGGTGTGAGAAAATGTCTGAAATGATTTTAAAGATATGTGAGAGAAAACCATCAATGATGTCAAAGAGATGTGAGAGAAAACCTCCAATGATGGTAGAGATGAGAGAAAATGTCTCAAATGATGCTAAAGAGATGTGAGAGAAAACCTCCAATGATGATAGAGATGAGAGAAAATGTCTCCAATTATGTTAAAGAGATGTGAGAGAAAATCTCCAATGATGGTAGAGATGAGAGAAAATGTCTCAAATGATGCTAAAGAGATGTGAGAGAAAACCTCTAATGATGGTATAGAGAGATGAGAGAAAATGTCTACAGTGGTGTTAAAGAGATGTGAGAGGAAACCTCCAATAATGGTATAGAGAGGAGAGAAAATGTCTCCAATGATAGCAAAGAGAGACTTGAGAAAACTTCTACAATGATAGTACAGAGAAATGTGACAAACCATCCAATGATAGTAAAGTGAAATGTGTCAAAATGTATCCAATTATGGTAAAGAAAGACATGAGCAAACTTCTCAAATGATTGTAAAGTAACATGAGAGAAGATTTCTCCAATGATAGTAAAGAGAGATGTGAAAACAACTTCTCTAATGTTAGTAAAGACAGATATGAGAAAACTGGACTAAACGTCAAATCATTACATTTCCAAAACAAAACAAAAAATTAAAGGGAAATAATAACAAACACCAATGAAATTTAAATTTATGTTGAAATACTAACACTGAACATCTTGTTTTATGTTCAATAATGATACCATCAAACATCTTTTTTATGGGTATATGTTTGGAGTTGATAATGAAATGTCTAATTGACCAACCTAAGTTAGTTAGTCAACAGATCATCCTCATTGCGCATTGAACTATTCAGTGCATGCTTGCTTGGATCCCATCCTCAGTAAATCCCACAGCGTGTAGCAACTGACGACACCAGATCCATGTTGGTTTATTAATGTTCTTTGGCTTCCCGCATAGTGTTCTTGTTTGGCCATACTTTTTTTAAATTTGCTGTTCCCGCAGTCTGTCCATGGTTCTCACAAGTCTTACTTCTCGTAGAGCATTCAGAATGTCAGCCTGGTTCATGGCTCGTCCGCCTTCCACAGTAACTTTACCTGCAAGCTTGTCAGCCCGCTCATTTCCTCGTACACCCACATGTCCTGGCACGAAAATGAAATTAATCTTTGCCAGCCAAGAATGTTCCAGAGACAGCAGCCACTCTCTTCGAATCCAACCCATCTCTATCTTCTTGAGCTTGCTCGTGGAGTCACTAAGAAAACATGCCCTAGTGAATGTCTGTGTCTCGGGCAATGTTATTGCTTTACTTACTGCCTAGTCAGGCTACTTGTGGTCAAAGCAAAAGCACCAGAATCTTCCTTCGCAATTCTCCCTCCAACATGAGCCGTAAAAGCCCATGAACTTCTAACTTTTCAAACGACCGACCCATCTGTGTAAATATAGCATCACCCTCCAGAGAATTCTCGAAAATCAAAGCCTGTACTTCCGCCTCCACAGCAGCCAGATTTTCATGTCTGCATTTTCTGTCTAGTTGAATGCAAACTGAAAAGGACATACAGAAATCTGTTGGCATTCGTACCCACTCCTTGCCGGGTTCTAAGTCCTCAAGTGAACACACCTGTTGAAGAATGTCTTCGGCTTGACCCATCCACGACTTTCCTCTTTTCAAGGTGTTGCCCTTTTCCTTGTTAATTTCACTGTGCAGTGGATGTTGTGTGTTCGCGTTGACTCTCATGTAGGTACGTGCTCTGCAAATTTGTATTCTGTCCTCGTTGGGTTGACCGTTGCCCCAGATTCCATACACCAAGTGCTTACGCAAGCAATGGCAAACTACTGAACGTAACACTTGCCTAGTACATCAACAGCAGCTGAAAATGCTGGTGTTGACTGCAACGTCCCGTAAGGGATACGCAACACAATTAAAAAAAAAGTTCCACAGCAACTAAACCTAATCCCAGCCTGTCCTTTTGTGCTGTGCTAAATTATGACCTTCTAATACCCTAATTTTAGCCTGGTCTTAGATATGACTGAGCTACCATATGCCAGTAGATGGTACTACCTGCATTCTGTTAGCGCCAAATGTTGGGTGGCACTCATCAAACCCAACACCCCATATTGTGCCAACGGCTTCGGGCAGAGAAGTGCAAAACTGGGAGGGTACAATCCTTACCCTAGTGCCAGGCAATGCAACCTAAAGACTAAATATCATGGCAGGGCAGACCATACCCTAAGCCTTGGTCAGAAACTGGTCTAGGATCGCAGCTCTGACAGGCGGACAGTTAGAGCATTAATTTGCTGATTTGGAAGCTTCTACAGCTTGTCTTGTTCCAGATGTGTTGGTGTTAGCTTTCCTCTAGACTCTATAGAGTAAACTAGGCAGGGCTAGAGAGGGATCAAGTTACATGGGCATCACATAGTCTCTCAATTCAGAACAGCAGTGTCTGCCATCAGAACCATCTTTCACTGTTCATAAATTAACACAATGGAAAGTAGCCTGGTCAAACAAAGAGTGCATTCAAAACAATGTTTTCCCGTAGTGAATTTGAATAACGAAGACACAAACAATAGATTGCACGATTTATTGCCTGGCATATTTCGCTGCATCTCGTCAGGTACATACTGCAGAAATCACACAACTTACGTGAAATTAACTAGATAAATCCTTCAAGTTGAAATATACACAAATTCGCACAGTAATGTCACTTATCTACCACGGTAATTTTAAGCTGACTAACATGTCTTTCTGTTTACACAATTCTGGCTTGCGTTGATAGATCATAATTGCTTCTGCAAATTTTAACAAGCGAGTATTTTGTGTTCTAAACAACATGCGAAATGCAGTGTCTCTGGACACAACATGGCCACTGGCGACAATGTGCCTGCCGATTGAAGACGCCGGGAGCTTCCGGTGTGTCGGCTCCTCGCGGCTAGCATCTCCTGTGTGTTGTATCTTGTTGACCCATTGAGGTATGTGTTCTGACACCCGTTTATTAAGCTGTCTCTCCGTTCGACCAATGTAAACGGCCTGGCATCTACATGTGAATTGGTAAATACAATTGTTTGTGGCGTACAGAGGAACAGGCTCTTTGACTGTTGGTGTAGGAATGGGTACGGTTTTACATCTAATGACTGGAGTTGCCGCACAGAATGTTCGACCTACTGCTGTAGTAAGCCGGTCTTGTAGACGTTGCATTACGTCATCCCCTCGAAAGGTTAGCTGGATGAATACCTTGAGTTTAGGGACTGTAGTTACGCCTGCTTTGGGTTTGGGCTGTTGGCAATGGCGCTTTATAAATCCTGTGGAGTACCCATTCAGGTTTAAGACATTCTTCAGAGTTTCAAATTCCTCTGTCAGTGTGTCCTGGGTGCATATCTTTCTAGCACGGTCAAACAAGGTCCGTACTAAGCCCCGTTTGTACTGGACAGGTGTGAAGCTCTGAAAATTTAGGTATTGGCCAGTCCATGTTTCTTTGCGATACACCGATCTTTGAATTGTGCCGTCTGCTCTACGTCTCATTAGAATATCTAGGAATGGTAGATCCTAGTAGTCCTAGGAATGGATCTAGAGATGCTAGCCGCGAGGAGCCGACACACCGGAAGCTCCCGGCGTCTTCAATCGGCAGGCACATTGTCGCCAGTGGCCATGTTGTGTCCAGAGACACTGCATTTCGCGTGTTGTTTAGAACACAAAATACTCGCTTGTTAAAATTTGCAGAAGCAATTATGATCTATCAACGCAAGCCAGAATTGTGTAAACAGAAAGACATGTTAGTCAGCTTAAAATTACCGTGGTAGATAAGTGACATTACTGTGCGAATTTGTGTATATTTCAACTTGAAGGATTTATCTAGTTAATTTCACGTAAGTTGTGTGATTTCTGCAGTATGTACCTGACGAGATGCAGCGAAATATGCCAGGCAATAAATCGTGCAATCTATTGTTTGTGTCTTCGTTATTCAAAGAGTGCATTGTCTGTAGGAAGCCTCGGTGGCACAGTGGCTAGACACTCGCCTGTTGTACCGGTGGCATTAGGTTCAATCCATATCAGGGCGGTTTCGAATTTATACCAGATTCAATGCCAAACAAACTTGATGTCAGAAAATGGGAAGTAGGGGTGTGTCACAGTTGACTTAAAAGTTGGTAATAATAATATGGTAGCAGATATGGGAACTCTGATAAATACGATTAATCATCCCATGGCACTATATCATGAATAACTTGTTTCCTTATCTGTTCTACTTCTTTGTATGCCTGTTCTTATAAAAGTCCTAACTTAAACAACGGTAGGACCCTCCTTGTTTGTGACTAGTTCGATACTTTTATTTTGTTTTTATTCCCCTGGTTATACTTTTTTTAAAATTATCTTCTATAAAGTTGCGAATCAAAAGAATCAATTATGTTTTGAATAACACAGGCATGAAAGAAACATGAGCTAATATATAACATTAGAGACAATAATAATACACATGGAGAGACTAATCCTAAACTAAACATGAGGAAAAACTCGAGATTTTTTTAAAACAAGTAATAAGTAAATGATTTCAATATTTATACATAAAGTAATTTAAAGTAAAGACCCATTCACGCTGCGTGAGGAGTAATCATTAAACGGTGCTAGTGCTAGTCGCATACACCAATCGACACTCGATCAGTTATATAGTCAATTTCACACTGGCTTTTTTACTTCCCAAAACATTTCCTAGTACACATTTTTGATTGGGTTGACCTGGGAATTGAGGCAAATGTTTAATATCATATCCGCTTGGAAGCTGAATGGACAGTAGCTCTATGAGGTCTCATTTTCGTTTACCTTTTATTGGTCCTGAGATAATATAGGGAAGGGTAACAGAGAAATCCTTCTTACCTGGTTGAAAATCTGTAGACGGTGATCCCCAGGGCTGGAGTAAAGGACAGTGAGGGATACGATTGGGTTTCTCTCCGACTGAGGCATCCGCTGCAAGAATAATAATAATGATGATGATGATAATAATAATAATAATAATAATAATAATAATAATAATAATAACAACACGTAGAGGTAAAAAAAATGGGTAAAGGGAGGGGGAGAATAAAAAAGTAGTAGGAGAGATGGCAAGAGGAGACGGGGAACTGATGATGAAGAAGAACAAGGAGGCGGGTGAGGGTTGGGGGATGAGGAGGAGAAGAAGAAGAAGAAGAAGAAGAAGAAGAAGAAGAAGAAGAAGAAGAAGAAGAAGAACAATCAACAACAACAACAACAAAAACAACAACAAAAGAAGAAGCAAGAGTCACAGACAGACGGACGGACGAGCGGACGGACGGACGAACGGACAGACAGACAGACAGACAGACAGAGGTGTTTGAATTCATCGACGATGCACTAAAACAGTAGATATTTCACATTTTAAGTATATGTTGTTAAATCAACAAAATATGTCCTGGATGTAATGAAATTATGCTCGTGGAAAGAAAGAAAGAAAGAAAGAAAGAAAGAAAGAAAGAAAGAAAGAAAGAAAGAAAGGGAGAAGAGAAGGAGAATAACAGAAGGAAAAACCGGCAGACAAAGTTGAAGAGGGATTAAATAAGAGGTGGAAAAGAAAGACGGCGCGGAAAGGAAGAGGATGAGAGGACACGGATTAGGGAATGGGAAGGGTAGGAGAGAAAGAGGAGAGGACTGGCAGATAGTGTGAGAGAGTGGAGAGGGGAGAAGAGAGGAAAAGCAGAGCATGGAGAGAAGAAGAAGAGGAAGAAGAAGAACAACGTAAAGAATACAGAAAAACAGACAGGCAGAAAGGACAAACATAAAGACAGACATGTGTTAGGCCTGAACGGATAGACCAAACCAGAAATCAGTGACAATTGTTCTGCTAGATATGAAAGGCGAGCTCGTGCATGCGTGTGTGCGTTTCAAGTAAAGTGTTAGTGCAGATCAGATAGACGGACAGCCAGACAGACAACCAGGCAGATGGACAACCAGGCAGATAGACAACCAGGCAGATAGACAACCAGGCAGATAGACAACCAGGCAGATAGAAAACCAGGCAGATAGACAACCAGGCAGACAGACAGTGAGGACGTGTCTTACCTGAACGACAGTCGTCAGACGGCATTCCCCAAGGCTGGAGCAATGGGTACAGAGGTGTTTTTTTCTCTCCGAACGAGGTTTGGAAGTTTATACGTGCTGGAAGAATGATATAATAATAATAATAATAATAATAATAATAATAATAATAATAATAATAATAATAATAATAATAATAAGAAGAAGAAGAAGAAGAAGAAGAAGAAGAAGAAGAAGAAGATGAGGAAGAGGAGGAAGAGGAAGAGAAGAAGAAGACGAAACAAACAGGCAGACAGACAAACAAACACATTGACAAACGTACAGGACTGACAGATTGAGGCAGAAATCAATTGCATTCAGTGCAATATGTCATATGCGAATAACCAATTCTCTTTGGGAGTTAACGTCTTTCAAGATATCTTCGTCGCTTTTTCTGTCCGTCCACTATGTTTTCATCATTCTACAAAACCCACATCTCCAAAGTCTAAACACAATTCCTCAATTGTCTGCTAATTATCCACGATTCTTTTCCATTCATGGGGATTGGCTCTGAATAGCTCGTAAGAACTCTTTTTTTTCTTCAAATCAATGGACAAAGATAAATTGCATTCTTCATCTTATGACAATAAATATATATAAATAGATATAGGTATTAACAGAACAGTTCGTGTAATAAGTCCTTTCAAAATAATAAGCTTTCAAAATGTGGTTTTATAGAAGAATGCTCAAAATTAATTGGACACTAACATGAGCAATCTGGACAATTTGAGGGAAGATAAATTGCAAAGACAACTACAAAAATCAAAACGAAACCGTCATCCTTTTTGGCCACTTTATGAGAAGACACAATTTGGAACATATTGTGACAACTGGAAAGATTAGTGGAAAGCGAGATAGGGAAAATCAGCGGGAGAAAATTCTTGACAGTATTAAGACATGGCACGGAAATGAGTCAACACACGAAATGATCCATGCCGTCAGAGATCGCAGTTTGCGTAGAAGCATGATCGTCTACGCGAGCCTACAAGGCACTGGGTGATGATGATGATTAAAATTTCTAAATGACAGCATCGCCTCGCTGAAGTGACACACATATTCAGCTTTGTCGAAGCCATCGTTCTGGTCGGATACAGCTTCAATCATTAACTGATTTAAGTATCGAAGGATAATATATCGCCAAATCTGACCTCCCATTTGAACAGAAGGACGATATATAGCCATACTAGTGTCATTGTATTATTTGTTTTGTTTCGAGGTATCTTCCATACTTTCAATGCTCAGAGAGCGAAAATTTACATTACAATACTTGTTCATTTGATTGAACACCATGTTTGTCAAAATCGACTTTTTGTTTAGCATTGAATGAGTTAAAGATAATCCCATAACAGAATTGACGCTGGGCTGTGAAGTTGCCATCATTATGTAGCAGATCTTTTTGCAGAACGTCGCTTTCATCAAGTGCGTAGGGAAAAGTCTCTCGATCTCCCTCAATGTCCTTCCTTAATGCACCTTTGTGCTCAAGATGTCTGCAATGTCCTATGACCTTCTTCGTGCTGGTCGACCTCTTTCTCTTCTGCAAGAACTTTTGCCTTCGATAACTTTTTTTTTTCCACGTCACTGTCACGTTTAATAAATGTATTATTTATTGCAGGACGTTGCAACCCCAGATTTATTTTCTAGACAAAGTTACGTTTGGTAGTAGCCGATGCATTCTTCCCCTTCTTCTTTCGTTTGCTTGACATTTTATTATAACTACAATTTGTCTCATGTATGAATTTACAGCCGTTGCATGCTAAATTAGATGTCAACGTTTCAGTCCACCTGAGCGGTGGAATTAACCCACTACCCCGCTTTCAGTGCATATGAAGTTTAACAGACAAGAAGTTTACACGCGATCGTGATAAACCTCTCGGCAGACACGACCCTCTATGTTTAAAATGGTCACAGTATTTTAGTTCCGAAACATGAGCCAGTTCTCGTCGTCGGTGTTTAGATCCTGTAGAAATTCTGTATGTTTCTTATTCTTGGTCCGAGATATTTTAAGAATGTTTCTGCCTCTTCTTTTTTTTTCGCTCATTTGAAATGTATTTATATCTGCAGTGTTGTTTCTAGTTTACTCGGTGGTCCATAAACATTAGAACTCAAATGACCGCGTTTTGTTGCTGCGGGAAAGATACATGTTCCCAAAATGTTACTTTGTTCTATAGGCCCTTACCAGATTGAGTGCCAAACAAAAAGGATGTTTGGACCAAACAAACACGGATGGTTTAAAATGGGAGTAAGAGTGGTTCACAGTTATGACTTAAATGTTGTTAATACGGGAGCAGACATGTTGTATTATACATCAATTACAAGAGGTTATAAGAGTAAACTATTGTATTGATAATTCAACTATAGTCTGATGTATACGCCCATGGCAGTACAGGAAGTATGAATAAGACAATTTATCATCCTATGGCACTTCATCAGTTGATACAGTTTAATCTCTGAGAAGTCTCCATGGTTGTTGACAACGGAGCCAAGATAATCAAAGTTCATGATATTTTCAATTTCTGCATTGTTGATTCTGATTGTTGGGTTGGTATGTAATTTTTGTCCGTGGCGATTATTCTTGTCGACTTCCATTTTGAGTGTCCTGGGTAGTATAATGTGGTGACCAACCATTACACTCATTGGACAACAATCATCTTCAAATTAATATTCTATTTGTGGCTGACTCAGTCACGGGATTATTAATCTGAGCCAGGCGATGGACCTTAATATAACTTCTCTTTGATGATGAACGGGGTAGGGGTATTGGTATCATCATCATCATCATTACCATCATCATCATCATCATCACCATCATCCAGTGCCTTGCCGGCTGGTGTGGAAGATCCTGCCTCTCCACAAATTACGATCTCCGACGTCATGAATCATTTCGTGTGTTGACTCATCCCGTGCCATGGAATAATCGAATCGAATATAATGTGGTAGTTTTCCCTTATTTTCCACATCCACAAGGCTGTGAACTATGTCCTCAACTTCCAACAACCGTTTAAGTTGCCAGGATAAGTGAGTAAATTGTTAGTCCTTCATATATTCTAGACCACGACATGTGTGATGTGGTGCACAGTTCCCTTTGTTATCACCCTAACTTCCCACACAATTCATATACGTTCTCTAAATTGTTTACATTACAAAGACTGATTCGCGGGTCTTTATTGGAAAATTAATGCAGTCACGAATACACCCTCCTAGATACGTTCGTGTGTTATTAATTTGCACGCATAGAAAACATAGGAAACAAGTGTAAATCAGCGGACACACCAGACATGTAAAGCTGCATGGCACCCAGACCATCCTATATATATGACTGTATTAACTATATTGGCATGTATTAATTGGCACTCATAGAAGACATTGGGAGAACAAATAGAAATGAGTGGATACACTAGACCACGGTCAAATGTAAAGCTGTGTGGCCCCCCTCCTCCCCCCGACGATCCACAGATAGTTATAGACACTATATATAGTTACATACACACTACACACTATATATAGCTATAGACAATATATATAGTTACATGCACACTACACACTATATATAGTTATAGACACACTATACACTATATATAGTTATAGACACACTACACACTATTTATAGTTATAGACACAATATATATATAGTTACATACACACATAAGATCAGAAATCAGATTCATTACATTCTCATCAACTGAAGATTTCGAAATGCCTTAAAAGTCGCAAAATCTATACCAAGCGCAGACTGCTACATCGACCATAGATTAATCTTGAGCAAATTACATATAAAATTAAAAAAGTAAAATATTCACCAAGAAACACAAAATTTGATCTATAAGCACTGAAGAGTGAGGAAATAAAAGATAAATTCGACGTAGAGGTAAAGAACAGATTCGATACATTGTCCGATATGGAAATATTATTTCAAGACGTCAGTGACCAATGGGAAATATTAAAGAAATCAGTCAAGCAAGCTGCGGAAACAACCATTCCAATAATAAAGATAATAGGACGCAAGAAATGATTGACGGAAGACATCTTAAAACTCATGGAAGTAAGAAGAAATAACAAAAATAACAAGGAAAAATATGAAGAGATTCAGAGGAAAATTAGGAAGCTATTCAAAGAGGCAAAAGAAACATGGCTTGAGGAAAACTGCAAGGAAATTGAACACCAACACAACACCTAGAATACCAAATTAATGCACAAAAGAATTAATGACATCACTAACAAAAGAACACACACATCAACGGGTTGCCTAAAAACCAAAGATGGCAAAGGCATAATAGAAAAAGATCAGATTTTACATGCGTGGTCAGATTATGTGAAAGTCCTTTATGATGATACAAGAGAAGAACAATATGATCATCGGAATAATAATGAAGGACCATAAATTTTGAAGATAGAAGTTCAGAATGCTCTTAACCATATGAAAACTGGCAAGACCCCGGGTACAGATAACATCACAGTAGAAATGATCAATGCCTTAGAAGAACATGGAATAGACCAAGTCACCAGACTGCTGAACACAATATACGATACTGGAGATATACCTCCTGAATTATGTAATTCTGTATTTATTGCAATCCCGAAGAAATAAGGAGCCATGGAATGCGATCAGCATAGAACAATTAGAATAATGAGCCACATCACGAAGATTCTGCTGAGAATTATCATGCAAAGAGTTAGGAAGAAAATACAACCCGAAATAGGAGAAGAGCAATGTGGGTTTGTAGACGGCAAGGGCACAGTAAATGCTGTGTATATACTGAGAACAGCAATTGAGCGTTCTATAGAAGTAAACAAAGATCTATATCTTTGCTTTATTGACTACACAAAGGCTTTCGATAAAGTGAGACATGTCGACATGATAAGAATGCTTGAAGATCTACAAATTGACGGAAAAGACCTTAGAATTGTAAAAAACATATAGCTGCCATCAGAATTGATAACGATGTAGGTCAATATCAGCCTATTAAAATAGGCGTGAGACTGGTATGTGTAGTGTCTCCAGATTTCCCCCCCCCCCTGTACAGTGAAAATATATTCAGAAATATAGAAGATATGGAAGGAATCAACATTGAGGGACGATACATCAATAACATTAGATATGCAGATGATACAGTCTTTATTGCAGACAATGAACAGGACCTGCAAAATTTAGTAGATGCGGTTGTTGCACACAGTGGCCAACTGTGGTTAGAGTTAGAACTGAATATTAAGAAGACACAGATTATGGTCGTCACTGGGAAGAAGGAAATCCCACAATGCGATATGAGTAGATGGGCATAGTCTTAAACAAGTGAATCGATACTGTTATCTCAGCACAGTAATAACATCTGATGGGAGATGCCTTGAAGAGATTAGAACAAGAATTGCCACTGCGAAGGTAGCATTTTGCAAGATGAAAAACATACTGACCAATAAAAAGATATCAATTGAAACGAGAAAAAGAGTGTTGAGGTGCTACATAGAACCTATACTTTTGTATGGATGTGAAGCGTGGACAATAAGCACTCAAGCTGAAAAACAGCTGATGGCTGTGGAAATGTGGTTTCTGAGGAAAATGCAAAGAATACCATGGACAGACAGAAAAACCAATGAACAAGTCCTTCAAGAAACAAATGAAGATCGTAAACTGATTAGAGACATTAGACGTAGACAGTCAAAATTTATGAAAAGAAATTAATTGGAGAACTTGGTGGCAACTGGCAAGATCGAAGGGAGGAGACCAAGGGGAAGATCGAGAAGTAAACACCTGGATGGCTTGGTCACATGGCATGGTCGAGACAGGAACACGGAGCTGATCCACGACTCTGGTGATCGAGTGAGATGGCAGAACATGACCGCCCACGCTTACCGGCATGGCACATGATGGATGGATGGACACACTACACACTATATATAGTTACATACACACTACACACTATATATAGTTATAGACACTATATTCACGAGAGGTTGGTATAGCCGAATGGATAAGAGCGCTCTTTCTTAAAACTGCGGGTGTGCTGATGTCGTGGTAGCGAGTTCAACCTTTACACCAAACAGTTTGACTAAAATGTTGTCTTCTCGTCCTTGACTTGGGGACGTAAATTACAAGTACCTAAGAAGTCGGAGTGAGTTCGTCTTATGGCAAGGGACACTGGTGATAGGGATATCTAATCCACATGACAAAAATCAGTCCAGGGTGGACTACGCTTGAGCTCAAAGCAATGGAAGGGAAATATGTATATATTCACATGTAGAGATTGGCACTTATAGAAGACATAGAGAGAGATATATATATATACATATGAGTGGACGCACTAGACAGCTGTCAAATGTAAAGCTGTGTGATACCCAGATGATCTACAGATAGTTATAGACACTATATTCGCATGTATTAATTGGCACTCATAGAAGACATGGGTAGAACAAATTGAAACTGGTGAACACACTAGACAACAGTAAGATTTAAGATTAAATGACACCCTGCTGGCCTACAGGTTTGACTATAAACGGCCTAGCTAGTTTATCAGATAAACACTTGTGGGTAATGATCGACACTTCTTGAAGGTTCAGGAAAGAAGTAGAAATGAGAGTTAGCAATACATACCATAAGATGTAAAAGATGAACGCACTCCTGGATTTGCACACTAATAAATTCAATATGCTAATTCAACTTGTAGAAGTAATAATTTGAGAGAAAATAAACAAGTAAGAACTCAAAATAATAAATAAGACATAAACAGAATAAAGAAGGAAATTCAGGCTACAAAATGCAACATAAAGTAGACAAGGGATCAAAACATAGATACAAACATGATGAGTATGTAAAGTATAATAGCCTACTTACCATCCATGGTGACTTTGGCTGACAATCCAAACGAAGTATGAAAATCAAAATCACACAGAAATTGCGCGCACTTGACGACTCTGAAAAACAGTATTCAGTACAAGACAGACGACTTCTCTAGGTGGTAGAATAAATCATCTGACAGACTAAAGGCTTTTCGTCAACTTATATGCACAGATACCCACGCTTGAATCTCTTGGCTCAATCCATTGTCTACATCTTGTTATGGGTGGGGTTTGCCATTTGATGACGACGATTGGTCAGCAGATGTCCGAAAAACTAAAAATAAAGCGCTGACTGGTCAATTTATGTAATAACAACAAACAGGCAAGAGTTGTCTGAATTAAAAGCGACACAACCTTAGCAACAAATTGTAAATAATAGTGTCAGCTGGAGGTCACGGGTAGACTGCTGGATTGTGAAACAGACGGCAAGCCCATATGGGCAATTCACAGAACAATAGGCATGATGGCCCAGGTGCTCGGCGTCTAATCGGAATATCAACAAAGGTATGGCTTTTTTTCTGCCTCAGGCTGAGGATTAAATCCGGGTGTGCTAACATTAATTAAGTGGCATAGCCAGACTTACGCAACTGCCCAAAATAGGGAATCTGAGGCCCCCCACGCGTTGTTTATGACACGTTGCTACTCCAATGGTGTGAAAATATGTAGAAGATATGAAAGAAATAACCATTGGGTGGGGGGGGGGGGGGTGTAACATCAATAACATTAGATGTGCGGATGATAGTTTTGATTGCAGGCAATGAGCAGGATCTGTAACATTTAGTAGATGCGGTTGTTGCACACAGTGAATAACTAGGGCTGGAATTAAATTGTAAGAAGACACAGATTATGGTGATCACTAGGAAGAAGGAAATACCACGATGTAACTAATATACAAGTAAATGGGAATAATCTTTAACAAGTGAATCGGTACAATTATCTCGGAACAGTCATAACATCTGATGGGGCCTTGAAGAGATTAGGACAAAAATCGTCATGCGAGATGGAAAACAGCATTATCATGCTGTGCCTTATCGGTTGGCGTGTGCAATCATGCCTCTCCACAAACTACGATCTCCGACGGCGTGAATCAATTCGTGTGTCGACTCCCTTTCGTGCCATGTCACAAGATTGTCAACAATCTTCTCATGATGTCTTCCTCTATCTCTCTTTCCGATTTATGGAAAACATACTAACCAATGAAAAGATGTCATTTGCAATGAGAAAAAGAGTGTTGTAGTGCAACATAGAACCTATACTTTTGCATGAATGTAAAGCGTGACCATTGAGCAGACAAGCTGAAAAACATCTAATGGCTGTGGAGGTGCGGTGTTTGAAGAAAATGCAAAGAATACCATGGACAGATAGAAAAACCAATGGCCAAGTCCTACAAGAAACAAATGAGAACCGTAAACTGATTAGATAAATTAGACGCAGACAGTCACAATTCGTTGAACACGTTATGAGAAGAAATAAATTGGAGAACTTGGTGACAACTGGTAAGATTGGGGGGGGGGGAGAGAAAGAGAGAGAGAGAGAGAACAAGAGGAAGACAGAGAAGTAAATACCTGGATAGCTTGGCCACTTGGTATGATCTAGACAAGAGCTGAACCACGACTCCGGTAATCGTGTAAGATGGCAAATGGTACAATTATGTTATAAGTAAGTAAAGGACCCTGTTACGAGATTTAAGAAGCGTTGGGCATTTAGTGCTAAATCCAACTGTTTATAGACCAATCAACACTCGGTGTGTGATGTGGTCAGTGTCACGCCAGCCGCTTTTATTTTAATTGAACTAATGATCTTCAAGTCGACAAGCGAGTGTCTAGCCATTACGCTACTGTAGGATCATTGATATTCCAAACTTTATATCGAGGTACAGTATACGAAATGTTATCGGATAGACAGTGGGATCAACACTTTCTGCCCCATTTATTGAAAGACAGAAGATCGAGTGGTTTGGCTGTCTCGTTAGAATGCAAAACCATCAACTACCATCACTGGCCCAACATCAAAGATTATCTGCGACGAGAGCAAAAGGACACCAGAGAAGAAAATGGATTGACGACATAAGAGACACTGTACAGTCACACAGAATGACACTATGCAATGCCACCCATCGGGCACTGGAGCGCCAATTATTCCTCCCTACGATGCTTGACGGCAAAAGTGAAAGCTGATGATGATGATGATGATGATGATGATCATGATGATCATGATGATCATGATGATAATCATGATCATGATGATTCCCTCGCACTGATTCATGGATACACCATATTTTATACCGAAGTACTCTCTCGTATAGATTCATGGATACACCTTTCTTTATACCCAGGTACTCACTCGTATATATTCATGGATACACCATACTTTATACCCAGGTACTCACTCGTATAGATTCATGGATACACTATACTTTATACCCAGTGGCACAATACACTCGCAAAGATTTATGGATACACCATACTTTATACCGAGGTACTCACTCGTATAGATTCATGGATACACCATACTTTATACCCAGGTACTCACTCGTATATATTCATGGATATACCATACTTTATACCGAGGTACTCGCTCACACAACTGATTTGTAATTGTTCTTGTCGTCCCCCCTCACCCCTCCCCCCATCCACTTTCTCATCCGTATCGTGTTGCTGGGCTGTCACACAGGTGGCAAGCCCACATGGGCCACATCAAAGAACAATAGACATCTCGGCCCAGGTGCTCAGCGGATAATTCGAATAATCAGCGTCGCTTCTTTTTGTTTTGTTTAAGGTAAGTTTGAGCCCCATGCGAGTTAAATACTCTAAATTCTGCACCACATTTGATTTCCTTTCACTTCCCTACATTTCCTAGTGACATAAATCAACCTTTTGCCTGTTCTATTTGTATTTAAATTAATTTCTATTTGTCTGTTACCCCATGGTTGTTTACATTGCTACCCAAATATGTATGCGTATGTTTTCACAACTTTCACCAAATGTGTTCTGTTTTCGATTTGCTTGATTAATTCTAATTACCTGTGTAATCTGCTATTAAAAATGTTTAATTAGTGTACAAATAACCACTGAAACAACTAGGACAGAGTTGATAAGTCTTTTATCTGCCTTGGATGGGAATCATTCGTGCTCCCTATTCAGCATCATCATCATCAACATCATCATCATCATCATCATCATCATCATCATCATCATCATCATCATCATCATCATCATCATCATCATCATCATCATCATCAGATGCAATACCGATAGATCCAGACGATCGCGTGCTTCCACAAGCATCTAACCTCAGTGCTCTTGATAAGTTTGACACTGGCCGTTTCTGTTCACTTTGCTTCACCATATAGTGTTTTGTCCCTCTATAAACTGCTTTTCTAACGCCCTGGCACTTTCCGAATGTCACAACCTTCTCCGGGTACACTAGTCTCATTACATGACCAAATAAGAACTGCAATCACAGATGTTGATAGGCATGTTGAAGTTTAAGAAAGCAATATAGGTCAGATGATACACTAAACAACAAAAACAGCACCAAAAAAAAAAAAAAAAAAAAAAAATAGAATCATCAAATCAGTCCAAAACCGCCAACATCAAAACAAGACCATTATTATTTAATTCACAGACAAAACAAATAATTATTCTGCACCTAAAACAGGACATCATCGATTATTCAACCACGTGTATGCAAAATTCAAGATTGGCAAATCAGCCATGTGCACACGTGATTTGCGCCGCAGACACCAAATCACATACTTCAAGACTGCCCCGCATTCAACATATCTAGGCAAACCTTCTGGTCTAAAGAAACTACAGTGGAGGATAAATGTGGAACATTGAGTGAACTAAAAAAGACAGTGGTGTGTATACACAAGACAACATTGCAGATATAGACAAATTTCAAGCGAACGAAAGAAGAAGAGACAGAATATCAACATTGAAAGCAGTAGAAACGTCGGAATTCCCTTTTGCCGTCTTTAAAAGGAATTTTAAAACAATCTGGTTGTACTTGTTGTCGTATATTCTGAAGGGACTGGGTTCACTGCTGTGCATCACCCATATTCTAATTTTAGAAGTTGGGCCCCATCCTCTTCCAATATGTAAATAAACCAAGCATACGACCCTTGATCTTTTACAGACTCATTTTTGGTTGTTTTGACTAGGAGTAAGTGGTCCTCTTATTGGGAAACAATGAACAAATAGATCTGACTATGCCCTTTTCACCTGAAATATAATAGCTCTCGAACCTCCATTCAATCTGTGAAAATGTCTAAAAAGATTTCCTCAGGGTGAACCAGGTGCAAGGAAACATGGGTCATGAACAGTTAAAAGATCCAGAGTCTCCTCTTTACCCTTTTGTTATATAATTCATTTTTGAGTTAGTTTGTCAGATACTTAAGTATTTCACAAACAATGAAAAACATTGATGACTTGTCCACACAAACAAGACAGAGATTTCAACAGACAGGATGGACTGTAATGAAATTGGGAACTTCAATAATAGTGTATAAATTTATTGACTGGCCTGATTTTCTTTTGGCCTATTGATTGATCATTACACATTTTGGCACATCAGTTCATGGTGATAGTTACACATGTGGCAATGCAAATCATAGTCAATAATCAGTCCATCAAAAAAGCACAATAATCAAAATGATCACAATGTCTTATAGAAAAGCATCTTTGTGTGAGACTAAAGTTTTCTAATCATTCTTAGTACTCTATAAAAAAGGTATGTGTGTGTTGTCATCAGTCCTCTGGGTGGTTTTGGGTTTAAACATATGAAAGGTCACCTATGAGTGGTTGGAGTGAGTTGAGCCTGGGTCCATCGACTGCTGGATCCCCTTCAGTCTGTGCCAAAGCTACTCTGAAGGCTTCTCATTCTCTGGTCAGGGCCTGAGGTCTCTACCAACTCATGTTTGGGACATCTTCTTTCATCTGCCTCCCTCTTCTGGTCTGGTTTCCACCGTGGACATCACTGTTTAAAATTTACAGAGGTATGTACAATCCTACCAAAGTAATTTTTGCAGCATGTCATAAGTATGAGAACAACATAACAGAAAGAATAAGATCAGAAGAAGTGTTGTTGTGTTAATTTGTGTGGGGTCAGACATCATTTCACTGCATGCACCTGCCATCAGTTGGTACCTGCTGTATGCATTCTCTCAGTGTACTTTTGGTTCAGTAAGAAGGGTACACTCAGACAGAGATACGAGTGAGGATGTGTTGTTCCTTGGGTCATTGAAGTCAAGCAAACAATGCAAGATCAAGACAAGGACAAGAGGCATTTTTTTACAATTGACATACATAAAGCATTGACCAAACTTGGTTGAACATCAAGAATACAATTCAGTCTACCGCAGAAGAATGTCTCGGTGTGTTAACCACGCATAGAAAGAACAGATGGTTCAATCAAAAATGTGAAGAAGCAGTCATTAGGAAGAAGAATGCCAGACATGTATGGTTAAATGACATCAATAACATCCAAAAGGAAGAGCATTATAGAAATGAATGTAAAGAGGCTACAAAAATAGTCAGACAGCAGAAGCGAGAATATATGAGTAATATAATCAAAGATATGGAAACTAATCACCAGAAAAATGAATCCAGAAAATTTTTTAAAGAACTGAAGTCAATGAAACGAGGGCACCAACAAAACACATATGGTTTAAAAGACAAAAATGGGAATATGATAAATACCAATGAGGAAATGTGCAACACATGGAAAGAATATTTTATTGAATTACTAAATTGTGAAGCTCCAAGTAACATTTTCTCACAGGAAGAGGTTCTAACATGCGAACCACAAATTGAAGAACCTACATTTGAAGAAATCCTATATGTAATCACACGACTTAAAAACAATAAGGCAACTGGGACTGATGGAATTGCTGCTGAATTTATAAAGGCAGGTGGCCATGCATTACATCTAAAGCTATACGAACTAATAATAAAAATCTGGAGGACAGAAGAATTACCCCATGACTGGAAAGAGTCATTATTGATACCTATCTTTAAGAAAGGAGACAAGTTCCAATGTGGAAATTATAGAGGAATATCACTACTGTCCACAAGCTATAAGATACTATCCGCAGTATTACTAAATAGACTAAAACCATATTCAGAAGACATATTAGGTGACTACCAGGCGGGTTTTAGACAAAACAGATCAACAATAGATCAGATATTTATCTTACGACAAATAGCCGAGAAACATTGGGAATATAAAAGAGATCTCCATAACATTTTTGTGGATTTTAAAAAGGCTTATGATAGTGTCCATAGGAATAGTCTATGGAATGCTATGCAGGAATTTGGAATACCAAGGAAGTTAATCAACATGACCAGACTATGCATGGAAGATACTTATAATATAGTAACATATAAAGGCAGGAAATCAGACCCCTTCCAAATAACATCTGGCTTGAAACAGGGTGATGCATTATCGCCGCTACTCTTCAATCTGGCTCTAGAGAAAGTTGTAAGGAAGGTAAAGGAGGAATGTGATATTGGAGGAACATCCAAGCTGCTTGGTTATGCAGATGATATAGATATTATAGGGCAAAGTGAACAAAAGACATTGGAAATATTGACTCACTTAAAGGAAAAAGCCCAACAGATGGGGCTGGTTATCAACCAAGATAAGACAGAATATATGGTAATTTCAAGAGACGGAATGGCTAGAAACTCTGGCCACATACAAATAGATAATATGACCATTAAAAGAACGGAAACATACAAATACCTGGGTACGATCTTCAACTGCTCCAACATCATAAGGGAAGAAATACAAACTAGAATCAACTCTGGAAATAAGATATACTATGCACTACAACATCTACTAAAATCAAAGGCGCTATCTCGTAACACCAAAATCACAATATACAAAACACTGATCAGACCAGTTGTGCTGTATGGCTCTGAAACCTGGAGTACAACGAAAGGAGACGAAGCCTTGTTACAAACCTTTGAGAACAAAATTTTAAGACGCATCTTTGGACCCATTAGGGATACACAAAGTGGAGAGTGGAAAAGAAGAAGTAACAAAGACATTTATGATCTGTTTAAGTCCCCGCTAATCACTGGTATCATGAAGGCTAATAGACTACAATGGCTGGGGCATATAGAAAGAATGGAAGATAATAGGGAAACAAAACTCGCTTACACTCAGGAAATAAATGGCCGTAGACCCCGAGGTAGACCAAGAAGACGGTGGAGAGATAATACATGTACAGACCTACAAGCACTTGGAATCAACGACTGGCAAGAGAAGGTCCACCAGAGAGACGAATGGAGACGGATTGTATTTGCAGCAAAGAACCTCAATGGCTCGGAACGCTGAAGAAGAAGAAGAATACATTACATCTTCATCATCTCCTTCAGTGTTGCATGGTGTGTTTAAATGTTTATCTGTACCTCCCAAATCAACTATTTGTCTTCTTCGTCCCATTATCAATCATGTTCCTGTTCCTGTTGTGGTTGTGGTGTTGGGTGGGGTGCTGTGTTGAGTATTGTGTTGAATTAACTTCTGTTGTGTGGGGTTTTCATAGTTTGTACCATTTCCCCCTCCATCTTCAGCAGTTAATATGCGTTTAACTCATCAAGTGTGTTATTGTTATGCACGTCTGTCATACAGAATTTCTGATGTGTATTTGTTACCAAAGTAATCTATGCAAGATCATGACAACAATCCATTAGTAAAAAGGTTATTACTTAAAGTACCTCTCCTAATTCCCTCCTTCTCTTCGTCTTTATTTTATTCTTTCACTACTATCACCAGTGCACATCATGTCCATTCTGTTGGCGATCACTATTTGACAATAGACCGAGGTTTTATTCACCTTGTGGTCTCGACAGAGTAACCAGGCCGTCTGTCGCAATGGCGTCTGGTGAAGCGTATCCTGTTTCTAGGCAATGCGTTTAGTGAGTGCTTTGACTAATTAAAATATGTCACATAAATGCAATCAATTACTACCAAATACTATTATTTCAATGCGTAAAGAGGAAAGAAAAGATATAATCCATCTCTCAGCTGCTTAGATTGCAAATAGACAGAAATATGTACGGTTTCAAGTGAGGCAGTAGTTAATGTGCTCAAACTGACTTGTCTGCAGGAACAATTTAAAGTGGTTTTTGATGTAATGCATTAACGTGCGTTTGAATTTTCACCTCAAACATTTTCCTGTGATAGATTGATGTAGTATGCACATAGTAAAGTCAATAGTTGTAGTGAAGAATATCAAAGTTTGCAGTTTTGAGAAAGTTTGAGATGTCGGTTTCGCCGGGGGAAATGGCTCAGTGTAGCTAGAAGTGGCAGTCGTCAATTTTTACACTTCAGAGAGTTATTTTATCACTAATACACTTAATTTTTACGCACACCACTCGATACCTCTGCTGCACATGTCTGGGTATCACACTGATATGAGGATTGTCAAGCTTACCTCAGGTTTTGAATCAAACTGCAGTCATTGCACTCAGAAAGGACAGGTCTCACAAACTATCTGACCGGTCGTCAGAGCTGAAGAAGTAGGAGTGCGCGGGTTTTTACAAAAGGGACGCTCACTTGGGCCAAAATTAAATCACGTGACACTTTCCTACCACTAGTTTTGTTAGTTGCAGACGCTGTAATTTCTATTAATAGATGACAACCGTCTATCTAATGTGTCAACTGGTGTTAGATTCTCAATAGTGCGTTCAAGTGTGTGACTTCTCTGGTTCGTGGTGCGAAATTGTTGACGCACTGTATAATGATGGTTGGTGAATATGTCACATAGCCTCACTCCAGATTGTTCTAGGGTATGGAACTAAGTTTTTCCAGCATTTACAGTTGTCAAGCCCTCTCTATATGATTCACTCTAATGTATTCTCTTCCGCATCTGATTGACTTGGTCTATCAACCACTGGGTGTCGACTTAGGAAGTCCGCTCCCACATTCATCCTTCCAGGGACATATTCTATCTGGAACGAGTATGGTTGTAGAAGTAGTGACCACCTCATAAGTCTTGCATTCAAATTTTTGTATGCTGCGAGAAACATGAGCGGTTGATGATCACACTGTACTGTGAAATGTTTCCATATAGGTATGCTTGAAACTTCTGTACACTCCATACGAGCGCAAGACATTCTCTCTCTATAACACTATAATTTTTCTCAGCTGCATTCAATTTCCTGCTGGCATAAGCTACAGGGAATAGCTCTGATTGTTCATCTCCCTTCCTCTGCAACAGCTTTGCGCCAATTCCAATGTTACTGGCGTCGGTACGCAGTACGAATGGTTGGTCGAGGTCTGGTAGATGTAAAACTGGATGATTGGTTAAGGCTTGTTTGAGTGCTGTGAAAGCTCTCTCACATTCAGCAGACCAATTGACTTTCTCTGGGTTCCCCTTTTTGGTAAGATCCGTTAAAGGTGCTGACAGAGTATTGAAGTCTTTTATGTATCTTTGATAGAATCCACATAAGGATACAAATGATCTCACATCCTTCTTTGTTTTTGGACGAGGTGCCCTCTGGAGTTTGTCCACATTTCCCTCTTGCGGAGTTATTAGTCCATGAGATATTTTATGACCTAGAAATTCCAATTCTTGGAATCCTACTTGACATTTCTTTGGCCTAGCCGTCAAACCAGTTTCTCTGAGGCGCCTGAACAAAAGATGCAGTATCTCTACATGCTTGTCAGATGTTTCAGTTGCGATCAGTATGTCATCAATGAAGTGACTAATGTCTGGATGCTGTAGTGGGTCAAGCAATTTTCTCATCATACGTGTAAAAACGCTAGGAGCATTACTTAATCCGAATGGAAGTACGTTGAACTCATAGTGTCCTCCAGGCGTGCTGAAAGCTAACCATGGTCTAACCTCCTGTTTTTACAGAAATCTGATAATATCCCTTACTGAGATCAATCCTAGTAAAGTACTTAGCTCGGTTGAGTGCTGTGAAAAGTTTGTTCTGATCAGGCAGAGGTTCTGCTTGGAATTCAGTAATAGCATTGAGCTGTCGATAATCGATGCACAATCTATGTTCTCCACTTGACTTTCTCAATAAAACGACGCTGGCACTGTAAGGTGATTCAGACGTTGAGATTATTCCTGCGGTGAGTAGTTGTTGTATTTCTTCCTCTAAAGTCTTTTGCTTTGCATAAGGAACTGGGTAGGTCTTGACTCGCACAGGTACTGTGTCATTTAACTTCATGTCAAATTCCTCCAAATCAGTACTTCCTGGCTTATCTGTAAGTACGTCTGCATACATAACCATAAGTTCCCGAATCTGCTCTTGCTGATCCTTTGTTAAGTTGGGATTCATTTCCACATCCTTAAAGGTCTCTTTGGCTTGCAGTGGGTACTCGACTCCCATTGTTGATCCTTCTTCGACTTCAGTAGCCACACTCATGGCCATCAGATGTGCAGGTTCGGTGGTGGAGGGTCTTTCATTATATTTCTTCAAGAGGTTTATGTGAAATACTTTCATCTTGCCTTTGACAGAAATCTTGTAGTTGGTACGTGAGATCTTCTCCGTCACTACATAAGGTCCTCTCCATCCTATTTGCAACTTATTCTGACTTGTTGGAAGCAGCAACATCACCTTCTCCCCCACCTCTAATTCTCTATCTTTTGCCTTGCGGTTGAAGTAACGAGCAATTCTTCGCCTGGCTTGACGTAGATTGACATTCGCTTGTTTCCAACTGTGTTGTAAACGATTCTTCAACTCGGCAACATACGTAGATGCAGTCACGACTGTATCATCTGTATGATCATCAGTCCATGTTCGAAGTAACGCCTCGAGTGGTCCTTTGATCGGTCGTCCAAACAACAATGTGGCTGGAGCAAAACCTGTTGAGTGATGGGGTACTTCCCTATAAGCGAATAGAGCTGCGGGTAAATACAAGTCCCAATCCTCTGTGTTCTCCTGGGCAATATTGTGCAGGATACTGATCAATTCCCGTTCAACCGCTCCACAAGTCAATTTGATTGCGGGTAATATGGTGAACTAAAGATATGGCGTGAATGAAGAAGTCTGAATGTCTCCTCCATAAGTTTACTACGAAACTGTGAACCGTTGTCCGTCAAGATTGTTTGTGGGAATCATAGACGTGTGAATATTCCTAATAATGCTTCAGCAACGTGTTTGGAGTCACAGCTGGGCATAGGAACCGCGTCGGCCCACATGGTTGTTGTGTCCACAAGCGTTAATATGAATCGATTTCGCCTCTTCGTTGCGGAGAGGGGTCCGATAATGTCTACAGCTACCTTCTCGAATGGTACTCCAGTTATGAGCAGATCACCCAACATTGCCGGTGGGGTCCGGTGTTTTGGTGATACTTTCTGACACTGTGGGCATGATTTTACAAACCGTTGTATGTCTGCGTTCATCCCTGGCCAAAAGTAGTGAGTCGCAATCCGCTGTGTAGTAGCGTTGATACCCATATGCCCACTAAATGGTAGACTATGGCCCATATCAAGGATCTGGGCCCTGTTTTGAGTTGGTACAACAAGTTGGTTGAACTCTTGTCCAGCTCTACCTGCTTTTCTGTAGAGAAATGCTGACTTCATAAACAGATCACCTTTACGTGGAGGTAAATGTGATTTAGGCAGTTTCCTGAAGCAGGGATCCAAGGTGCTATCGGCTTCTTGTGCCCTCTTCAGTTCCTCCTTTCTAGGGATTGGCATAGTGGTTTCTGGAGTCTTTTTCGTCTGGGATCAAGTTGTCATCGTCGACATCGCCACAGGTTGAACAGGTTCTCCTAGAATTATAAATCTACAGCGAAGAATTACGGGATATATAGGATCTTTTAAGACTGCAGCCCTGATTGTCCCAGTTACATAACGTGAAGCTATGCTCACCTTTGCCACCGGAAGAGACATAGTTGTAGAGCTCTTCAGGGGTCACTGTAATTCGACGATCTCCTCTGTCACCTGTTCCGGGTGAACTAAGGATGATGATACAACGCAGTCATACGTTACACAGTATCGTAGAGACAGGTCGTCTTGAATCCATTCAGCAATATGGACTCGACAACCGGAAGATGAGATGCTGTGTCTTTATGAGGTGTCTGATTTGACGTTTCATCAGTGTTCACTCCTTTCTCTCTTCGGCTGGCCAAACAAGCAGCTGTGTGTGGAGGTGGCATCTTTCTACAATTCTTCAATGTGTGACCTCTGATTTTACAATGTGTGCAGTATGGTTTTTCCTCCTTCGCTGTTGTTTGGGCTGTGTTTTGAGTGATGTTCTTGGATTTCCCATTTTTCTTGGTGGCTAAGTTGCCATCACCTTCCTTTGGCTTTGAAGTTTTATCCTGAGGGGGAGTGATTGTCGAACGACCCTTGCCTCCGATTTCCTTCTGAGATTTTTCAAATCTCTCTGCCAGGATGATGATGTTTTCTAGTCGGTCAGCCCCAGTTGTGTTAATAATGCTTTCATCTCATTCGACATCTTGCCTTTTAGCTGATCTATGATGATCATCTCACGTAGTCCTTCGAAACTTTCATCAAACCTTCCTAGGCTTGCCCATCG
The DNA here is from genome assembly GCA_963921405.1 of Cepaea hortensis. Classification (NCBI taxonomy): domain Eukaryota; kingdom Metazoa; phylum Mollusca; class Gastropoda; order Stylommatophora; family Helicidae; genus Cepaea; species Cepaea hortensis. The sequence continues at coordinate 205,653,852 of OY992876.1, forward strand.
TTGGATATAAGATTTCAGTCTTTCAACTAGTTGCGCGTAGCTTTCGCCCGGTTCTTTCCTTGCGGGTTTGAATCGAGCTTTGTAAGAATCACCGTCCACTTCAAATCGGCTCAAGAGTGCCGTCTTGAGTGTCGCGTGGTCCTGCTGTTCCTCACGAGTGAGTCTAGAGAATACGTCGTACGCGGTAGACCTTAAAGCTTGCGATAATTTCGTTGCCCATCTTTCCTCGTCAAGACCACAGCTGACACACATCAATTCGAAGCGAGACAAAAAAGCCTCGACGCTGTCCGTCTTTTCGTTGAATGGTTCTAGAGGAAAAGACATCGCTCCGGAATTAAGGTGAGAGACATTAGAATGTTGTTCTGCCACTGGAAAACCTAATGAGTTTGAGGGGGTGGGGGCGATCCCTCCCTCTAATCTTCGGATCTCCAAGTCAGTCTCCATTCTCTTCAACTCCAACTGGTGTTGACGTTCTCTTTTCCTATCCCTGATTTCATCTTCTTGTTTTCTTTGTTCCAACTCGTAAGCCTGTAGGCATTCCTTTTCCTTTTCAGCTATATCAGCCTGAAGTCTACTTTCCTTCTCAGCTATTTCAGCTTGAAGTTTCTTTTGTTCCAACTCGTATGCTTGTAAGCGTTCTTTCTCCTTCTCAGCTAATTCAGCCTGAAGTTTTCTTTCCTTCTCAGCTAATTCAGCCTGAGCTTGTTTCTCTTTGAGGGCTAAATCGGCTTGGAGTCGTTCCCACCTGTCGAATTCATCTGAGACATATTTAGCCAGCTCAGGGCCGTCTAAATTGCATTGTTTACCTATTTCCATTATCTGAGCCCGGAATTTAGCAGCTTCGGCCATGCTTATTTGTTTAATTTTTATTTACTTTAGAAAAGAAAATAAAGTGCAGTTTGATCTGATCCAGGTAAGCTTGTCACTCCTTGGATCTGCAAATATACACCAAAGCATGCACAATATTAAACAAAGCAATCACTAACTAAATTCTGTTGACCCCAGGTAAAGGTATGTTAACACGATTGGTATCTGACCTAGAAATGGTACAGCTTAATTTCTTGTCTATCTGTCAATGCTACACAAGCTAAGAACAGAAGCACAGAAGTAACCAGAATAGTTCTACTCTTTCTAAAAGAATTCGAAATTTTGACAGAGTATTCCCTTCGGAGAAAGATTTTATTCGATCGGTGAGAAAATATTCTAAGTCCAAATTCCTCTATAGAAAGACATCTTCTCTAAAAGAGAACAATGTTTATATGGTAGATTCACACTCTATTTCCTTCTGGAGTACCCTCTCTGAAATATAAACCTATTCAGGAGAAAAGATAAGTCACTAACTCTCATTGATATATAAATGTCAATCTTGTCATGTGACTGTCAATCAATACCCCAGATGATGTCTGTCTATTATCTACTCATCAATTGACAATATTCAAATTTTGTAATTTGTGTACACCAATTTTTATGAAATGATTTAACAAGTACAATGCATCATTTATAACCCAAATGAACACTGTTCTAATCCATTGACATTGATCCTCTAAGGTTTAGCATCCCTCGAGAGATATCTATTCCCATGGCTTATCTAGGATAATAGCTATTTAAACTGTCTGCTGTGTTTCAAATATCCCGGGACGGGCACACAATCTGTCGTATATTCTGAATGGAATGGGTTCACTGCTGTGCCTCACCCATATTATAATTTTAGAAGTTGGGCCCCATCCTTTTCCAATATATAAATAAACCAAGAATACGACCCTTGATCTTTTACAGACTCATTTTTGGTTGTTTTGTCTAGGAGTAAGTGGTCCTCTTATTGGGAAACAATGAACAAATAGATCTGACTATGCCCTTTTCACCTGAAATATAATAGCTCTCGAACCCCCATTCAATCTGTGAAAATGTCTAAAAAGATTTCCTCAGGGTGAACCAGGTGCAAGGAAACATGGGTCATGAACAGTTAAAAGATCCAGAGTCTCCTCTTTACCCTTTTGTTATAGAATTCATTTTTGGGCTAGTTTGTCATATACTTAATTATTTCAAAAAACAATGATAAACATTGATGGCTTGTCCACACAAACAAGACAGAGATTTCAACAGACAGGATGGACTGTAATGAAATTGGGAACTTCAATAACAGTGTATAAATTTATTGACTGGCCTGATTTTCTTTTGGCCTATTGATTGATCATTACACATTTTGGCACATCAGTTCATGGTGATAGTTACACATGTGGCAATGCAAATCATGGTCAATAATCAGTCCATCAATAAAGCACAATAATCAAAATGATCACAATGTCTTATAGAAAAGCATCTTTATGTGAGACTAAAGTTTTCTAATCATTCTTAGTACTCTATAAAAAAAGGTATGTGTGTGTTATTATCAGTCCTCTGGGTGGTTTTGGGTTTAAACATATGAAAGGTCACCTATGAGTGGTTGGAGTGAGTTGAGCCTGGGCCCATCGACTGCTGGATCCCCTTCAGTCTGTGCCAAAGCTACTCTGAAGGCTTCTAATTCTCTGGTCAGGGCCTGAGGTCTCTACCATCTCATGTTTGGGACATCTTTCATCTGCCTCCCTCTTCTGGTCTGGTTTCCACCGTGGACATCACTGTTTAAAATTTACAGAGGTATGTACAATCCTACCAAAGTAATTTTTGCAGCATGTCATAAGTATGAGAACAACATAACAGAAAGAATAAGATCAGAAGAAGTGTTGTTGTGTTAATTTGTGTGGGGTCAGACATCATTTCACTGCATGCACCTGCCATCAGTTGGTACCTGCTGTATGCATTCTCTCAGTGTACTTTTGGTTCAGTGAGAAGGGTACACTCAGACAGAGATACGAGTGAGGATGTGTTGTTCCTTGGGTCATTGAAGTCAAGCAAATAATGCAAGATCAAGACAAGGACAAGAGGCATTTTTACAAATGACATACATTACATCTTCATCATCTCCTTCAGTGTTGCATGGTGTGTTTAAATGTTTATCTGTACCTCCCAAATCAACTATTTGTCTTCTTCGTCCCATTATCAATCATGTTCCTGTTCCTGTTGTGGTTGTGGTGTTGGGTGGAGTGGTTGTGTTGAGTTAACTTCTGTTGTGTGGGGTTTTCATAGTTTGAACCATTTCCCCCTCCATCTTCAGCAGTTAATATGAGTTTAACTCATCAAGTGTTGTTATGCATGTCTGTCATACAGAATTTCTGATGTGTATTTGTTACCAAAGTAATCTATGCAAGATCATGACAACAATCCATTAGTAAAAAGGTTATTACTTAAAGTACCTCTCCTAATTCCCTCCTTCTCTTCGTCTTCATTTTATTCTATCACTACTATCACCAGTGCATATCATGTCCATTCTGTTGGCGATCACTAATTGACAATAGACCGAGGTTTTATTCACCTTGTGGTCTCGACATATTAACCAGGCCGTCTGTCACAATGGCGTCTGGTGAAGCGTATCCTGTTTCTAGGCAATGCGTTTAGTGAGTGCTTTGACTAATTAAAATCTGTCACATAAATACAATCAATTACTACCAAATACTATTATTTCAATGCGTAAAGAGGAAAGAAAAGATATAATCCATCTATCACCTCCTTAGATTGCAAATAGACAGAAATATGTACGTTTTCAAGTGAGGCAGTAGTTAATGTGCTCAAACTGACTTGTCTGCAGAAACAATTTAAAGTGGTTTTTGATGTAATGCATTAACGTGCGTTTGAATTTTCACCTCAAACATTTTCCTGTGATAGATTGATGTAGTATGCACATAGTAAAGTCAATAGTTGTAGTGAAGAATATCAGAGTTTGCAGTTTTGAGAAAGTTTGAGATGTCGGTTTCGCCGGGGAAAAATGCTCAGTGTAGCTAGAAGTGGCAGTCATTAATTTTTACACTTCAGAGAGTTATTTTATCACTAATACACTTAATTTTTACGCACAACACTCGATACCTCTGCTGCACATGTCTGGGTATCACACTGATATGAGGATTGTCAAGCTTACCTCAGGTTTTGAATCAAACTGCAGTCATTGCACTCAGAAAGGACAGGTCTCACAAACTATCTGACCGGTCGTCAGAGCTGAAGAAGTAGGAGTGCGCGGGTTTTGACAAAAGGGACGCTCACTTGGGCCAAAATTAAATCACGTGACTCCTTCCTACCACTAGTTTTGTTAGTTGCAGACGCTGTAATTTCTATTAATAGATGACATCCGTCTATCTAATGTGTCAACTGGTGTTAGATTCTCAATAGTGCGTTCAAGTGTGTGACTTCTCTGGTTCGTGGTGCAAAATTGGTGATGCTCTGTATAATGATGGTTGGTGAATACGTCACACTTGTCAGAAGTCGCATTCATTACATGCCCAAATCTCTATACGTGGGAGTCGCTATAGCAAAGGGGCTAGCATGAGTGCCTGCCGGCGCAGCCGTCGTGTGTTCGAGGCTAATTTAATTACCTGAAGTGCCATGGGAGGATTAATCGTCTGAAGCGACTTCCCGTTTCTACCATAGGTTTATATACAGCAGTTTCCCTATGCAAACTCCCTTTAATTCTATATATAATACAACACGTCTGCTACCATATTAACAACTTTTAACTCATAGCTATGACACACCCTACTTCCCATTTTCCGCCATCTATTTTTGTTTGATCTAAACCTACCTTTTGTCTGGCATTGAATCTGTTATGGCGAAATGTTCAAATTGACCCAACCTAAAATATCATGGGAAGTAAAGACGGCCGATATGATATTGACTGCATCATCAATGGAGTGTCCTTTAGTGTATAGAAATATGTGCCTTGCACAATATACCCAATACCCCTCAATACGTGGGAAATAGACATGTCGTTTATTTTACTTGATATCTCCGTTCGTGCTCTAGTCTTCTCCCATAGATCACACAAGTAAAAAGAAGAATCCCTGCACTTTTCACGAAATCCCTAGCAACGACGAAGATTAAAATGTGTCAATACCCCAATCACGCTTGCTATAAATCTTCTAGTGTGGGTTTCATTTTGTAATGTTTCACGTAATTTGGGCAGCTGAATTTTTTGTTAATTGTTTCTTATATCCAACCGCCCCAAACATTGCTAGCGTGTGATTGTGCATTAAAAAAAGAAAAAAAGAAAACAGAAGTTAGTTGCATATCCTTTACAGGACGTGGCAGTCAACTCCAGAAATTTTCGGCTGTTTGTGATTCCTGAGCAAGCTACTATAAACTTTCTGAACGATCATCACTCGTACAAATGTAGTGAAACCAACGCAAAGCGGCCTGCTTCTAAATCGCCCTCAGCTGTGTTTCAAATGCGACATGCGGGATTACGAATTTCATTGGCAAGCCTTTTGACACATGGCCGGCCCTAAGCATACGGGTCCTCCTAGTTTGTTGCCCTTACAGAGAAGGTCAAGGGCCCATTTAAAAATAATGGGCAGAAGAGTAAGCCGAATACTATTCTGCCTTGACTCGTTACAGAAATGTACTCAGCATTCAGTGCATAGTCATAGATCATCACATGGGTCGGGATGACTGGGGTTCAAATTCATTACTACTAATGATCATACAGGATGTATTTTTAATGACTGTGCATGGTTTGAAAATATTGCCGGTCCAAGTTTTGTATTTACCTATTATGTCGCATGAACTTTACAGAGGGTGAATACAAAAATTGGACCGGCAATTTTTTCAAACACTGCACAGACATTAAAAATTAACCCTGTATCTCCCTCTATCAACTGCGATTGTTGACAAGGGCTAAATAAGTTTTAAAAGTCAAGGACTTCATTGCACCAGGTTTTATCCCATATGGCTCAATCACTTACCACAGGACAACCTGTCGAAAGCGTCACACAAATCATGAACTCCGTAGCTTCAGCGATGACCCCCAGGAGTCTCCGAGTAAATGGCACTCCTGAACAGAACATAACAGCACGGAATCGAACCCAGAATGTTTGAAGCGCTAGGTATACGGCGTGAGCACTTCGCCTCGGAGACTCCCAGACAAGTACTCTATGCTATACTATTTTATTTAACTTCGCCTGTTGTTGTTGTTGTTGTTGTTTTTTTTTTTGTTCCTTATATAACCTGAAAATTATGAATATCTGGTGGATACTGATGATGGAAAGTGAAATTGTTGTTATTGATATACGTGGGGACTTCAAACGAAACTTGAAATGTGCGTGCGTGCGCGCGCGCGTGTGTGTGTGTGTGTATGTGTGTGGATATACTCTGAAAAAGTAAAGTACAAATGTATTATTTTTCGATGTAGTCACCATTGCGTTCAATGCAAATCCTCCAGCGCCGATAGCGTCCTTGGATTCCTGTAGACAGGAATTATCTTGATCGCGTTTGTGTCCACCATTGTACCACGTGCTGTACCTTTTCACAGCAGTAACGCCGTTTTAAAACTTCCTCCGCCACTCATACACTTGCTGCACTGACAGACCATGCATCACCATACTGGACCTTCATTCGCCGGTGAATTGCTACAGGATTAACCCCTTTACTGTTAAAAAAAAAAGGATAGCAGAACGCTGCTCTTCTTTGGTGCATGTCAAAAGTTGGGCGGCCATCTTTACACTGTCCATATTACATCACCGGGTTCGTCTGAACCGTGATGTCACGTGTTTAACACTCTTGACATCCTTAACAGCAATATTGACAGGTTACAAGACAATGGCATGGTTATTGTAATTTCTATCACACTGTTCAGGTTTTCATTTGAAGCCAAGGCTCCCCCCCCCCTCCCCTGTATACAAAATTCAAGATCGGCTAATCAGCTAATCAGCCATGTGCACATGTAAATTGATGCCGCAGACAACAATCACATACTCCAAGACTGCCCAAAATATGACACATTAGGCAAACCTTCTGGCCTAGAGAAACAACAGTGCAAGATAAACTCTATAGACCACTGAGTGAACTTTTTAAAAAAGACAGTGAAATTCATACAAGAGACAACATTGAAGTTGTAGACAAATTTCAAGCGAACGAAAGAAGAAGGGGAATAAGAAGGTCGTTTTAGTCCTAAAATATCTTGCATCTACACGAAAGAAGTTGTTGTAGAGACTTTCTTCCCCACCTAGTACTATAGCACCATCCCCACGGGTAGTTGGTTGAAGCGCTAACCTTCTCCTCTGCATGCTCAGAAACCAATCGGGTATGCAAGACCGGTACTGAAACTTCACGTCTGCCGAAAAACATGCTAATATCGGATTGGAAGCACTAGACTCGAGGTTCGCTCTCATTTGAGCTCGTCAGTAGTGCACATCGTTGACTGCACACGGGATCCAACTCCGGATCACTGGCGCGTGAGACGGGTGTGTAACCATTTGACCACGCGGCTCACGCTAGTCGCGACCAAATTATCATACTAGAATATCACAACGTCACCTATTGTAGACCATAGCTTAAAATCTTCCCGATCGCCGCGACTGACATCCGTCAATTGTTGTGTCTCCGTTCTAGTATGGCAATTTGGTGGCGTTTAGCGTGAGCCGCGTGGTCAAGTGGTTACACACCCGATTCACACGCCAGTGATCCGGAGTTCGATCCCGTATCCAGTCAGAGATATGCACTACTGACGAGCTCAAACGAGAGCGAAAATCGAGTCTAGTGCCTCCAATCCGACAAGGACAAGGCCCAAGGATCGAGCCGGAATACGATCAGCGTTGCCAGTAGTGGGTTGTGCTCAATCTTCAAACCTCCAATCCCGAAACAACCAAATAAATCAATATGTTAATATAACCAGGTTTAAGAAAGAATAACTTCTGCTCAACGTCTTGTTTTGTTTTATCCTTTCTCATCCTATTTTGCTCCCATTACGTCAGCTCAACTGTAAACCTATACTATTGTATACATATGAGGTGGGCTGAAACACATATAAAGGCAGCGTGGATGTGGTTTCTGGGGAAAATGCAAATAACAACATGGACGAGAGAAAAGCGAATGAGGCTGTCTTTCAATATTTGTTCTTGTTCTTTTGTTTTTAATTTTGTGTTTCTTGTTTTGAGCTCAAGCGTAGTCCATACACATGCAACTACTTTTTAGTGCACCGAGCCTATTTTTTGCGTGTGGATTAGCTTTCCTTATTACCAGTGTCCCTCGCCATCAGGCACATCCAGTCTGACTTTTTCGGTACTTAAGAAAAAAAATAAAAGCCGGAAATATTTCTAGAAATGAGGGATAGATAGTCAATAGGCACGTTGTGAGGAGAAATAACTGGAAAACTTAGTGAAAACTGGCAAGGTTGGTGGAAAAAGAGCAAGAGGAAGACAGAGAGGTAAACACTGTGATAGCTTTAGAATCATGTGTATAGTGGATCATGACCTGGAGTGAATAGTCCGACAGGCAGTGATCAGAGCACCTGGCCGACTTTCAGTATCCCCAAGGAAACTTTGGTCTGTCAGACATATAATTATACTTTACCTGGTACCATTAGTACTGACACTCTTCGGCGGATGTCGACGATAGTGACGGAGCACTTGTGGGAATGTCTCGAGTGCTGGGATGTCAGTTCTTGACGCATCTCAACGACTCATCTCAGCAGACTAATTTCTCTACCTCTTCTGTTGATATGCCCCGTACATTTCAAGTGCCTTATACCAGGTGTTTGTAAAGTCTCGCTACAATTTGTATGTAGAACAAATTTGAAAAATGCTTTCTTCCGTTGATAACACCATTATATTTGGAGGACAAAGAATTACTCCAGCAGACGACATCCATTCTCTGCATATTGCTTCACGATGGACTTTGGAGCACATTTTTTGATGACATCGTGTACTTCATTTTTCAAATTTGTTCTGCATACACAGTGTAGTGACACTTTACAACCACCCTACTTATGATTGTGATGAGTATTATTGTACCACATGCAGTTCTCAATAATCCAGCGTTTGTTTTCGTCTCTGTCCGTGATTATTCTTAAAATTCTTCTAAAGAAATTGTCAGCAACTCACTTGCGACAGGCATACAAGGATTCCCTACTTTTGCACCACACGAAAGTGACAACTCGTATTGTTTGCAAAAGGATACATTTTATTCGGAGCTGATCGTACATTAGCTCCACGAGCGGAATACCACATCGGTAGTAAACATCATAGTATGTTATGAAGATGGAATGAGGAGATGATACTAATAACAATCACTACTGACGCTAAGCTAAAGTCTAAACTATTGATACTGTCCTTAACTACACAGTATCCACAGCGGATACACAGTCTGCTCCTTACGCCGTCCAGTCTCTGTCTGAACCAGCTCTCTGTGCTGTGTTCAGCCACGAGCAATTAGCACTCCGTGCATTCGCTAGTTTACGTGTTCCAACACGTTGGTCACTTGGTTGTAGTAACCAGAATTACAGGTTACATCCCGTGAAGCGGGTTTCCCAGTCTCTTGGATAACCCCAGCTCACGCACACTTGTTGCCCTCCTTGTTGACACAAGTGGGTCCCGTTATAGCTATTTATAGCATTTGTGTCTCTTCTGTCTGGTCTCCTAAGTCGTTATGTTACTTGTCCTTTTCTTTAGCTCTATTTAGCTCTCCTTAGCTTTAAGCTCACACGTAGCTCTTTGACAGGCTCTCGTTCCTCCCCTCTTGTGTTACAAACTTTTAAGTTGTGGGGGTAACACAAGTCATTTCACCAAAAATTGGCTGTCTAATTTTGTCAAAGGCTTCGTGAATTCTCTACTTCTCTTCTGGGGATATGACAAGATCTCTCCTCTCCTTCGTCACACTGTTGTATCACTTCACTCGGCTAATTGAGTAGCTCACCACACTAGTACCGTTGGCTATAAACTGTCATTATATTTCTGGGAATTGTGTGATCCGGAACCGATGCCATAAGACCTGTCCTCCGATTGTCCAAAATTAACACTCCCATACAACTTGCCTCTGTTACGATAGCAAAACATGGACAATAAATGTTCATGCTCCCATATAATAATTGCCCCAACTAGTATACATGCTATATGTGCAACTCTTCACCTTTTAGCTTCCGCTTGTGAAGGAATATTTAAGTGTTACACTAAGGCTTTAGAGATGTTATTGTGTCCCCTGTTGGAGTAGTTATAGTTCTTTGAAGTTATTGATGTATGCAACTGTATGTGTTTGTTTTCCTGGTTGGTTGCGTGTTTCCTATTAAACTAAAGTGTATTTAACTTACTAACATGTGTATGCGTTTCTTATTTACGTGTATGTATTCTTTCGAGCGCCGTAAAGCGGTTTATTGTAGCCACAAACGAGTGTTTTATGCAGATTTATGTCTACAGTTCCGTTTTAAGAAGCTCAAAATATGTTTCCTATGTCTATCACTAAAGTATGGCGGCTACACACTTATAAAAAAAATCTCTACAACACATTGCTTACACAGATTGACGCAGACAAGTTACAACAAGTCGTGTTGTGCGGTGAAAAAAAAAATACCGCAATATCTCTCTCACTCTCCTGATTTGATCCATTCTCTCTCTTCCATTCACACATCTTTCGTTCACCTTTCAACAATGGTTTTAAAATATTGGTTCGTCATTAAAATATGGTTCAAGAAATAATGCATAGATGAACAATAACTATGTACATTAAATCATTGGCTGAATTTAAATCGGTTTCCAAGCCACATGACTGTGCTGTATTTCTGCACTTGTCATTTCTATACAAAAATATACATGGTTGCATGGATTGTTTGGTATCAATCCTATAATAATGACTGATCTAACTAATCTATTGTAAGTTTCCCGTCCGAATGAAACCGGTGAAACGTGTCACATTCATTAAACTCTAACATATCAGTAACTACAGCCACACTCTCACACTCATTGAATGGTAATACATTTTCAAGATCGGAATCAATTACACTATCATCGTCTGATGATGTATCTAAGAACACAGCATTGCTAGCCTTCATTCTTTGCTTGCCCAAACATTTAGAAGAATAATGGCCATAACTTGAACAGAAGAAGCATTTAACAGCTCGTTTGTACGAGTCTCGTTTGTTTTCCTGCTTTTTCATCATCATTTCAAGATCAGCAGGATAAGATGGATTTTTATCACACATCGAGTACTGCGGATGAAATAATTTGCAGTATACACACTGTGGTGGCTTCTGATAGGGTTTATCTTTTTTCTGATACCCTTTCTGGTTGTATGATTTGCTAGGTACGTTCTTAACAAAAGCAGTGATCTCAGTATCATGTAAGGATGTTTTAAATATGTCCCTGTTTGAGGAAAAATACCCTGACCCACGTTTTTCGAGTTGTTCAATAGATTTAATGTCTGCTTGTTGAAGGAACTTAGCAAAGGGATTAGGAACTGTGGATATGACTTTATCCATCACCATTAATTCCTGCAATCTATAAAAATTCTTCCCTACTTTTGCCGCCTTAAGCCATTTATTGAATATACTCTGGACATTTGATACGTAGTCTAAGAACGTTTCAGCGGGCTTTAGTTTTATCTGAGAGTACTGGATCTGATATCCAGGAGCATCGAGTAGAAAATACTGCATAGTCCTATCATGGATATACTGATAGTTACCTCTTAGATCTGATGGTATGGACTCTATTACCTTTAATGGCACCCCACTGAGATTTCTCATATAGATCATCGCCCAGTCTTCTAATGGTATTTTCTGAGTCTTAAGCTGGAACTCTATATTCTCAGTCCAAGCTGATATTGAATCGCCTTGACTGAAGGGCTTGATGAACCCCTTATATTTAGAGAATTTATTTTGCTCTTCCTGGCTCTTCTGTTTAGTAGAGGCTATTTGGATGTTAGAGTCAATCTCCATCTCTTTCATCTTTAACTTTGTTTGTGACTCTACCTCTATTTGCTTCTGCTTTATTTCCAATTCCTTTTGTTTAGTGGCCTCTTCCACCTCCTTAATCTCTTTTTGATGTTGTCTTTCCAATGCTCTTTCATCTCTCTCTAGAGCAGCTTTTCTCTCTGTCTCTTCTCTGTATCTTTCATTTGCCCATTTCTCTAATTTTTCTCCAGTATGGCCTAGTTCTTTGCCAGCCTGGATGCAGTAACTTAATTATGATATTATATGGCTTTATGTTATTCCACAACTGATAATATAATTTTGCAATATAATTTTACAGTTATTATGTGCTACATATTTACATCATCACTGAAAAAGAGGATGCATCGTTAAGGATGGTTATCAAAATTAGTGGAAAATATACTCATCTAATCTGCTGAAAAATACGGCACTCGGGATGTTCCACCGCTGTCTTTCGTACACACAACTGATCGATTTGCTTTTATAACTGATGTCTTTGTTTGATAGAGCATCAACACTTTAGCAACATGCATGTAATGTACAATACATGGTTATTATTGCTTCAAACATTACAGTTTCTACGAATGGTAAATAAATGTGATATAAATAATGATGATTGATGTAAATGATATGAATGTATGATAGTCTAAATGATCGTCAATGAATGTCAATGTTGTCTTGTCTTCACTTTCTATCGTCTCTGACTGAGCTGCGCTGTATGACTTAGCTTAACCTCTAATCTATTTCTGTTGTGCAAAAAGAATTTGCTTTTGCACAAGTACAAACGTGAATGTGATAAATGTTGACATTATGATAGTATCACACAAAATGGTTCACAAATGATGGATTAAATTTGCAATTTCGATACATTTTCATCAAAATAATTTATACAAATAATATAGATAACATTTTATAGAATTTCTGAAAAATGGTAAATTAAATTGCTTGTATGTGGTTCAAGCTCCACAAATAGTAATTAACTTGTAATTTAAAATGATAATTTCAAGTACTTTTGAAAATGGTATCCTAATGATAATTGATGGTGGTTCAAGGCACTTCTGATTACCACATGGTATTCTAATATGTTTATCACATGGTATTTGGCTGTGGTAAACAAATGGTAATGAGCGGTGGTTCAGGAACTTCTGACACCAAATGGTAATGAGCGGTTGTTCAAGGAACTTCTGACACCAAATGGTAATGAGCGGTTGTTCAAGGAACTTCTGACACCAAATGGTATCCTGCCTGTCAGCAACTCACTTGCGACAGGCATACAAGGATTCCCTACTTTTGCACCACACGAAAGTGACAACTCGTATTGTTTGCAAAAGGATACATTTTATTCGGAGCTGATCATACATTAGCTCCACGAGCGGAATACCACATCGGTATTAAACATCATAGTATGTTATGAAGATGGAATGAGGAGATGATACTAATAACAATCACTACTGACGCTAAGCTAAAGTCTAAACTATTGATACTGTCCTTAACTACACAGTATCCACAGCGGATACACCGTCTGCTCCTTACGCCGTCCAGTCTCTGCCTGAACCAGCTCTCTGTGCTGTGTTCAGCCACGAGCAATTAGCACTCCGTGCATTCGCTAGTTTACGTGTTCCAACACGTTGGTCACTTGGTTGTAGTAACCAGAATTACAGGTTACATCCCGTGAAGCGGGTTTCCCAGTCTCTTGGGTAACCCCAGCTCACGCACACTTGTTGCCCACCTTGTTGACACAAGTGGGTCCCGTTATAGCTATTTATAGCATTTGTGTCTCTTCTGTCTGGTCTCCTAAGTCGTTATGTTACTTGTCCTTTTCCTTAGCTCTATTTAGCTCTCCTTAGCTTTAAGCTCACACGTAGCTCTTTGACAAAATAAAAAAGTTTCAGCAGACTCCATTTTCGTAACCACTTCAGTACTCGTTGTTCATTATCAAGTATCCTGCTAATTGGCATGGCAACCATAGATCCCCACAACTCGTGATCAACAACAGAATGTATGAATGGTTGTCTGTCGTTGTCGTCCTCCAACTTTCCCCCTAAAAAACCCCTTCAGTAGTTACACTATTTTCTGGACATTTCCCTTCCCTTAGTGTTCTCAAATATGTTTTTGGTCGCCCGCTTCGAACTCAAGTCTAGTCCATACACAAAATAATGCTCTAAACTGATTTATAATTTATTTTTTTTAGCTTTCTCTATTACCGGTGTCTGTCTCCAACAAGCGAACCTATTCCGACACCAGGGGTATTCAAATATGTTAACTGCCTCATTCTTATATTTGTGAACAGCTGTCTTTGAGACTTAGCCGTTCACACTACAGTTAAATTGCACGATATGACATCCCATTTATTTTCAGTATTCTGCTGTGCGCACGTGGCTTAGGGTCAGTGAACGCAGTTTCAAAATCTCGCATACCGAGTTCGAAATCAGTCGTATGCTATTTGGGACCAGAACGCCTGGCGTTGATTTTCGCAATGGTGTGAGCTCTGGGCGTTCAGAAAACAATGGCTAACTACGGAATCTAAAATTGAGTAGAAAATCAGAACAAAGATTATGGCGTTGATTGCAACTTTCTGTAAATAACATGAAATTAACTAACTATTCTGCTGTACAGCAACATTCCTGTGGATTTAAGGTATTGCTTTCAGCATCAAGTGTGATCAACAACAAAATGACGAAGAAGAAGATATGATTTTGCTTCTTTAGTAATTCTCCGAGATACAATGCTGTACGTTAAAAGGTGATATAAAGGGGGCGCGTGCTATAATTATAAACAAATGGTTCATACAATATTCTCTATGTCGCTAAACAAGTTGAACAGCGCATAAAATGCCTTTGAAAATAAATATTATAGACGGGTTCTAAGAATATCTTGGATACAGAAAAGAACAAATGCTTCCATACGACAAGATATGGATATTGAAGAAGGTTGGCTACTAAAGATGATAAAACAAAGAAAATTTAAATATTTTGTTCACTTGAAACGTCATGAAAGTTTGGAAAGGACGATAATGGAGGGTATATGCCGGTAAAAGAGGAAGAGGAAGGCCAAAGAGAAGTAGTGCAAGATGTGGTAGATGACCATCAGATGGGTGTGTTGGACGCGAGACATCTTGTATATGATCGAGAAGTTTTCGGGAATGTTGTTATGGGAGCGAGGTTCTGCAAAGGACATGCTACTGAATGAATGAATGAATGAATGAATGAATGAATGAATGAATGAATGAATCTCAAAGTCAATTCACCGCCAAAGCGTTAGAACTCGAACTAGAGAACAATATGTAATAAAGTCGCTCACCTTGAAGACACTGTTTCAATTCGAGATAAATCCTTTTAATTTCAGATTTCTCTTCCAGAAAATAGATACAACACTGTTGTACAATATAACGGGCCCCTGACACGGGGACGGGACGTTACAATTTAATACAAACCCAGCGGGTCTAATCTTCTGTAATTGCTCAGTCTCTCAATGACTATTGCGAATCATTACCAAACTCGTCGTCTATGCTTTATGTCCCGGTCTGCATGGTACGAATGCCGTATAAACAGGCGACCTCCGCTTCTAGTACATATGCCTCGCCTAGATGATCAAGTCCGTTTGTAACACGGAGCTCACAGGAAACACACCGCTGACTTCATGTCGTTCTTCGAAGTCCCCTTCCGTTGCTGTCCTAACGATGCCTACGTCAGTCTTAGTTCCCGGTGGTCAAGGCATTCTAATGTTAGACTTGGAATCTCCTAATTCCTATTAGGTGGTGCGTGTGAGCGTGACCACTATGTGGCAATGAATGAATGAATGAATCCATGTGCTGGGACCTAAACCCTGTACCTTCTGAGCCTGAGACGACACTGTAACCTCTGAGCCCCGTATTTCGGTTGAACTGATTTGAACGTAATTGTGCATTCCAAAAGGCAAACTGTTAACATCGTTCTCTGTGTCTTTCCACTGGCTGTGCAGACGATCAGTATATTTGGTAGTTCAGTATATTTGGTAGTTCAGTATATTTCGTAGTTCAGTATACAGTGGAACCTCGGGTTACGAACTCCTCAGGTCACGAACAATTCGGGTTACAAACAACTTCGAAAAATTGTTGTCTCGGGTAACGAACAGTGCCTCGGGTTACGAACAAATGCGAGAGAGAGAGAGAGAGAGAGAGAGAGAGAGAGAGAGAGAGCCAGAGAGAGAGATAGAAAGAGAGAGAGATAGATAGAGAGAGAGAGAGAGAGAGAGAGAGAGAGAGAGAGAGAGAGGTTTAACCTTGGAGACAAACGATCGCGTACAGTACAAACGAAGGCCACGCAGAACTAACATCGCTTAGCACTAGCCTAGTTAGTAGCTTAGTTTTGCACTGGTGCGCAGCCTCGCTTTTATTGACCTTACTACACAGCTGTAAAAGATTTCTTAGCAGTTGAACTGTGTTTTATTATTTTCATGGTTAACATTATCAGTTACGAGTTCGAAGAACGGTGATAGTTCTGCTAGGAAGCAGAAACTTATAACAGTGGAGGTAAAGAAGGAAATAATTATGAAACATGAAAATGGCGTTCGTGTGTGTGACATCGCTAATAAGTACAGCGTGGCAAAATCAACTATCTCCACCATCATAAAAACAAAGAGTTACTCAAATCAGTCTATGTAGCTAAATGCGTAACTGAGCTGCAGAAAGAAAGAACTCAAATTTTAGAAAAAAATTGAAAATTTTCTTTTGATCTGGATCAATGAAAAGCAACTTGCAGGAGACAATGTTAGTGAGGCAATAATATGTGAAAAGGCGAAACTGTTGCACAGTTATTTATTGTCGAAATTGCTGGGTACAAGTGCTGAGACTGACGATCTTAAAGCCATCAAATGCTGATTTGAAAAGTTAAAAAAGAAAAAGAAAAAAAAAGTGGCCCTTAATAATGTAATTAGGCACGGAGAGGCTGCAAGTTCTAGTGAGAAAGAAGCAGAAGCGTTCAAGGTGGAATTTGATAAGATCATCACAAAGGAAGACTACGTTCCACAACAAGTCTTTAATTGTGATGAAACGGGCCTCTTATGAAAGAAAATGTCTAAGAGGACCTTTATCACCCAGGAGGAGAAAGCACCACCGGAGCACAAACCAATGAAGAACAGGCTAACTCTGCTGTTCTGTGCCAATGTACTGGATGAGATGGCGTCCTTGGGCAACAATATGGGTCTGGAAGTCGATGGCAACGACTTGGAGGAGCTGACTGAGGGCCACAGTGCAGAGCTCACTACAGATAAGCTTGTGAATCTTCAGAATGAACAGCTAAAGACATTAAAGGAGAAACAGTCGTCCGTTGATGAGGAGCCAGTGACCGTTTCAACTGCCAGGAGTACAGAAATTTGCAGAAAGTGGGCAGACGTCGAAAACTTCATTGTGAACCATCATCCAAACAAACTTGTTGCTAACAAGGCAGTAAACCTGATGAAAACGCGATGGCCCAATTCAGAAAGGAAGCGACAAATTTCCCTTGATTGTTTTTTGTTGCAGAAAGATTCCCAGTCTGCTGCCAATAAACAGCGACAAGAAACTACTGAAACTAATGATTCAGAATAGCAAAGAAAGTGATAAATTTATCATGATCGTTTTCTTTGTAAGAAAAATTAGACTAAATCTTTTTTTATTTATTTTACATTTAATTTATTTGGTTGTTTTCTTTCTCTTTATTAAAACGTGAAGTACACGTGTTCTTTGCGTTTTGTCAGATAACCGACCGGATGTTAAAAAAGAACGATTCTCTCATCTTGAAACAGATTGTCTCTATTTCATTGATTTAAATGTTTTGGGTTACGAACGTTTCGGGTTACGAACCGAGTTCTGGAACGAATTAAGTTCGTAACCCGAGGTACCACTGTATTTGGTAGTTCAGTATATTTGGTAGTTCACAAAGGCACGTTGCTAGCTAGCTATAGGCGCTCAAGTTAAGGCCTCGTGTCTTTGTTCTGTGGCCTAGCTTTTGCCGTGGCTTTGTACTGTAGGCCTGCACGATTAACCACTCCCACATATCCTCCCTCTCTGACATCGAGAATCGCCACTCTCGTCGCGCCTGAGTGAATTCAATAAATGAATCACTGAAAAACGAGAAGTAGATTGTGTGAATTCAGTAACACTCCGTCAAGGACAGGCGGTAAATGCACCGTTGCTTCAAATTATGACCTAGCTGCAGTTTGCTAAAAAGTTAGTTGCATGGCCTCTACAGGACGTCGCAGTCAACCATAGCATTATTTGGCTATTTGTGATTTCTTGGCAAGTTTACATTGTATGAAAACCAACGCAAGGCGGTCTGCTACCAAATTGCCCACACCTGTATTTCGAAAGCATAAGCGGGATTACGAATTGCGCCTGTAACACCTTCGCCACAGAGCGAACATTAGATTTCTATTTCTTCTTTCGTTCGCTAGAAATGTGCTTACATCTGCGATGCTGTCTCTGGTATAAAAGTCAAAAAAATTTTTTTTTTAAAGTTCACTCAATGGTCCATAGAGTTTATCTTCCACTATTGTTTATCCAGGCCAAAAAGTTTGCGTAGATGTGTCATAGTTTGAACAGTCTTGGAGTTCTGATCTGCTGTATACGACGCCATTCCACATGTGCACATGACTGATTTACCAATCTTGAATTTTGTATCCAGGTGGTTGCGCAATCGATTATGTCCTGTTCTTAGGCGCAGGATAGGACCTCAAGTAATCCCAGGATTGCTCAGATGTGAAGATAGCGGGGAAAACATTTTCCTAGATCAGCATGGATAAGAACGCGGGTTCCTACACTTCCGTCGTGCTGTTGCCGAGGTAAGAGGTTCAACTCCTACACCGGGCAACTGGACTAAAATGTTGAACTCTGTTCCTTGACTTGGGGTCATAAATTACAAGTACCTCAGAAGTCAAAGTGATGGCGAGGGTCACTGTTAATAGGAAAAGCTAATAGAAATGCAAAATTCAGCCCAGCACTGCTAGAAGTAGTGTGTGTGGAGTACACCTAATGTCAAAGCGAGCAAGAGGAAAAAAAAAAGTTTTCCTGACCAATAGGACTTCGCGGTTGGCCCGGGCCCTGTGAGGTGGGTCTTATATGTTGCAAGTCCTTAAAGGGACGTAGCGATTAAATCCAGCTCTAGGTTTATTTCCAGGCAAGTTTACGCTCAGTAGATTTTATTGTTTGTTTAATTTCGCTTCCTTTGAACTCAAGTGTAGTCTCAATCAATCAATCATGTGCCATGCCGGAAAGCGTGGGCGGTCATGACTCGCCATTTCACTCGATCACCAGTGTCGTGGATCAGCTCAGTGTTCCTGTCTCGTCCATGCCATGTGGCCAAGCCATCCAGGTATTTTCCTCTCGGTCTTCCTCTTGGTCTGTTCCCTTCGATCTTGCCAGTTGTCACCAAGTTCTCCAATCCATTTCTTCTCATAACATGTCCAAAAAATTTTGACTGTCTACGTCTAATTTCTCTAATCAGTTTACGATGTTCATTTGTCTCCTGTAGTACTTGGTCATTGGTTTTTCTGTCTGTCCATGGTATTCTTTGCATTTTCCTCAGAAACCACATTTCTGCAGCCATCAGATGTTTTTCAGCTTGACTGCTCATTGTCCAAGTTTCACATCCATACAAAAGAACAGGCTCTATGTATCCCCTCAACACTCTTTTTCTCGTTTCAATTGACATCTTTTTATTGGTCAGAATGTTTTTCATCTTGCTAAAGGCTACTTTCGCCATGGCGATTCTTGTTCTAATCTCTTCAAGGCATCTCCAATCAGATGTTATGACTGTTCCAAGATAATTGTACCGATTCACTTGTTGAAGAATATTTCCATTTACTTGTATATTACATTGTGGCACTTCTTCCTTCCTAGTGACGACCATAACCTGAGTCTTTTTACAATTTAATTCTAACCCCAGTTGCTCACTGTGTACAACAACCGCATCTACTAATTGTTGCAGGTCCTGCGCATTGTCTGCAATTAATACTGTATCATCTGCATATCTAATGTTATTAATGTTTCGTCCTCCAATGCTGATTGCATTTATATCCTCTACATTCCTGAAAATATTTTCACTGTGTAGGGAAAAAAGATCTGGAGACATCACACATCCCTGCCTAACACCTCTCTTAATTGGCTGATACTGTCCCACTTCATTATCAATCCTTATTGCAGCTTGTTGTTTCCAATATATGTTTTTTATAAGTCTAATGTCTTTCCCATCAATTTGTAGATCTGCAAGCATAGCCACCATGTTGACATGTCTAACTCTATCAAAAGCCTTTGTATAGTCAATAAAGCAAAGATGTATATCCTTGTTTACTTCTATAGCACGTTCAATAACAATAAAAGACTAGCTGAGTTATACTCATATTAACTGATGAAGATAGGGAAAAATAGTACAAGCTATGTGAACCCAATCAACAGAAGTTAACTCTACACACTACACAACACAGCACTCCACTCAACACCACAACAACAGCAGGCAAAAGGAAATGATTTATAAGAAGAAGAAGACAAAGTAGTTAATTTGGAAGGTACTGAGAAATATTTATATACACTATGCATAACCAAATGAGTTGATGAAGATGTCAAATTGAATGCCATTTATTAAAATGCGTCTTATCCTTGTCTTGGTCTTGCACTATCAGCTTGACTTAAATGCTCAATGGAACAACACATCATCACTCCTATCTATGTCTGATGGTAAACTTCTCCCTGAACCCCAGGTACACTGAGAACATGCATACAGCAGGTACCAGATGATAGCAGGTGCATACAGTGTAATAATCTCTGACCTCACACAAATTAACACAACACCAGATCAGAGGAGGGGGGGGGGGAGACTAGTTCTTACTTTCCAGATGTTATACTTCTTCCGACCTTATCCTCCCTGTTGTGTTTTGTTTTGTTCACACTTAATAACATGCTGGAAAAATTACATTGGTAGGATTATACATGCCTATGTGAATTTTACACAGTGATGTTCTTGGTGGTGACCTGACCAGAAGAGGGAGGCAGAGAAAAGTAGATCCCCACACATGAGATGGAAGATAACCTCAGGCCTTGAGTAGAGCAAGGGCAGCCTTCAGGGTAGCTTTACTGGCAAGTACTGAAACGGATCCATCAGTCTATGGACCCAGGCTCAACCCAAATCTACCACTCAGAGGTGACTTTTTCTCGTGCCAACAAACCCAAATCACTCAGAGAAAATAGAGAGACAAAACCACACAAAACACTATAAGGCTTACTAAGATTTTTTAGAAAAAAACTTTCTTTACACTGAAAGATGTCTTATGACACACTCATGATCATCTTATTGATTATTATTTATTGATTGTCTGTAATTGGTACTGATTGGCATTATATTTTTCACATTGATCATATGTCATTATGAACAGATGTCTGAAAGGTGGAAATGTTTTGAACAAAAAGGCCAAAAGACACAGGCCCAATCAATAAACTCTATACACAGTAACTGAATCTCATAATTTAATTCCAGTCCACCCTGTCTGTTGATTATCTGTCTTATTTGTGTAAACAAGAAGTCTATGTGTACCAGTATTTGTTAAATTCATATACCAAATTACTAAACTCAATGAAATAATAGAGGGAAAAGAGAAGACTCTATATCTCTTGACTGTTCCAGGCCCATGCTATTTTTCACCTGATTTATACTGAGGAAGTCTTTCAGACATTTCACAGAATATCAAACGGGGGTTCGAGAGCTATTAAATTCTTGGTGAAGGGGGCAGAGTCAGATATAGTATTCACTACTTCTTAAAGAGGACCATTAACTCCTAGACAAACAATGAAACCGAGTCTGTAATACATCAAGGGTCGTATTCTTGATTTATTTACATATTAGAAGAGGATGGGGCCCAGATTCTTTAACTAGAATATGGGTTGTGCACTACAGTGATCCCCAGTCCCTTCGGAATATACGAGACAGATCATGATTCTGCACAGCACATACAAGAACAGTTGCTCAGGGGGGAAGCAATGATTAGTAGGTGAAGATAATCATGGTATTAAGGAAGGTAAGGATACCAGAAATGCAATGTATTTGCTGACAACGTTAATTGTTGGGGATCTTCTGAGGCTGCTGAAACAACTTTAGAAAGGAATTCACAGATACCGATCAACATTAATTGAAGTAGAGTTTAGAAGACAACATAGACGAAGTTGTCCGCTAGAATACTTCCAAGAGGACTCCCCACGGCCACTCCGTCAATTAGTCATTATTACTTTTTTGAAGGGGTGGCCAAGAGGAGTCCTATTCGTCATATTCTAGCGGACATCTTCATGGCACACTCAGAAGAAAAGAGATCCTCAGAAATAAAAAAAAAACTTGGTCATTTACCGTGGTTATGTGGACGATATAATAATCATCACCACAGACGAGCTACCTGCAACATCGTTCTAGGACGTAATGAACACGACGCTTAAAAAACATCTCTCTATCTATGGAACACGAACATAACATTGTGTGAGCGTGTGCGTGTTTTCTGTGGTATATATTTTCGTGTTTGTTGTTGTTGTTGTGTTGTATGTATTTGTGTGTGTGTGTGTGTGTGTTATTTGTTGTATTTTGCAGCTCAGTGTTTCAAAGAGCAGGCGAGAACCCGCCCCAAGACTAACCCAGTCTAGTCGGCTGTGACCACATGCATCACGCATTACATTGTTACTATTTTGTGGTTTCCTTACGGACCTCGGTAAAGCACTGGGCAGATTTTCATCAAATGGCGCTGCGTTGAACAGAAGAGCTAAAAGGTTATGACAGAATCATTCATGTAGTGCTTATGGAGAGGACGAGACAGCTGCCAGAGAATTTCACAACCACAAGTACACATTAACAGAAAGTCGTGGCGTGCTGATGAGCGTAATCTAGCCTAGGAATCAACATACAGCTGAAAGATGCTGGTGTTGACCGCAATATCCTGAAACAGGATGGAAACGCGAAAAAAAAAAAAAAAAAAAAAAGTACACATTAAGAAAACGAAATAGAATTCAAGCATATAAAAACTTACTGTGATTATATTTTATTATGAACTCTATAGCTAAATAGTGCTACAGTAAGATTGAATAGGTATTTGTCTCTACAAACTACACTAAATTTAATACATGTTGTTTAATTAACCATGCAACTTTTAGGAAACGGTGCATGTTCCCTTAACCAGACTGATAAGGGTACTCAGTGCTGGGGTGGTGCGCTTGCTGTTGTCACACACAACGGTCTTCACCTGGTTCTTGCTGACGTTGTAGTATGTGAAGGTCACGGATTCCTTCGCCTGGACCATCAGCTGTACAAAAAAGTCATCTCCGGTGACCTGGATGCTGTTGAATCTCTGATGTGACATGGGGACCCACTTGTCCAGTTCTCCTAAGATGGCGAACTTTTCACTGAATTGGAGAATAGACAAATTTTACATTTAGCACAAAGTATTTATAAAAGTACAAAAGCCGGCTCCGTGGCGAAGGTTTTACGGACGTAGTTCGTAATCTCGCATACTGTGTTTGAAACACAGCTGTGGACGATTTGCCAGCAGGCCGCCTTACGTTGGTGTTTTTATGAAAAAGTATGGGTCGTTCAGAAAGCAATGGCAAACTACTACACGTAAACTTGCTAAGAAATAACGAATAGCCAAAAGTTCTGGGGTTAACAGCTACGTCCTGTAAAGGATACGCAACAAACTTTAACTTTTACAAAGTAAACAGATAAGGCTCCGCTTGCCAACAAGAGAGAAAAATTAGCGGCCTATTGCTCTTTACCTTCATCCTACAAAATATGATGGAACCATCACATCACAACCCATACTTTGGTAAAATATTGGGTTAAAAAAAAACGTTGGTAAAAAACGGGGGATGAGTGGTCTCGAGGTATGGTGTCCGCCTCGAGTGCTGGAGGTCCCGGGTTCAGGCCCCGGTGAGGACCGGGATTTATTTTAAAAATCCACCTGGACTTCCAGTAATAAAATTTCCCCTGTTCTCTGGGTAGTGAGATCGGACGCCCGTGTGTATTGTTGCGCACGTAAAAAATCCCTTGGCAGTTGGAAATCGAAAAATAGTAGCCTAACGGCGCTGCCCGGGCAAAATTTCGAGTTAAAAATCTACCCAAGTATTTCAGGACCCTCGCCGATGCAACGGAGTTCGTGCATTGAGCTGAGTTTCTCCAGACTCAGGTTTGAGTTAGGAGGAAAACGGAGCACTTATGGGTTAAACCGTGTGCCGTGATGTTGATCCAAAGACTAAACTAAACTGGTAAAATATAACAGTTTCTCGTGAAATTTCTAGAAATCTTAGGATCACAGGATATTATCTTTGAGGTCAACATTTGTCTCTTTGTATTCGGAAAAATACTGAATGTTTTCTAGTAAATATAGCAAAATCCTGGACAGACTGCAAGCCGTGCTTGTGAGACAGATATAACAATCACTGAGGGAAGAGCTCTGAACCATTGTATTGGCAAGCGAGAGTACGAACTAACATTACTTACCAATCCTAGTTCAGTATACATTACATTATTATTATTGAAAAAGCTGAGTCCCATATAGATCAATTGCTGGAAAACAAGAACCTTATATGATATTGCTCTATTTACTATCACAAAATATTACCACGAACATGCAGCTAGATTCCTGGAAAACAGAAATACTTTTCTGGTAAAACAGACTGGTTGGCGACGAAACTTTCTTTCCACTTGGAGACAGGGTTTTACAATTATATTAGTCTTTCTCAGGAACAAGACAAACAGATCTAAAGAACAACATGCAATTATAAAATTTAATAAATAAAACAGTCTTGGCATGACACGTTTCTAGGTCACTACACATACCAGGAGGAATAATCTAGACAACTTTATGACAAATGGCAAAACTGAGGGGAAACGAGTAACGGGAAGGCAGAGAGATAAACATCTGAATAGCTTCCCCATATTGCATAATCGAGACAAGAACACAGACCTGGCCAACGACTCAGATGACATGCGAGAAGGTGAACCCTGGCCGCCCAGACTTATCTGCATGCCACATGGTAACGAACATTTACATTCGTTAAGCCACATTGGGTATAAGTTGCTAGTGCCATGCGTTCAGCATTCGTGGGTGATGTAGTCAGTAGCGCACCGGTCACCTTTACTTCTTAAGACCTGCCTGTGTACCCATGGGTCGATCTGGTAGACGAGTTCAATTTTGTGCTTGAAATTGAATCAGGCCGAGTGTGTGTATGTTTGTGGCTGTGTGTTTGTGTGTGGCGAGAGAAAAATGGGGGGGGGGGGGGGGATTAATAAACGTTACAATCAACTGACATATTAGTGGTTACATTTAAAACTCAACATTAAAGTAACTCCCAAATGTTAAATGTTCACGTTTCTTACCCATCATCCAATTGTAGAATGGGGCTCGTGTAGTACAAACAGAAATAACTAGTTGTACACTGATTGCCCAGTCTGATGGGATGGTTACTTGAAAAATTCAGCAGCGTGTGGGGTTGATGCACAGAAAACGCCAAACTGGAAGGAAACTGTTGAAACAAAACCCAGTGTTGACAATCATGTTTTCCCGTTGTCAAATTGAATAGTGAAAACACAGACGATATATTGCGCAATTTATTGCCCGACATATTTCAATGAATCTGGTCAAGTGTATATCATCTTAAATAACACGTCATGTAACAGAATGTGGCGTGATGCAGGCAAGGCGGGTTTAAACGTGCTATACATAACCAAAAGATACTGATATATGCGAATGCTTCTGCTGTACGCTTGGGTACACCATAATTATATAAACACAAATACATGATAGTTTCACTAAAACTAGCGACATTGAACTTATGGCAATCTTATATATAAAAAAGGATGTATGTATGTATGTGTGTGTGTCCTTTATGCGTTCGCGAACGGTCCATCCGATTGAGATGAAATTTTCTACACGTCTTCCTCTCATTCCCGCCATGCCAACTGTCATATTTTTTTAGTGTTAAATCGGCTACTTACGTAATATTATTTAATTTTTAATTTTTTATTATAATTGCTATATAGCGAGGGGACTTAACTCTAGAAAAGTTATTTCAAGGGGCATAACTTTTAATAACTTTTCTGTATACCTTATAGTCATATTGTTGCATCGTTTTCAAAGATATATAAACTCTTTGTCTATAGTTATTTACAGACATAAGAGTTATAATAAATAATGATATAATCTTTCAGGCATTTTCAAAGTTTTCATAAAAATAATTCATAATGCATAACATTGTAACTCATCTTTTTATGCTAAAGAAGTTATCTACAGTCATGTCGGTTATTAATAATAGTTACCTTATCTCTATCAAGTTTGAAGATTTTATATTTCTTTACACTGTCGCCAACTCTAAGAAGACATGGAACAACTTCAGCCATTATTAAATCTACAGGCATATGCATTATAATCCTCCTCCTCTCCCCTCCTCCTCCTCCTACACTCTTCCTCTTCCCCTCCCCCTCCTCCCTCTGCCTCCTCTTCCTCCTCCATCCTCCTCCTCCCTCTTCCTCCTCCTCCCTCTTCCTCCTCCTCCCTTCTCCTTCCTCCTCCTTCCTCCTCCTCCCTCTTCCTCCTCCTCCTACCTCCTCCCTCCTCCTAATCACTCATCTTCCTCCCTCCTCCTCCCTCCCCCTCCTCCCTCTTCATCCCTCCTCCTCCCCCTCCCTCCTCCCCCTCCTCCTCCCTCCTCCTCCCTCTTCCTCATCCCTCTTCCTCCCTTCTCCTCCTCCTCTCTCCTCCTCCCTCCTCCCTTTTCCTCCCTCCTCCTCCTCCCTCTACCTCCTCCCTCCTCCTACCTACTCCTACTTCCTCCATATCCCTCCTCCTCCCTCTTCCTCCTCCTCCCTCCTCATCATTCCTCCTCCTCCCGCTCCTTCTCCTCCCTCCTCCCTCCTCCTACTCCCTAATCCTTCTACCCATTCCTACCTCCTCCTTCTCCCTCCACCTCCTCCCTCCTCCTCCTCCCTCTTCCTCCTCCTCCCCCTCCTCCTCCTGCGTTCTCCTCCTCCCTCCTTCTCCCTCCTCCTCCTTCTCCCTCCTCCTCCCTCTTCCTCCTCCCTCTTCCTCCTCCCCCTCCTCCCGCTTCCTCCTCCTCCTTCTACCTCCTCCTCTTTCCTCCATCCTCCTCCTCTCTCCTCCTCCTCCCTCCTCCCTCCTCCTCCCTCTCCCTCCTCCCTCCTCCTCCCCCTCCTCCTCCTGCGTTCTCCTCCTCCCTCTTTCTCCCTCCTTCTCCCTCCTCCTCCTTCTCCATCCTCATCCCTCTTCCTCCTCCCTCCTCCTCACTCCTCCTCCCCCTCCTCCCTTTATGTGTTCACGAACGGTCCATCCCATTGAGATGAAATTTTCTACATGTCTTCCTCTCATTCCCGCGCCGCCAACTGTCATAGTTTTTTTTTCTCCTCCTCCCTCCTCCCCCTCGCTAAATACGTACGTAAATAGAAGAGATCAAAGAATCCCTGAACCACAACGCTAGGAAAAGCGAAGAAAATGTGTAAAGAAGTTATCTACAGTCATGTAGAAAGGAAGAACAATCAATGGAAGGACCGAAATCACAGAACCTAGACGAGTATGAATTCGGAATGGCGAACTCCCTCCTCCTCCCTTCTCCTCCTCCTCCCTCCTCCTCCTCCCTCATCCTCCTCTCTCCTCCTCCTCCCTCCTCCTCCTCCCTCCTCCTCCCTCTACCTCCTCTCTACACCCTCCTCCTCCACTCTCCTCCTCCTCCCTCCTCATCCTACCTCCTCCTCTTCCTCCTCCCTCTCCCTCCACCCCCTCCTCATCCTCCCTCCTCCCTCCTCATTCTCCCTCTTCCTCCTCCCTCCTCCTCCTTCGTCCTCTTTCCTCCTTCTCCCTCTTCCTCCTCTCTCCTCCTCTTCCCTCCTCCTCCTCCCCCTCCTCCTCCCCTCCTCCTCCCCTCCTCCTCCCTCCTCCTCCCTCCTCCTCCTCCCTCCTCATCCTCCCTCTTCCTCCTCCCTCCTTCTCTCTCCTCCTCCTCCCTCCTTCTCCTCCTCCCTCTTCCTCCTCCTCCTTCTCCTTCCTCCTCCTCCATCCTCCTCCCTCCTCCTCCTCCCTTTTTCTCCTCCTCCTCCTGCCTCCTCTTCCTCCCTCTACCTCCTCCCCCTCCCTCTATCTCCTCCCTCCTCCCTCCTCCTCCCTCTACCTCCTCCCTCCACCCTCCTTCTCCCTCCTCCTTCTCCCTCCTCCTCCCTCCTCCTCCCTTTCCCTCATCCCCCTCCTCATTCTCCCTTCTCCTCCTCCCTCCTCCCTCCTCCCTCCTCCTTCTTCCTCCTCCCTCCTGCTCCCTCCTGCTCCCTCCTCCTCCTTCCTCCTTCTCTCTCCGCCTCCTCCTCCCTCCTCCTCCTCCTCCCCCTCCTGCTCCCTCCTCCTCCCCTTACTCCTCCCTCCTCCCTCCTTCTCCCTCCTTCTCCTTCCTCCTTCTCCCTCCTCCTCCCTTTTCCTCATCCTCCTTCTCCCTCTTCCTCCTCCCTCTTCCTCTTCCTCCCTCTTCCT
Organism: Cepaea hortensis; assembly: GCA_963921405.1. Classification (NCBI taxonomy): domain Eukaryota; kingdom Metazoa; phylum Mollusca; class Gastropoda; order Stylommatophora; family Helicidae; genus Cepaea; species Cepaea hortensis. The sequence continues at coordinate 205,682,137 of OY992876.1, forward strand.
CCTCCTCTCCCCTCCTCCTTCCTCCTCCCTCTATCTCTTCCCTCCTCCTCCCCCCTCTACTTCCACCCTCCTCCTCCTCCCTCCTCCTTCTCCCTCCTCCTTCTCCCTCCTCCTCCTCTCTTCTCTTCCTCCCTCCTCCTCCTTCCTCCTCCCTCCTCCTCCTTCTTCCTCCTCCTACCTCCTACTCCCTCCTCCTCCTCCCTCTCCCCTCATTCCTCCCTCCTCCTCCTAATCCCTCCTCCTCCCTCCTCCCCCTCCCTCCTCCTCCTCCTCCCTCCTGCTCCCTCCTCCTCCTCCCTCCACCGAATATGAATTAAATGATATGCTCCCCACCAGGGACTGGGCGAAGCCGGGCCGGGTCGTCTTTTTTGGGAACGGGAACGGGAGCAGGGGCCGAATATGAATTAAATTAGACGCTCCATTTACCCAAGTTAATTGTTGGGGGAAGATGTAAAGATCTTTCAAGTGCTCTTTCTAATAACAGACAGACAGACAGACAGACAGACAGACAGACAGTAGATAGCCGGGAACGGGAACGGGAGCTTATATGACTACTTATATGAATTAAATGAGATGCTCCCCACCAGGGACTGGGCGAAGCCGGGCCGGGTCAGACAGACAGACAGTCAGGAACGGGAACAAATATGACTACTTATATGAATTAAATGAGATGCTCCCCATCAGGGTCTGGGCGAAGCCGGGTCAGACAGGCAGACAGACAGACAGACAGATGGATAGTCGGGAACGGGAACGGGAGCTTATATGACTACTTATATGAATTAAATGAGATGCTCCCCACCAGGGTCTGGGCGAAGCCGGACCGGGTCAGCTAGTGTATTTTATATATTTCGGTTGAAAGGATTATTTATGCTACTTTATTATATGGTGAACCTTTTCCGGTTGTGTGCAACAGATATGAAGAAATATGGCAAGCAGGTAACTGTGCAACATATCGTTTATGTATTAACTAGCTGACCCTGCCCGGCTTCGCCCAGACCCTGGTGGGGAGCATCTCATTTAAATTCATATAAGTAGTCATATAAGTTCCCGTTCCCGTTACCGACTATCTGTCTGTCTGTCTGTCTGTCTGTCTGTCTGACCCGGCCCGACATCGCCCAGCTCCTGGTGTGAAGCATCTCATTTAATTTATATAAGTAGTCATATAAGTTCTCGTTCCCGATGTTATCGCGGACCTCAGAGAGAAGTGTCTATGTAGAAGACCATTTCCTGGACGTACGTATTTTGGGAGGGGGAGGAGGGAGGAGGGAGGAGGAGGAAGAAGAAAACAAAACTACGACAGTTGGCATCTCTGGAATGAAAGGAAGGCGTGTAGAAAATTTCATCTCAATCGGATGGGCCGTTCGCGAGCGTATAAAGGACATACGGAGATACATAAATACATACAGAGATACGCTCCTTTTTTTATATATAAGATTATTTAATCTCACAGGCGTCAAAATTAGCCGTTAAACTGTGTCTAAACTTTTATTCAGATTGTGTTACACTACCCTATCTCTTGATTTACATTCTCAAAAACAAGTTTTCTGAAAGCTGATTTTAGGGAGTGAATTTATGTCAGTATTCAACAGCAAATTGAAAAGTCAGTGCTTCAGATTGACATAACAATTCTAAAACACATCAACAAACAGATTGCAACGTATGGCGGAAATTAAATTAAGATTCGCATTATATTAAAAAAACTTAAACCTGGCTTGTACAGACAAATCAAATTAAGCCACTCTGAGAGGAGTGAAAAGTCTCGTCTATACGTTGTAAGTTGAATATTGCGTATGGTACTAGACCCATATTTGTATAAACCAATCGGTACTAGGTAGGTCACGTTGTCAGTATAACGCAGGTCGCCTTTACTTCCCACGAAATTCCCTAGTATCCATTTAGCCTGGGTTGACCTCGTAACCCAGGTCAATTTTAAGAATATGAATCGCCCATATGCGTGTGGAAAATATGACCACTGTTCCAGCATACGTGCATCAAGATATTTCTTTCTTTCTTTCTTTCTTCTTTCTTTCTTTCCTTCTTTCTTTCTTTCTTTCTTTCTTTTCTTTCTTTCTTTCTTTCTTTCTTTCTTTCTTTCTTTCTTTCTTTCTTTCTTTCTTTCTTTCATTCATTCATACTGTCTTCCTTCCTTCCTTCCTCCCTCCCTTCTTTCTTTCTTTCTTTCTTTCTTTCTTTCTTTCTTTCTTTCTTTCTTTCTTTCTTTCTTTCTTTCTTTCTTTCATTCATTCATTCTGTCTTCCTTCCTTCCTTCCTTCCTTCCTTCCTTCTTTCTTTCTTTCTTTCTTTCTGTCTTCCTTCCTTCCTTCCTTCCTTCCTTCTTTCTTTCTTTCTTTCTTTCTTTGTGTCCTTGCGTCACGTCTTTCTTTTATTCGTTCCTTCTTTAATTGTTTCTTTCTTTACGAGGAAAGAAACCATCTAAAGATTGCAGAGAGAGAGAGAGAGAGGAGAGAGAGAGAGAAGAGAGAGAGAGAGAGAGAGAGAGAGAGAGAGAGAGAGACAGACAGACAGACAGACAGACAGACAGACAGACAGACAGACAGGCAGGCAGGCAGGCAGGCAGGCAGACAGACAGACAGGATAGGCAGCCAGACAGGCAGGCTGGTAGGTAAGTAAGCAGGTAGGAACAACAATAAGTAGTTAGACAAACAAACATATTTACCATCACAGTGGGCCAAGCTTTGCCAGGAGTCACTGAGTAGCTATTATGTATGTTGGCTCCGAGCACGATCCCAAAGAAGAACCCGGAGATGGTTGTGTGGGTCGTGTAAACATTTCCATCCGGACCTGGGTATGGGGCCTTGAAAGCTCCCTGCAAATATTAATAGATTCAGTGCCGATTATAAAGTAGGTTATGACCAATCAAACATGGATACCCGGGAAGGCTAACCGGGTCATCAAACCCTCGCAGAAGTCGGATGTGCCGGCCTAAGGGTGCAAATGAAATTGGCACAATGCAATTACGCCTGGAAAAAAACACACACTCCTGATGAACGCAGAAGAAGAAGATACATGGATGACGAAAACTGGGAAGTAGGGGGTGTGTCACAGTTATTGCTTAAAAGTTGCTAATATTGTAGCAGATATGTTGTATTACATATCAAATTAAAAGGAATTCCATAGTAAAAATTACAGTATTGGTGTTTTAACTAGAATTTGATTTTACAAGCCCGTGGCATTTATGGGATATTAGAATCAAACGATTTATCATCCCTTGGCACTTATTAATTCCCTAGCACAATTAAAATTGCGGAAGATACAGGACAAAAAAAAAACAAAAAACAAATAGCACAATGCCAATATTTCTGCTATGTATAAAGCCCATGGCAGATATGGGAAGTCGCTAAAGATGATTGATCAACCCATGGCACTTAATCGGTTAAATATAGGGTGTTTTTGTAATGACGGTTGGGTTTTTGTTAATATTGGCGTTCTAAGTTTTGTATTTACCTTGTATGTTGCATAAATTCCACAGAGGGTGAATACAACACTTGGAACGGCAATATTTTCAAAAACCCCATAGACATTAAAAACACACCCCTATATTATATGCTGTGGAATTACGTGGTAGCCTTGATTAACAAAATGTACAGCGCCAATGATACGTAGCAATTAGCCTGACACCTGGCCTTCTTGACTGACGAGAGTTTGTTATATATATTTTTCTTAACAATAAGACATGATAACTAGAACCCATAGCTGTTATGACTATGACAGATCAGACGACTTTGAGAGGTAAACTATTAATTAATTAATTAATTAATTAATTCATTAATTCATTAATTAATTCATTCATCCATCCATTCATTCATTCAGTAGCATGTCGTTTGCAGAACCTCACTACGATAACAACCTTCGGGAAAAACTTGTCGGTCATAAGCAAGATGTCCCATGTCTGATACATCCATCTGGATATCATCTGCGACATCCTGCACCCATCATCTCTTTGGCTTTCCTCTTCCTCTCTTCCCGGGCATATACCCCTCCATTATAGTTCCTCTCCACACTTTCATACCGTTTCAAGTGAGCACGATATTTCAATTTTCTTTGTTTTGTGGTCTTCAGTAGCCAAACTTCTTCAATATTCAGATCTTGTCGTATGATGCACTTGTTCTTTTCTGTATCCACGATATTCTCATATCATCATCTCATCATATTCCTCTTGTAACTTGCGGTGTCGAGGTGAAGTATAAACAGCGGGAGAGTGCCCGCTTATGAGCTTCATATATCGATATTCCCATGGACATTTGATATTTCAATATACAAACACACACACACACACACAAGTACACTAGTTCATGCAGGGAGGCGCAGTCGCCATTTGGAGGTAACAGGTTGAAATCCCGGTTGGTAACTATAGCTTTCAAATTTTATGTTGTCTAGTGCGTCCTCTAATCTTAACTTCGTTCCCTTTCCTTCTGTGAGCGCCAAACAATACTCTACACACACACACACACACACACACACACACACACACACACACACACACGCCCGCCCGCCCCGCACGCACACACGCACGCACACACACACACAGTGTTTACATTCTATATGTACAGGTCTATACATACTATCCATACCATACATGCAGTTTGTATGTACAGTCTACAAATACAGCCTATGTAATTCTATGTATAAATCTGTATGTATGATCCATATTTAGAGATTGTCTGTACATCCTGATTTTCTTTCTAATGTAAAATACTTCTTGCCACTGTTAGTCCATTTATCAAACATTTCATTCATTCGTTCTTCGCTTTCATCAATCAATCCAGCCATTTACCAAAGCACCATCCATCCATCCACCCATCCATTCATCGATCGATCCATCCATATGTTCATGCATACATCCAAACGCATAAACTAGCGCATGTTCTCACGCACATACACCTGGAGACAGACGGACAAGCAAACAGACAGACTCACAAATTTGATTTCATCGTCAATCGCTGTGGCCGGCTTTGCGGGTTTAAGGATCAATCCGGTTGCATCACAACATCTGCAACAGAAATTTCCCCATATAGTGTCATTATCCTGAATGAAGTGCGTTGTGCATTTACTCGTATACTTCATTTGCCTAATACTACATCCGCAAATTCGTTGAATAGGCTGGTTCTTTCCAGTAAACAACTTAGCATCATTGGCAGTTAGACGATCAGCTACTATCTACGCATTAAAAAAAAAAATGTGTGAAATATGAATTTAAAAATCAACATCAATGCATTCGAGATATTCCATACGCGCTCTTCTCTCTCTCTCTCTCTCTCTCTCTCTCTCTCTCTCTCTCTCTCTCTCTCTCTCTCTCTCTCTCTCTCTCTCTCTCAAAAATTGCTTTAGTGAGTCATGTATTATTTATTATTTTCCATGCATCTTAATGCATATTGATCTGTTGTCTAAGAATAGCTTCATAAATGATGTAAGAATGAAATAACGTATACGAGGAAAGATATAAGAGGGGCAGAATGTCAGACGGGCCTGCATGCCTAAGTCTTAACCCTTTGAAAATAAAGTCTGTACGCTCATTCGTTCGTTCTTTCTCTATCTCTATCTCTGGCTGTCCTAATGTCTCTATCTCTCTATCTCTCTCTGTGTCTAGTCCCCATGCTGATCATACCAGTGGCAGTTGACCTAATGGGGATATGCGGTTTACTCGTAGAGTTGAGTGTCGTCCCAACATTCCTCTCTCTCTCCCTCCTTCCTTCCCTCTCTCCCTCTCCCTCTCTCTCTCTCTCTCCCTCTCTCTCTCTCCCTCCCTCCCTCTCTCCCTCTCCCTCTCTCTCTCCCTCCCTCCCTCTCTCCCTCTCTCTCTCTCTCTCTCTCTCTCTCTCTCTCTCTCTCTCTCTCTCTCTCTTACTGAATCGAATCATTTGTTAGATTTTCCACTCGATCCCAGAGAGCAATATCCGTCTTGTCATAATCTACTTTGACGCACAAGAGCAAGTGATTTGTCTCTCTGGCGACGTGCACGGGAGATTACGGAGATACTGTTCTTTGCTGCTCTTATGGAACCTATTAACACACCCGTTATTCTTCTTCTTCTTCTTCAGCGTTCCGAGCCATTGAGGTTCTTTGCTGCAAATACAATCCGTCTCCATTCGTCTCTCTGGTGGACCTTCTCTTGCCAGTCGTTGATTCCAAGTGCTTGTAGGTCTGTACATGTATTATCTCTCCACCGCCTTCTTGGTCTACCTCGGGGTCTACGGTCATTTATTTCCTGAGTGTAAGCGAGTTTTGTTTCCCTATTATCTTCCATTCTTTCTATATGCCCCAGCCATTGTAGTCTATTAGCCTTCATGATACCAGTGATTAGCGGGGACTTAAACAGATCATAAATGTCTTTGTTACTTCTTCTTTTCCACTCTCCACTTTGTGTATCCCTAATGGGTCCAAAGATGCGTCTTAAAATTTTGTTCTCAAAGGTTTGTAACAAGGCTTCGTCTCCTTTCGTTGTACTCCAGGTTTCAGAGCCATACAGCACAACTGGTCTGATCAGTGTTTTGTATATTGTGATTTTGGTGTTACGAGATAGCGCCTTTGATTTTAGTAGATGTTGTAGTGCATAGTATATCTTATTTCCAGAGTTGATTCTAGTTTGTATTTCTTCCCTTATGATGTTGGAGCAGTTGAAGATCGTACCCAGGTATTTGTATGTTTCCGTTCTTTTAATGGTCATATTATCTATTTGTATGTGGCCAGAGTTTCTAGCCATTCCGTCTCTTGAAATTACCATATATTCTGTCTTATCTTGGTTGATAACCAGCCCCATCTGTTGGGCTTTTTCCTTTAAGTGAGTCAATATTTCCAATGTCTTTTGTTCACTTTGCCCTATAATATCTATATCATCTGCATAACCAAGCAGCTTGGATGTTCCTCCAATATCACATTCCTCCTTTACCTTCCTTACAACTTTCTCTAGAGCCAGATTGAAGAGTAGCGGCGATAGTGCATCACCCTGTTTCAAGCCAGATGTTATTTGGAAGGGGTCTGATTTCCTGCCTTTATATGTTACTATATTATAAGTATCTTCCATGCATAGTCTGGTCATGTTGATTAACTTCCTTGGTATTCCAAATTCCTGCATAGCATTCCATAGACTATTCCTATGGACACTATCATAAGCCTTTTTAAAATCCACAAAAATGTTATGGAGATCTCTTTTATATTCCCAATGTTTCTCGGCTATTTGTCGTAAGATAAATATCTGATCTATTGTTGATCTGTTTTGTCTAAAACCTGCCTGGTAGTCACCTAATATGTCTTCTGAATATGGTTTTAGTCTATTTAGTAATACTGCGGATAGTATCTTATAGCTTGTGGACAGTAGTGATATTCCTCTATAATTTCCACATTGGAACTTGTCTCCTTTCTTAAAGATAGGTATCAATAATGACTCTTTCCAGTCATGGGGTAATTCTTCTGTCCTCCAGATTTTTAATATTAGTTCGTATAGCTTTAGATGTAATGCATGGCCACCTGCCTTTATAAATTCAGCAGCAATTCCATCAGTCCCAGTTGCCTTATTGTTTTTAAGTCGTGTGATTACATATAGGATTTCTTCAAATGTAGGTTCTTCAATTTGTGGTTCGCATGTTAGAACCTCTTCCTGTGAGAAAATGTTACTTGGAGCTTCACAATTTAGTAATTCAATAAAATATTCTTTCCATGTGTTGCACATTTCCTCATTGGTATTTATCATATTCCCATTTTTGTCTTTTAAACCATATTGGATATATTAAACAATAATTACATGCATACGGTGTCACTGTTTTACCACTACTTCCACCAACACTACCTTCACCACAACACAACTGCTACTGCTATTACTTCTATTACTACTACCTCTATTACTACAACTACTACTACTACTACTACTACTACTACTACTACTACTACTACTACTACTACTACTACTACTACTACTACTACTACTACTACTACTACTACTACTACTACTACTACTACTACTACTACTACTACTACTACTACTACTACTACTACTACTACTGTGTTTTTAAGTTGCATATCCCATACATGACTTCCAGTCAACACCAGCATTTTACTGCCGTTGTTGATGTCTTGGTAAGTTTTTAAGTTCAGTAGTTTCTCATTGCCGACATCCCTGGCCGAGTGTTTAGCAACTTTCTCCGTAACCCCGAATACTCTCGAGGTTGACGTGAGCGCACGAGAATTGGAAGCGGTTCGAGTCGCGCCAGTGACTTATGAGAGTATGGAGCCGGTCCCTCAGAAAGCAATGACAAACTACTGAGCGTAATCTTGCCAAGATATCAACAATCAGCTGAAAGATGTTGATGTTGACAGCGATGTCCTGTAAATGATATGCAAAACATTTTTTTAAAGTTTGTCATTGCTTTCAGAACGACCGGCTTTCATACCAAAACGATAAAACCAGCGCGACACGGTCTGCTGCCAAATGGGTTGCCGCTGTGTTTCGAACGCGGGTAAGCGGCATTACTAATCTCGTCCGCAACGAAAACGCCAAGGAGATCTGTACTCTACTACTACTACTACTACTACTACTACTACTACTACTACTACTACTACTACTACTACTACTACTACTACTACTACTACTACTACTACTACTACTACTACTACTACTACTACTACTACTACTACTACTACTACTACTACTACTATTACTACTACTACTATCACTTCTACTACTACTACTACTACTACTACTACTACTACTACTACTACCACCACCATCACTACTACTACTACTACTACTACTACTACTACTACTACTACTACTACTACTACTACTACTACTACTACTACTACTATTACTACTACTACTACTACTACTACTACTACTACTACTACTACTACTACTACTACTACTACTACTACTACCTCTACGTATTCTACGCTGTGAACAGATCTCGTAACTATGCCAATATAATTATTTTCGCCTATGTTTGTGTGGTGGTTACGTATATCATATTGACAACACGAGCACATAGACAGTTAGTTGAATATCCTTTACCGGACTTCGCAAAAAACCCAATTATTTATTGTCTGTTTGTAATTTTCTAGGCATAGTTAATTCAATAGTCTGCTATTGCTTTCTGACCGGCAGATGCCTCATACCAATGAAATCAACGCATCGGATGTTTGTGATGCTAGCTGATAGATTATGGGCATTTACCTCATGAGCAGTGTCTTGTTGATGTAGCCAATTCCATCCCCAGGTCCCACTGGTCCAGTGCTGAGTGTGGAAATCAAAGCCTGAAGATTTGTGTTCGGTTCTGTGGCAGCCGCTAGCAACAAATTTATTGTTAATTAGCAACATAATGAACAAAAGTCCAAGATTATATAGCCATGTCGGAAAATACGCCCAGAAAAATATAAATAGTACATATACACATAGTATCATGTACATATTATATATAAACCTATGTGGCAAAGTGTTTAGCGTGCTTGTCTGCTTAGTCAGTGGTCCGAGTTCAAACACCAGAGGAGACATGATCTTTTCCCGACAATTACGTCTTTTGGAACGAAGCGGCTTCATGGGCACCAGGCAACTGTGATAATTGTCTGGGAAGTGCCTTGGGTGGAAGGGTGACGAGGACCTAGAACGTGCTCTAGAGTATACACAGGCGTACCATTTCACACACCAACGGTGCACCTCTTATCAAAACCAAGGCTATATAATCATATCAGTATATACATAGAGCATTATTAAATAAACCTACACATATAAAGCCGGTCTATGTGGCGATCGAGTCACGGACGCGGTTCGTAATCCCGTATACCCGTGTTCGAAACAAGCTGCGCACGAATTGGCAGCATATCGCGTTGCGCTAGTTTTTTACGAAATGATATGGGCGCCGGTCGTTCAGAAAGCAATGGCAAACAACTGAAAGTTAACTTGCCAAGACATTAACAACAGCTGAAAATGCTGGTGTTGACTAGATACTTCCTGTAAGGGATATGCAACTAAAATACAACACATAAAAATGGAGTTACGGACGCCAAGTCGTAATCCCGCATATCGTGCTCTAAACACGGCTGCGGGTGATTTGGCAGCAGACAGCCTTGCGTTGGTTTTTTATGAGATGTTATGAGTGCTAGTCGTTTGTAAGGCAATGCCAAACTACTGATCGCAAACGTCTTAAGAAAACACAAACAGCCACAATTTATGGGGTTGATTGCGATATCCTGTAAATTATATGCAGCTAACTTTAACACATATAAGTAGTGCACATATACTTAGTCCACGCATGTATTCGTTGTACATAAGCCGAGGTGGTGATTAGCGTACACGCCGTGCAGTGTTTACAGTTGGGTATGATTCAAGGGCCATGATGGTTAGAAAAACCAAATAATCATGTTACTGATGTATATAGAAACTACTGAACGTAAACTTGCCAACACATCAACAACAGCAGTAAAATGCTGGTGTTGATAATGATGTCCTGTAAAAAGGATATGCAAAAAAAAATTAAAAAAAAAAAATTAAAAAGATCGGTATAGAGACTAACCACGGTTCTTGTAGAAGGGCTATAATCCATTGAACTGGTAAGCAAGGGCACTAACCATTGTCCTGATAACAAAGATAATATCCACTGTCCTGGTAACAAGGGGCACTAACGTTTGTTCTATTGTCGCTGTAGCGTAGTGGCTAGACGCTCGCTTGCCAGGTCGAAGGTCATCGTTTCAAATCAGCTTCATGATGGATTCTTCAAACTGACTTGTGCTCTCAGGTCGATCCAGCCTAACATGCGTCCCAGAAAATATCTTAGAGAGTAAAGGCTGCCGTTGTGATACTGACCACACCACCCACCGAGTGACGATAAGTCTATGAAAATATGTATCCACCACCATATGTCCGTAAGGCCTTACGGTGTCAAAATGGGAACTTGACCTTTTACTTAGTTGCCGTGGTGATTGTACACATGGTCATTGGTCTGGTAGGCAAGCTTGCTGGCTACTGCGCTATCTCGGTCCTTGCTATTTATTTTAATGGTATCATATTTATGACCCCATTCTTTGATATTACCATGCCTTCTGTCTTCATATTATTCACACGGGGGCCCGTTCCCTCACTTTCAACCACCACTAGGTCTATAATGATATGTAGCGCCTTCTGACATGTTACTTGTTGTTATCAAGTCTGTGCCATCAGCAATAACCTAAGCTATTTAGATCATGACCATCAACCTGTGGTCAGCATGGTTTAATTGATAAGAGCGCTTGCTCTTAAACTTCCAGTGTACTAAAATCGAGGTAGCGGGTGCAACCCCTAAACCGGTCAGTTGAACGAAAATGTTGACCTGTCGCCCTTGACCTGGGGACGTAAACTATAAGTGCCCGAGACGTTAGCGTGGGTTCGTCTGATAGCGTAGGACACTGGTTATGCATGGTTATAGTGACAAATCTATACGCAAAAATGAGACCAGTGCACTAGAAGTAGTAGCACATGTGTGAACTATGGTTGAGTTCAAAGCGTGCGAAGGCAAACAAAAACATTAAAAAATGACCACCAGTGGCGATCCCTAGTAAGTTTTCTATAGATGTCATTACATGCTCATTGCAGCCGATGTAGACAGGACAAGATAAGAGAATAAGGAGGCTGCACTATGTGACAGCTACATGACCTTACACACTAGTGTGGATAAATTTACCTTCAGATCTGACTTCATGTTCATGCTAACATTTATAAACGGTTTCAAGCTAAACTAAAGGGGTTACGTGGCGAAGGGGATACGGACGTAGTTCGTAATCCAGCATACAACGTTCGAAACATAGCTGCAGGCAATATGGCAGCAGACCACCTTGCGTTTGGGTTTTCGTAAAATGATATGGGTGTCAGTCATTCAGAAAGCATTGGTAAACTACTGAAAGCAAACTTGCCAATAGATCACAAACAGCCAACGTGTGCTGGGGTTGACTGCGACGTCCTGTCAAGGATATGAAACTAACTTTGTTTTAAAACTATTCAAGCTAAAGATACCTTCAGTGTAAATATATGAACCTTCAGATCTAACTTCGTGTTCATGCAAACATTTATAAACGGTTTCAATCTAAAGATACCTTCACAGGTATTAGGAAGGTGCATGTCAATTGGAGAACATTGCTACAAACTCAGGTTTATCAGAAATAATTGAGGCTACACGAGAAATGAAGCTGTGGATAGACATGACCACCAAACAAGAAGACCTATAAAAAGAACAACGAATGGCGATCTATATTTGTGTTTGTTTTTTTTTGCTCGAAAAAGCTTTCCATAGCATGTAAAACAAAATATTAGCGAGATTGACATTTGTTTTCTTCAACGCAAGTGCGTTTCCAAAATATCTAAATCAGTTCAGTTCAACTATAATTTGATAGCCCGAATTTTTGTTCTATTCGCAAATACTGTTATGTAAATAACATCATTTTATGTGTTTGTATAGTTTTCGTCTAATGTTACTTTCCTATTATAGATTTACATACGAATTGTATGTTGTTGAGTGAAAGTGTTAGTGTCGGATAAAGTTCATTGAATTTTCTATCTCCAATTAACAAAAAAAAGTCGCTTAGAAGTCGACTTTATTGCACCGGGTTTCATCCCATATGGCTCGGTCTCTTCCCGCAGCGTGGAAAGCATCGCATAAAGCACGAAACTCCGTAGCTCTAGTGACGACCCACAGGCGTCTCCACAAAATTTCAATCGTGAATCGAAGGACGCGGCTCGGAATCGAACCCACAACTTTTGGAGCCGAGTCACATGGCTTGACACTACGCCACGGAGCCTCCCGATTCCAAATCTCCAATAAGTTTAATTTAAGAACCATGAAGTACAGTTAGAAGGACTACATAATGTAAATAAGAGAAGACTTGGCTGCAACAGGATATAACAATACAAAATAAAAACCAGTTTGGTGTGTGTGACGCCTGCGTAAAATTGATGCGACTTATTTTTATCTCATTTGTTGTTAGTATTATCAGTGTTAATTTTACACTTTGATGTCCGTGAGCCAGATCTGCGTTAGTTGTAAGGTATGTACATTGTGTTGGTGTATATTATCTCTGACATTTTTGCAGAAGTCACACATTCGTAACTGTGTTCATTGTACATACTGTACGGGTCTCCAGGCTGGCGCTGAGTGGTGTAAAACGTGTCTTTAAATGGCGCTAGGTTGAGGGCATCAACCAGTATTGACGTTATCCCGATGTTCCATTGGTGGTTGCCTGGGTGGTAGTCGCCACTGACACGAACCTGGATCAAATAAAAGGTTAGTGAGACTTTGATTAATTTAACCAACTTTGTGTTGATCAAGAGTATACAGTAAAATAATAAACTGGATCAAAAACATGAGGTTACTGAGACTGATTAGTTTAAACAAGTTTGTGTTGATCAAGAGTATACAGTAAAATAATAAACTGGATCAAATATGATGTTACTGAGACTTATTAGTTTAACCAACTTTGTGTTGATCAAGAGTATACAGTAAAATAATAAACTGGATCAAATATGAGGTTACTGAGACTGATTAGTTTAAACAAGTCTGTGTTGATCAAGAGTATACAGTAAAATAATAAACTGGATCAAGTATGAGGTTACTGAGACTGATTAGTTTAAACAAGTTTGTGTTGATCAAGAGTATACAGTAAAATAATAAACTGGATCAAATATGAGGTTACTGAGAATGATTAGTTTAAACAAGTTTGTGTTGATCAAGAGAATACAGTAAAATAATAAACTGGATCAAATATGAGGTTACTGAGACTTTGATTAGTTTAAACAAGTTTGTGTTGATCAAGAATGTAAAGTAAAATAGTAAATTGTACCAAATGTAAGGTTGGAATTCTTGGTTTAGTGTAATCAACATTTGGTTGATCAAGAGTGTAAAGTAAACTAGTTAAAGATCTCTTTTCAACCAATGGGCGGGGGTATTGGGTATATGGTGATAGCTCCACAATTGTATCCCAATCGGCATTCGATGGCAGATGTGGTCAATATCAAGCCAGCCGTCTTTACTTCTCAAGACAGTACGTGATACCCGGGCTAGGGGTAAAATGTGTGTAAATAGCCGAAACGCACATGCTATAATGTTAGTTTTGAGGGTTGGTTTTCTAAGTTGGAAATTTAATTTAGTCTGACCCACTATCTAAGGATGTGCAGTTCTAGTACCCGGTACGCACAACCCGCTTGTTCCTTAGCTTGGTGTGGGAGACGAAAACATAACAACACGGTATCCATGAAGATGTTACTTCTTTACTGGGTTGGGAGTAAAATCTCTACACCAATGATTCTCAACTTGTGAGGCGGGTCTCCCTTGAAGGGTGTGAAGTACGAATTGAAGGGATGATGGAATTTAAAATCAAAGAATAGATAAAAAGTAAAAGACTAATTGAAAAGATGGGAGGAAAGGGGTCCGTCACGAAAGTTAATATTAACAACTGTGGCACACATGCAAGAAGGTAACACATCATTGTTATCCGCCATCTGCACTCCGATAGATGCAAATCCTTTTTCCTGCGCTCAGGCCACCTGGATGCCAATACATCGAACTTAAGAGTTAAAACATCAAGAAAACACAACAGCCATCCAACCAAAACGAGTCAGCTATTCATCTTTAGATATCCGTTGTTAATAGTATCAGAGAAACATATACTTGATACTCTGATACTATTAAAAATGGTAGCTAAAGTTTGAATAATAGAATAGTTTGAATAATAGAGAGACATAAGTCATGGTGATAACACAGAAGCATAGTGTGCCTAAATGTGCAATCAAAGCACAGGACGTTACGATTAGGCAAGTGCAGAAATTCAAATATCTAGGCACACGGATAACATCAGATGGAAAATGCTCCCTGTGGTCAGATTAGTGTCCTAAACCTGCGACTGGCCTAGCGAGCCGGCAGGGGATCTTCATACTGCTCGTAGAAAAACTAAGAAGTATAAACGAACAACTTATAGAAAAATCAATCGAATTCAATGAAACACTCTACTTAGCCTTTGTCGACCAAGAAAAGGCATTCGATAGAGTAGATAGAAACAAGCTGTGGGAAATCCTTAAACAATATGGAGTGAGTACACATCTAACAAACCTATGTAGAAGTTTATACAACAACAGTGAATGCATAGTGAGAGCAACTGGAGAACACTCAGAACCCTTCACCATAAGATCTGGAGTACGACAAGGTTGTGTCCTGTCCCCTCTCTTGTTCATAACATATATAGACAACATATGTAAAGAAACCAGCCAAGCAGAGACAGCAAGAATACCGCATGACGAGAACACAGAAGAAGAACCATCTGCAAATCTAACCATTAGAGAACTCCTGTTTGCGGACGACCAAGCACTAATAGCAAAATCAGAAGCTGAATTACAAGACCACATGAATAGTCTAAACGAAATGTGTAGGGAACATAACATGAAAATTAGCACAAGCAAAACAGAGGTAATGACTATAACTAAAGAAGAACAAACAGCAACAATTCACCTAAACGAACATCCCTTGAAACAAGTAAAGAGCTTCAAGTACCTAGGAAGTATAATATCATCAAATGGCAGATCAGAAGACGAGATCGAAAATATGTGCAATAAGGCAAATCAACTCATTGGACAAATGGCACCAATACTAAAGAACAAACATGTATCAATAACTACTAAGAAAGCACTTTACAACACAATCTTCCTACCAACTCTGTGCTACCAATGCCAAACCTGGACAATGACAGAAAAAGAGAAAAGAAAAATCACAACAACAGAAATGAGGTTCCTGAGAAGAATACTCAACGTATCAAGAAGAGATAAGATCAGAAATGAAGAAATCAGGACTAAAGTGGGGGTTAAAGCTGCTCTAGATTTTATTAGAAAGCAGCAGGTCAAATGGTTTGGCCATGCAAGTAGGCTACCAGTTAACAGCATGCCACAACAAGCAATGATGTACAGACCAGATGGAAACAGAGGAAGAGGCCGACCACGTAAACGTTGGACGGAGGGAATAACAGAATCCATGGGAATGTCGATATACGAAGCCCATAACCGGGCACTCTCACGAAGTTTATACTTCACCTCGACACCGCAAGGTACAAGAGGAACATGATGAGATGAGATGATAAGATGGAAAATGCATCACTGAAATAAAGAGCAGAATAGGACAAGCAAAAACGGTATTCTATCAAATGAGGAACGTTTTGAGCACTGTCACTGTCTTTGAAAGTTAAAAAAAGAGTTCTTGTATGTTACATAGAATTAGTTGTAATATACTGCTGCTAATCCTGGACAGTTAGTAAACAGGCGAAAAAATCTCTGGAAACTTTGGAAATGTGATTTATAGACGAATGCTGAAAATTAATTGGACGGCCAAAATTACCAATGAGGACGTTTCAAGGGAAGCTGAGTTATAAAAACAACTTATCACACACATCAGAAAGAGGCAGTCATCGCTATTTGACCACGTTATGAGACAAAAACTGGAACATATTGCGATAACCGAAAGATTTGGGGAAAGAGAAATAGATAAAGAAGGGAGTCACAAACGAATTGCTTGCTTGCTTGCGCTCGCTCGCTTTGATCTCAAACGTAATCCATACTCACTATTTATAGTAGTGATGGACTGAATTTTGCGTGTGGATTAGCTTTCCATATTAACAGTGTCCTTCGCCATCGGGCGAACCCACTCCGACTTCAGAGGTACTTGTAATTTGCATTCCCAAGTCAAGGATGAGATCGGAAATCGTAACTAGTGGAGAGGCATAATCGCCCACGCCAGCCGGCAAAGACACTGGATGCATGTTAACAGTATATGTTGTACTTAGTTAATGTCTATATGAATGACATGTTAACAGTATATGTTGTACTTAGTTAATGTCTATATGAATGACTAAAGAGAAAGGCACAGACTGACCTGCGTGACAGCTGGAATTTCCAATGCTTGTAGAATATGTCTGCCGTAAGACATGCAGTACTGGATATAAATAGTGCCAAATTTACCGGCTGCCTGTCCCATCTGTAACAACCATTTCTGGCCAGCCGTCAAATCATTCAACAGAACAGCATTGTTGTTAGTTTCTATGTCTAGCCAGTCCTGTAATGACACACTGTTCAGTTATTCACAGTTACGTTTAATATCAAAATGGCGCTATTTTCTTTCTATAACATTACGATTCATCGTCAACATGATATACCATGCTGATATGCACTTTTATCATAATTACCATTGAGACGCTTAAAATACGTATTTAGTTAGTTTAGTTAGTCTTTCCTCTTGAACCCAAGGCGGCGCATAGGGCAGAAGTCATGGCTCTCCATACCTGGCAGTTCGCTGCCACCTGTTGTAGATCTTGGATATTTACTTGGCCATTGAATGAGCCTTCTCTAATGATGGTTCTACGCAGGGTCTCTCTGGGTCTTCCCCGTTTTCTTTTCCCTACCGGTGTTCATATGAGGGCTTGGTTGGGGAGTCTTGTCTTGTCCATTCTGAGTGCATGGCCGATGTAGTTCCAACGGCGTTTTCTTATATAATTGGATACAATATCTTGCTTAGTCTCTTGTCTTATTTGCGTATGGGTTCTGAAATCTGTCCAGTGGAGGTTTAGAATTCTTCTAAGACATTTGTTCTCAAAATTATCAATTTTTTTTTTTTTTTTTTAAATCTAAAGCTACCGTTGATTTCCAACTCTCACATCCATACGTTAGCACTGGAATCACACAAGAAAATCATTTCTCGAATGCTGAATGAGAAACACAGTAAACAAGTATTTGAGGGTATTATAATAAGAAAGTGGTTCGAGTCGCGCCATTGACGTATGAGAGTATGGAGCCGGTCGCCCAGAAAGTCGTGGCGTGCTGACGAGCGTAATCTAGCCTAGGAATCAACATACAGCTGAAAGATGCTGATGTTGCCCGCAATATCCTGAAACAGGATGGAAACGAGGAAAAAAAATAATAAGAAAGTGATTTCTCTGATTCTGGATGGGAAACACATTGAGTAAATATTTGAGGGTATTATAATAACAAATAATTTCTCTGATGCTGGATGGGAAACACATTGAAATAATATTTGGGGGTATTATAATAAGAGAGTGATTTCTCTGAAATCTGCATGGAAAACAAAATAGATGGAGATCTAAATACACACATAAAAGAGAATTCGAGACACATATGAATGTTATGAGGAGGATATTGAGATAGTTCAATGCCACTCTCTCTAATACATCCATCATTTATGTATCGTGTCTGTGCCATCTCGCTAAGATAACAATGATTTTTATTTTGTATCATGTATCTACCACCCTGGCTAAGATATCCGTGATATATTTATCATGTCTGTGTTACTGTCTCTAAGATAACCATGACTTTTGTACCATGTCTGTACCACCCTGGCTAAGATATTCGTGATTTACGTATCATGTTTGTGCCACTCTCGCTAAGATAACCATGATTTTGTATCATATCTGTACCACTCTCGCAAAGATAGTCGTGCTTTGTATCTTATGCCTATGCCACTCTCAATGATATCCATAATTTAGATCTTATGTCTGTGCGACTCTCGCTAAGTTATCTGTGATAATGACGCTGAGATATTAAGCGAGAGTTATATATAAACCAACTTTTTTCATTTTTTAAAATGTTATGTTTATGTTTTTTATGTTAGCTTTTAAAAATTCCCTTTATTTCCCCTATGAGGTCCCATGCCCCGGTGTGTCATTCGGATGACCGCCTCTGAAAGTCGCCCTGCCATAGGCAGATCGCTTTCGTTAATTTCTCGGGTATGAGCGTCGGTCGTTCAGATGGCTATGGAAAACTAATGAATATGAGTTGTTGGGCTGAGTCAAGAACCGACATCACAGGACATAGAGACATTCCCTTATGTGCTCCGTCCTCGCCTTCAAAATCTAGCGAATAGTACCAGTGCTAATGGTACCAGCTGCAATGTGATTATGTGTCCATCTGACCGTTCCTTCGAGAACCGAGTGTCGCTCAGGTCGCGTGGTCACTCCCTACAGAAGCATTCTCTCCTGGCCATGATTTATGTGTTCCTCAACATTATACACATGATACCAAAAATCCCTAACAATATCTACACTACTGGATATAACATTCAAGTAAATTAAACAAAAACGCCAGTACATGCCAGACTTGGTCACCACGCCCTGTAAATGACATGCCAATAACTTATAAAATATCCATAACTACAACTGACCTGCTCGTAGAGTATAAAGTCGCCCCAGCTTTGAGTCTCGTTAAATAGGTCAACCCAGAATTTCTGAAATTTTAAAAAGTTACAAGATATTGATTTTAGTCTACTTATACACACTGTTTAGAACATTATTATTATAATCACTTTCAATGAATGTTATAAAGAAAATAATGACATGTTATATCGAACATGTAATGTTTGTATGGCTGGTAATCATGGAAAGTGTGCGAATAAATTAGGAATGGCTTGATGTTGATGGGGAGCTAGACTGATATTGTCATGATCGCGGTCCGCCAAGGGTTGGAATCCTGCTGTCGTCATCCGCCAGCAGATGAAAACATTGGCTATCTATGCCTCCGTGCATTCGGGCCTGTAAAATGTGAAGCCCCTATCTTACCCAGCCTATAACAGGTTTCTGCTTCATGATACTTGAGGCAGCGGAAATGTGCTTTCTGAGAAGTGTGTTGAGAATACCTTTTTTATGTTGTATATCCCTTACAGGACTTGCAGTCAACACCAGCATTTTTCAGCTGCTGTTGATGTACTAGGCAAGATTACGCTCAGTAGTTTGCCATTGCTTTCTGAGCGACCTGCTCACATACCCCCGTAAGTATACCAACCCGGCGTGATCCGCTACTGAATCTCACACAGCTGCGTTACTCACGAGAATATACTGGATTACGGAGAAAGACGTTAACCCCTACGCCAGGGATACCTTAGACGGCCAGAATGTCAGGAAAGGGCAATGGTAGTAGATCGTTATGTACAACTAGTAATAAAAACTCCACCGCGGAGCAAACACGACAGGAGGCTTCTGGTCGTCAGAAGTGTACCCCTTTCCCCAAGTGTTTTAGACCATTGTACGCTTGACACTCTCTGGGGGTGGTCCCGTCAGGGTCATAACTCCGGGCGTCTTTCCCGTGCCGTGGAGACGCTCGGACAAATTCGTTGTCCCTGTTGTGCCTGTCCCTTCGCCGTTACCATGTCTACTTTCAAGCCTCTCCTCCATCAGAGAGGAGAGTCCGTGCAGCATGTGCTTGCCCCTTAGCACTTGTGGTCGTGGGGAGCCAGCTTCTTCCCCAGCCACGGGCTCCATTCTTCTCCGTTGCCGTGTTCCTTCCTCGTGCCCCGGGCGCCACACTCTACTAGGAAACCGGTTCTTCCTTTAAGTTTCTGTACCCATCTATTGGCCTCTGCACTTGAGTGAGTGCGACTTACGGACGATTACCGCTATGTTATGGAGGTTGGACTTCGGCCGAATTCGCATGATTTGACGGCACTCAGATTCACCACCCTCGCTCACAGGAAAGGCTAAAGAGCTGACACGAGACGTTGCAAGTCCGTGGTCTTGGTTGAGAGATTGTTAGGTGTTATGCAGTTACCTCTTCAGGTTCCAACAATTACACAGCCAGCACGAGGCCTTTTCGGCTGCCTCACACAGTTGTTTTTGTGCCCGAGTTCTCGCTTGTCTAGTAATATCCATTTGTTTTAGCACGTCATACACGGAGTGGGAGACTAGACCATTTGCGCCTGTCTCTACGGCGAAATCCCTGACGGTCTCCCCTTCCAGCTTAAGACTCGAGACCATGTCATCGTACTTCTCTATCCTGTACGTGTGCTGCTCCTCAATATTGGACTCTAATGGGACTGTCAGCTCAATTAGCGCTAGCTGCTAGGCTGACGAGGAGCAAAGTATGATGTCAGGTTGCAAGCCAAACTTTTGGATCACCTCAGGGTAGTTGCCACGGCCCTTTAGATCCACTGTCAGTTCCCAGTCATCTGCACCATAGAAAATGACCGGAAGCTGCAAGTCGGCAGCGCTGCCTTCGTTGCCTCTGCGTTGTTGCCCGGCTCGGGCGAAGGAAATTCCCGCCGGATTCGGCCTGTCCTCTTTGTTCGCCTGCATTTTGGCTACATCCACTATGGCCGCCAACTCAGTAAGGACTTTGTTGTGACGCCAAGTAAATCGGCCTTGAGTTAGTGCGACAGGACGGGTCGGTGGCTTTCCCCCACTTGAACAAGTTGGCAGCTGATGGCAAGACATTGTATAGAGATCGAATGACGAAACTCAAGCGCAGTGGTGCCATACGTCAAATTTCATTCCAGGTAAGAGATCTCTGGACTGTTTCTTCTTATGACATCCACTGGCCCTGCTGCGCCTTTTGGGCAGCCACACGGACTCTTTCGTCATCCTCTCCCCTAAGGATCTCCTTAACCACCAGGTCGCTGCGTTCCTTAGTCGTCGCCCTAGACTATATCGGATCCTTGTCATGGTACCCGAAGCCCTTCCTGTCGGACTGTGTGTGCCCCATGACCTCCTTCAGTTGGAGTGCTGCCTGGGCATCTTCAGCCGTGCTGACGACTTTCCACTTCCTTCCAGTTTTCAGGATGGGAACTGAGGTACTGATCGTTTCATCTGGAGACTCGCTCAGCATCATCGCGAGTCTGGCTTTTCCAACTTTGAATTCTTTTATGAGAAACCGGAACGAGAGGACGAGCTTACTCTGCGTGCAGTATAGTACGACAGTCGTGAGGCATGGTGGTGCTCCAAGCCACTTGCTTATCTTCCCCTCCATAGTTCTCACTGTGGTCGTACCTATATCATATATCAGCAGCGGCCACAGGAGTTTTGGAATAAGCATGAATTGGAGTCACCAGATTTTGAATTTGACTATGAGCTTGGTTTTAGCGATGGTACACAGACCGTTCGTCAACATTTCTTGCATCTCTACCACCGGTGTCGTGTGTTCATTCAATGAGAGGAGAAGTGCATGAGCACATTGTGACAATTAGCAAAATCAGCGGTAGAAAAGGCAGACGCAGTCTGAAATTTATGATATTTGATGGTCTAAAACGATAGCTTACGGGTGTGTCATCAATAGACATTAAGGAGGACACACGGAACCGATGGGAATAGCCTGCAGCGTGTTTCGATTTCCAGTTCGATTGTGAGTTAGATTTCAGACTCCGTCATTCTGTTCAGGAGTGTAATTTTCTCGGAGACGCCTGGCGGTCGTCAGCTAGAGCTGCTGAGTTCGTTTTGTGTGTGACACTTTCGACAGGCCACCCTGCGGAATGAAACCAAGCCATATGGGATAAAACCTAATACAATTAAATCGTCACTCTGGCTCATAAACCTTTATGCATGAGTAATTATGCTATGCCATGTTTGTCTTTTCATTCAATGCAGGCATGGTTTATAACTTCTTTCTGAATTGATTAAACTTGCATAGGAGGTACTGTCATGCTTTCTGTCCTGACAAGGACAACACATTTTGCATGATGCGGGACTGCAAGAGAATCAAAGCAATATCCCATGAAAACAGTAAATAATCAAAATCCAAGTCAGGAATCACAACAACTGAGCTCGCCACCATGTTTGCAATGAGTGTGTTGCCCGTCTGTCGAGATGGAATCCAGTCAGCATTATCTTAATCTAATAGGACCTTTGCAGAACGGCACTCTCATCACGACCTGCTGAGAATTCTCACGATCGTTGCCATTGCCCTCGACTCATGTCCAAGGTGAAATGCTGTACTATGTCCATCGTTTTTGCTGGTCCACCACTAGATTTTCCTAGACACAATTCCTCACTCACTGTCCTCTCCATGCCACTGGGACGTCGAAGATAGATGCCCCAAGTACTTTAGTTTTCGAAATACAATGCTGCCCGCGAGCCAGTTTTCTTCTATGTTGAGAACTCGCGGGACATTATGTGGGCCAGACAGCGCTATTGCAGATGTTCACTAATGGTGCACGACAGATATGAGAGCTGGCTTCTCTACCATCCTAGATTAGACACCAAGTCGTCACTAGTCCACAATTCTTTAGGCTGTACCAATATGAATAACTATTCCACGGGATTCCAAGACCACCACCACCATAACAACAACAACAATAGCAAGGCAATGTAAGTGCAATCATCTATACACGACAAAAAATGGCTATTTTTCTTACAGCATCGTCAGGCACAGCGTACTCGTTGTCACGTATGAAGTTATAATGGCCACCATTATACTTGGCGTACGTTGTCTCAGCGTCCCTTTACAAACAAAAACAAGTCAATTAAGTCATGCTCTACTGAGAAACCAGCACACACAGATACTACCTACGACCAAACATTATTCCTGACTTACTCTAAATTAAGCAACACACCAAGTATGAACATTGGCTACTCAATCTTTAGAACACTTTTCTTTCGGAAACAGTTCCGTCTAGATATAGGGTTGTAGACTGTGAACAATGAAAATATAAAACCCGTGTTTTACCAGCCAATTTCATCAGATCCTTATGTGCAGTGCTGAATGACGATCTGTTTACTCCGCAGATGTGACACTCAAGTGCTGATCATGTGTAATATTTGGAGAGGGGAAGAGAAGCTGCGTAACACTACTTGGGGAGATGACACTTTAATATCATGATGGAAAAGTCTTCCAAACGAATTATAAATCATCCAGATAATAAACCAACTAATAACCAAGGCCAATTTTAATTTAACGGGAATTATTCCTAAACTCATGTTCGAATCCTCGGTAAGCTGTGGACATGTTTCTTTAGGGGTAAAAAGAGAAAACCCTAACCTTGCTCATTTCGTGGTGACTGCACTAACCAGGCGGTCTTAATTCACCAGGCTCTAGACCCCCTGTCCTACACTACTAGGTACTTTAGCCAGTAGATGATTCATTTGGTGACGCTTCAACTTAGGTAACATATAGCATATTATTTATGACGGCGAAAGCATAATAAATGCTGAAGCAGCGATATCTATACACATGATGCAACAGGGAAAGGTTCCTGTAAAATAGCAAACTAAATAATAAATTATCAATCCAAATATGCATTGAAACCAAAACATAAATGTGTGTAATAACACGCACGCAAGTATGCAAACATATATATATATACATGTACAGGTACAAACAAAAATATAAATAGAAACCTCAAGCTACGGCTTGCAACCTGGAACGTGAGAACCATGTGTCCAGGATTTTCCACTGACTTGACCAATATTGACGATGTGAGAAAAACGGCTGTGATTGATGCCGAACTCAATCGTCTTAACATTGATATTGTTGGCCTGCAGGAGACTCGCCTCGCTGAGGAAGGGTCACTCAGGGAAAACAACTACACCTTTTTCTGGAAGGGTAAAGAGCAGGCAGAAAAAAGGCAACACGGTGTGGGCTTTGCAGTGAAGAATTCGCTACTGGGAATGATTGAAATTCCAGCAGGAGGAAATGAAAGACTATTATCCCTGCGCTTGGCAACCTCTTGTGGGTTTGCCACCATTATTACTGCATATGCTCCGACACTCGATTCCTCTGATGATGTGAAGGATTTGTTCTATGAGGAGTTAGACTCTGTGATCAAGGCAGTTCCAAAATCCGACTACATTTATATGCTCGGTGATTTCAATGCTCGTGTGGGCAAGGACTCGAGTTCATGGCTAGTGTGCCTTGGAAAATACAACATCGGTCGCATGAATGAAAATGGGCAAAGGCTGCTGGAGCATTGCACCAGTAATGACCTATGTATTACAAACTCTTTTTTTAAAACAAAAGAGATGCATAAGGTCACATGGAAACATCCAAGATCCGGCCATTGGCACCAGCTGGACTTCATCATCACACGGAGACAACATCTGAACCATATATCATTGACTCGTAGTTACCACAGTGCTGACAGTGATACGGATCATTCTTTGGTTGTTGCAAGGGTTAGACTGAGACCAAAGAGAATCTACACAGCTAAACACAAATCTAGCCCCAGGATTAATATTATTAACACTCATGATCCTGAAAAGTGCTTTCAGTTTCAACAGCAACTTGAAGACGCTTTCACTGATACACCAGAAAATTGTAAATGATAAATGGAATAAACTTAAGGAAACTCTTTGTAAAACTGCCGTAAAGGTTTACGGCACTGTGGATTATAAGAGGCAGGACTGGTTTGCGGCCAACAGCGAGACTCTGCAGCCCTTGATTGATAAGAAGAAGAAAGCTCTCTTAAGAAACAAGGAAAGACCAACGCGTAACACTCTGAGTGAGCTAAGGCAAGCTAGGAAGGATGTGCAAAAGGCTGCCAGGCAGTGTGCAAATGATTATTGGATCAAGTTATGTGAGTCCATTCAAATTGCTAGTGATAAGGGAGACATAAGAAGCATGTATGAAGGAATAAAGAAAGTCTGTGGTCCAGTGATCAAAAGAAGTGCACCATTGAAAACCTTGACTGGAGAAGTCATCACTGATAAGAAACAGCAGATGGACAGATGGGTAGAGCACTATTTGGAGCTTTACTCAAGTGAGACCAAACTAGCGGATAATGCTCTCAACGCCATAGAGGCTCTACCAACTCTTGACCACCTGGACACACTTCCCACCATAACAGAAGTTAAGTGTGCTATAAATGAACTTGCATCTGGCAAGGCTCCAGGTAAGGATGGGATTCCAATAGAGGTTATCAGGAGTGGGCAAGACACACTCACTATACAGATCCACCAGCTAATAGAGCTATGCTGGCGTGAAGGACAAGTCCCACAGGATTTCAAAGATTCAAGCATCATAACACTGTACAAGAACAAGGGCGATCGGAGCGACTGCAACAACTATAGGGGTATCTCACTTCTGTGTATTGTTGGAAAAGTATTTGCCAGAATTGTTCTGCGCAGACTTCAAGTCCTAGGAGATCAAGTCTACCCCGAATCACAGTGTGGCTTTCGACAGAACCGGTCTACCACTGATATGATATTCTCATTGCGACAAATGCAAGAAAAATGCCGTGAACAGAATCAACCACTGTTTATTGCCTTCATCGACCTCACAAAGGCATTTGATTTGGTCAGTCGTGAGGGTCTGTTCAAGGCACTAAAGAAGATTGGCTGCCCACCAACTCTTCTGTCCATTGTGGAATCGTTCCACACAGGCATGAAGGGTATAATCAAGTTTGATGGTGCAACTTCTGAAGAATTTGAAATCAAGAGTGGAGTTAAGCAAGGTTGTGTACTAGCTCCCACCCTCTTTGGAATATACTTTTCACTTCTACTGAAATATGCATTTCGTGATCAGGATGGTGGTATATACATTCACTCACGCTCAGATGGCGGCCTCTACAATGCTCAGAGATTGAAGGCTAAGACCAAAATTAGGAGGGTACTGATCAGAGAGTTGCTTTTTGCAGATGATGCTGCAGTTACGACCCACTCTGAGGAAGAATTGCAATGTCTACTATCTGCATTCTCCAATGCTTGTTCTGAATTTGGTTTAACAATTAGCAAAAAGAAGACACAGATTATGTCACAAGGTGCACATGGGGTACCATCAATCTTTATTGACGACGCCGAACTAGAGATAGTAGACCATTTTACATATCTAGGATCGGTGGTAAATAGCAAATTATCCCTAGATCAGGAAATCAACATCTGGATTGGTAAGGCAGCAACAACAATGAACAGGTTAAGAAAAAGAGTCTGGGAGAACAGGAAGCTTACTGCCAAAACAAAAGTCCTTGTCTATCAAGCCTGTGTCCTTAGTACTCTTCTCTATGGCAGTGAAACCTGGACAACTTACTCACACCAAGAGAACAATTTAAACAGCTTTCATATGCGGTGTCTGCGAAGAATTCTTGGTATTAAGTGGCAAGACAAAATCACAAATACTGAAGTATTGGAAAGATCAGGTTGTGTGACAGTTTATTCCATGCTCAGTCTTCGTAGACTTAGATGGATAGGACATCTTAGGCGGATGGATGATGGTAGAATACCAAAGGATATCTTTTTTGGTGAATTACAGATGGGTAAGAGATCTCAGGGTCGGCCTCTACTACGATACAAAGATGTGTGTAAGCGGGACATGATTGATACAGGCATTGATAATGCACATTGGGAGCAAGTCGCCGCTGAACGTGTTGCATGGAGGGCAAATATCAGAAATGGAATAAAGTCAAAGGAGAAAATTATTGCAGAAAAGTCACACACCAAGCGTTTGAGACGTAAGATGGTGCATGATGGTGGAAATGACCACATGTTCACATGCACCCACTGTGAACGGACATTTACAGCGCAAATTGGCCTTATCAGTCACACTCGCTACCGCCATAGTTAAATGTTATTATGCCTTTTTAAAGCACAAACTATCGTCTGTCAAGACGGCAAGGTGCCAATGTGTATATATATATATATATATATATGTGTGTGTGTGTGTGTGTGTGTGTGTGCATGTGTGTGGATGCGTGCGTGCGTGCGTGCGTGCGTGTGTGTGTGTGTGCCCCAAAAATTTTGACTGTCTACTTCTAATGTTTCTAATCAGTTTACGATCTTTATTTGTTTCTTGAAGGACTTGCTCATTGGTCTTTCTGGCTGTCCATGGTATTCTTTGCATTTTACTCAGAAACCACATTTCTACAGCCATCAGATGTTTTTCAGCTTGACTGCTCATTGTCCAAGCTTCACATCCATATAAAAGTACAGGTTCTATATAGCACCTCAACACTCTTTTTCTCTTTTCAATTGACATCATTTTATATTATTATTATTTTTTATTTATCTTTTTATATGGTATGTTTAACAGACAATAATAAAATATCTTTTGATAGAATGTAAAAATAGCAGTTATGAGGAGATGAAAAGACGCTGCCACTGGATAGGACATGCGTTGAGAACATAGAAGATTTGTGTGACTAGACACTGGAACCCACGGAACACACCAAAAATGCGGACTTCTAGTAACAAAATGTCCTCTGGTCTCTGGGTAGTGATATCGGACGCCCGTGTGTATTGTTGCGCACGTACAAAATCCCTTGGCAGTTGGAAATCGAGTAAAAAAGAGTAGCCTAACGGCGCTGCCCGGGCAAAATGTCGAGTTAAAAATATACCCAAAGTATTTCAGGATCCTCGCCGGTGCTACGGATTTCGTGCAATGAGCTGAAATTCTCCGGATACAGGCTTGAGTTAGAAGTAGAATGGAGCAAACCCGTGTGCCGTTATGTTAATCCGTCGACTAAACTAAACTAAAACTAGATGCCCCAATGCGGGATACAGGGCTTAAGACGACACAGGAATGAGTTGGTTGAGATCTTATGCTTCAATGGAGAAGAAGAAGAAATAGAAGAAGAAGAAGAAGAAGAAGAAGAAGAAGAAGAAGAAGAAGAAGAAGAAGAACGAACGAACGAACGAACAGACTTTATTTTCAAAGGGTAACAAATTGGGCACGCAGGCCCGTCTTACATTTGGCCCTTCCAATCACTCATCTTTCTTTCATCAACAGTGCATAAGAAAAAACATTGTCACATGCATTTTGTAGACATAAACAATGCATATTACTATGTTATGAGACACATCCACCACCCACCCACACATCTCCCATTCACTCCAACTCCCCCACCCAACCACACACATAACCCAAACACACATACATTCCCCCACCCATCCACCACATCCCTACACCTACACATCTCCCCACCCACACATACCTCTCACCCACCACACATCCCATTCACCCACACCCCAAATACACATACACTTCCCAACCCACACATCCCCCACCCGCACACATCCACCCACCTACACACATCTCCCCACCCACTCACATATCCTCTGTCCGCCCCATTGCCCACCAACAATCACTCACCCACATATCCTCCTCCACCCACACACCTCCAACTACCCAGCCAAACACACAATCCTCAGCCACATATCCCCTAAGCACACACATCTCCCCGTCAACTCACATATTCCGCACCTACCCACACACATATTCCGCACCCATCCACATAATCTCCCCTAGCCCACTCACAGATCCCGAGCCCACTCCTACAAACAATCCCCCACCATCTCCTACCCTACACACACTCACCCACCCACATATCCTCTACCCACCCACACATCCTCTACCCACCCATTCCCCCAACCAAACATCCCTTAACCACACACCCTTACTCATATACAATCACCCACTCACAAATCCTCTACCCAACCACACATCCTCCACGCACCCATCCCCCAGCCACACATCCCGTAACCACACACCCCTACCCATACACACACGCATCCCCACCCACGCACAATCTCCCCACCCATACACACATCCCTCACACACATCCCCACCCACCAACACATCCCCCATTCACAAACACACACCTCCCATCCACACACACACAACCCACACACACACACACATCCCCAACCCATACACTCATCCCCTCACACATCCCTAGACACACGTACTTATCCCTCAACCACTAACACCCACACGTCCCTCACCCACTCATCAACACATACATCTCCTTTCTCCCCACCCACACTCACACACCCCAACCACCAATCTAAACACACATCCCCCACCCTCACACACATCCTTCACCTACCCGCACACCCAACCACACCCCCACCCACCCACACACACATCCTTTATCCACACCCAGCTCCCCTCCCACACAGCACCACACCCACACACATCCCAAAGACACATCCCTCACCCACACACACATCTCCCCACACATCTCCTACCCATCCACACATCCCCCAACTACAATCACCCTCACTACCACACATACACCCTCCATCCAGCCACACACACCCCTGCCAAGCCAGACATATCCCCCACCCACATACACATCCCCAAATCCATCACCCACACCCATCACGCACCCTTCCCCCAACGCACACACATCCCCCACACACATTCACCCACACATCTATCACCCACACACACACTCCCCATCCATAAACCCAAACATCCAACACCCATACACATCCCTCACCCACACACACATCCCCAAACCCACAACCATCCCCACCTGCACACATCTCCCACCCACCACATATCCCCACATCCACATCTCCCCACCCACACATATATTCTCACCCATCCCATAACCCACCATCAATCATCCACCAACATATCCTCCTCCACCCACTCACCCACAACCACCTAGCCAAACACACATCCTCACCCACACACACATCTCCCCGCCAACCCATACATCCCGCACGTATCCACACAATCCCCCACCCACCCACACAATCCCACCCCGCCCACCCACACATCCTGAGCCCACCCACAAACATCACGAATCCACCCACACACACATCCCCCCATCCCCAACCTACTATTATGATCAAACTCCCACACTTTACACACACATACAGTGATGACTGTCGTGAGCATTGTCGCAAAATTGTAAAGAAAGTGGAGAAAAATTGTACATATACATATTGTAACTTAAAAATTAGTAATGCAGTTCAACTCTCTCTCTCTCTCTCTCTCTCTCTCTCTCTCTCTCTCTCTCTCTCTGTCTCTCTCTCTCTTCTCTCTCTCTCTTCTCTCTCTCTTTCTCTCTCTCTCTCTTTCTCTCTCTCTCTCTCTCTCTCTCTCTCTCCCTCTCTCTCTTTCTGTCTCTATCTCCCACCCACTAACGCTCTCACTCACATTACAGTTACGTTATATTATACATGATAAAATCAGGTGTCATACATACAAAATGATAATGTGAAAGATGAAAATACACTAAAAATATGGAATGGCATGTTACAGGACATGCGTGCACTCAACTCTCTCTCTCTCTCTCTCTCTCTCTCTCTCTCTCTCTCTCTTTCTCTCTCTCTCTATTACACAAGCACACACACACACACTCACACTCATTAACTCTCTCTCTCTCTCTCTCTCTCTCTCTCTCTCTCCATCTCTCTCACTCATACTCCCTTATTCT
>OY992876.1:205718014-205778398 GCA_963921405.1 Cepaea hortensis
GTCAAATTCGATTACAAAGTTAGTTGCATATGTCAAAATCTATTACAAAGTTAGTTACAAAGTCAATGTCGATTCCAACGTTAGTTGCATATGTCAAAGTCATCGATTACAAAGTAAGTTGCATATGTCAAAGTCTATCATAAAGTTAGTTGCATATGTCAAAGTCATCGATTACAATGTTAGTTGCATATGTTAAAGTCTATTAACAAGTTAGCTGCATATGTCAAAGTCGATTACAAAGTTAGTTGCATATGTCAAAGTCTATTACAAAGTTAGTTGCACATGTCAAAGTCGATTACAAAGTAAGTTGCATATGTCAAAGTCATCGATTACAATGTTAGTTGCATATGTCAAAGTCTATTGCAAAGTTAGTTGCACATGTCAAAGTCGATTACAAAGTTAGTTGCATATGTCAAAGGCATCGATTACAATGTTAGTTGCATATGTTAAAGTCTATCACAAAGTTAGTTGCATATGTCAAAGTCATCGATTACAATGTTAGTTGCATATGTTAAAGTCTATTAACAAGTTAGCTGCATATGTCAAAGTCGATTACAAAGTTAGTTGCATATGTCAAAGTCTATTACAAAGTCAGTTGTATATGTCAAAGTCTATTACAAAGTTAGTTGCCTAGTCTATTACATGACACCAACACGCACATAGCAAATTCGACTAGACCCGAAACATGCTGTGTTAGCAATATAAAATGATACAAAATAGTGCAGCTTTACATAACATAATTACGACACATACAGGACTTTGTGGTGATGTGTTAGAAAGTACGTATAAAACCTCTCTCTCACACTCTCTCTCACAGACATTCACTTACTCTTTCACCCTCGCAGGCACACATATTTACCTTCCATTTTTACGTATGCTGTGTAGGGGTGAGGGGATTTTTAGGTAGGAAATATGAAAGGAGGGGGAATGACTTACCATAGTCTGGTAAGAATGAGACAGCGAGATGTGACGAGGGGATCTGGCCGACGCTCGACGCTTAGAGGAAAGGCGAGACGGACATATAATCAGATTGCTACTGGAACTATTAGTGTTGGAACTCTTCGCTGGCTGCTGGGGATGGGGACGGAGCGCTTATGGGAATGTCCCGAATGCTGTGATGTCGGTTCCTAAATCAATCAATCAATCAATCAAAGTACGTTACTTATTATGTAGTCACGACCATGGACTTACTTGAAGCCGTGTGGGAAGACATCATGTTTTGCTGTCCAGTTGACTACTCCGTTGATTCTGCCCCTAGGATACCACCAGGAGTCGTACTGTATATACCTGTTTGTACAAAGCGAGTATATATACATTTTTAAGTTAACCATGTACAGGTTTAACGGTTTAAAGCAGCGAGGATCGACTTTATTTCACCGGGTATATCCATATGCTCAGAAAGCAATGGCAAACTACTGAGCGTAATCTTGCCAAGAAATCAACAATAAGCTGAAAGATGCTGGTGTTGACAGCGATGTACTGTAGTGGGATATGCGGGGAATAAATATCCATACAACTAGACCCCTTTCAGTAGGACAGTATTCTGAAAGCGTTACTTAAAGCACACAATCAGTACTACCAGCAAGAATCACCCGGAGTCTCGGAGAAAACTGCAGTCGTGAACTGAATTTCGGAGCCCAGAATCGAACCCACAACTTCCGAAGGGCAAGGCAGACAGTTTAACTACACCGCTACGGATAAGGGATGGCTCTGTGCTAACCGGCAAAATAAATGTCTGTAGGTTCATAACGAAAGATAGCGGGCTGTATTTAGTGCAGGATAGCGTGGCATATGATACCACAGCAATATGTTATTAAAACAAAGTTTTAAAAGTAAAGTTAGATAATGAAATAAGGTTGTGCTACTCTATTCCTTGTCTATACAAGGTGCTAGATGAATTCATCAACGACTGAGAATAAGGACCTTGAAGATACTGCAAACTGATAATATATTTGGTTTTGAATGATTGCATCCGTTGAATTTCATAATCAAGGTAAATAATAGGTATGTGTATATCGTTTTTATTATGGAAGCTTGGATATTGATCCATTACATGTATGAAAATTTCCACCTCTTCAGTAACTGTGGGTGTGGAGGAAATTCCTATCTTCTTCTTCAGTTTCTCCCTCTTTATCTCTCGCCCTCTGCCCTCCCCTACCCCCTCTCTCGCTTTATATTTATGTCGCTATCTTTAATCTCTCTCTCTCTCTCTCTCTCTCTCTCTCTCTCTCTCTCTCTCTCTCTCTCTCTATGTCTGCTTTTCTGTCTATCTGTCTTTTTTTTTTATATCTCTCTAACATTCATTCGTTTGTCCCACCCCTCTCCCCCCTCTTTCTCTCTCTCTCTCACTCTTTCGTTTGTTCTTATCTATCTGTATCTCTCACTCTATCTCTCTGTATATTGCTCTCTCTCTCTCTCTCTCTCTCTCTCTCTCTCTCTCTCTCTCTCTCTCCCTCTGCCTCTCTCCCCTCCTCTCTTTCTCACATTCTCTATTTCACACACACACACACACACACACACACACACACACACACACACACACACACAAGTAATTACAATTCGTAGTTTGCGCTCATCCAATCTATGGCATGACATATTTGTTTCGTGGCGAACAATTAATGTATATCATTGTGCCTACACAGACACAAATTCTCCTATACACAAATGAATATTAAATTATATTCCACAGTTTAAAACTGGCACAAGCTTATGTCTGTGATACGATAATCATAATAATTAAACTAACAAGTTGTAACTATCCATCCATCATGTGCCTTGCCGGTAAGCGTGGGCGGTCATATTCTGCCATCTCACTCGATCACCAGAGTCGTGGATAAGCTCCATGTTCCTGTCTCGACCATGCCATGTGGCCAAGCCATCCAGGTATTTACTTCTCGGCCTTCCTCTTGGTCTCTTCCCTTCGATCTTGCCAGTTGTCAACAAGTTCTCCAAGTCGTTTCCTCTCATAACATGTCCAAACAATTTTTACTGTCTACGTCTAATGACTCTAATCAGTTTAGGATCTTCATTTGGTTCTTGAAGGACTTGCTCATTGGTTTTTCTGTCTGTCCGTGGTATTCTTTGCATTTTCCTCAGAAACCACATTTCCACAGCCATTAGCTGTTTTTCAGCTTGACTGCTTATTTGTCCACGCGTTACATCCATACAAAAATATAGGTTCTATGTAGCACTTCAACTCTCTTTTTCTCGTTTCAATTTATATCTTTTTATTGGTCAGTATGCTTTTCATCTTGCAGAAGGCTACCTTCGCAATGGCAATTCTTGTTCTAATCTCTTCAAGGCATCTCCCATCAGATGTTATGTCTGTGCCGAGATAACTGTATCGATTCACTTGCTTAAGAATATGCCCATTTACTCGTATAACACATCATGGTATTTCCTTCTTCCCAGTGACGACCATAATCTGTGTCTTCTTAATATTCAGTTCTAGCCCTAGTTGTTCACTGTGTGCAACAACCGCATCTACTAAATTTTGCAGGTACTGTTCATTGTCTGCAATAAAGACTGTATCATCTGCATATCTAATGTTATTGATGTTGTAACTATATATTAATGCCGGCTTCGTGGCTTAGAGGTTACGACTTTTCTCCGTAATCTCGTATACTCTCGTCGGTAACGTGATGACGGTGAGAATCAGCAGTGGTTCGAATCGCATCGATAACTTACGGGGTATGTTAGCCGGCCGCTCAGAAAGCAAACTACTGAGCGTAATCTTGCCAAGAAATCAACATACAGCTGAAAGATGCTGGTGTTGACAGCGAGGTCCTGTAAAGGATATGCTAAAAAAAAAAAAACAAAAAAAAAAAAAACTATATATTATATATAATTAAATAAACGTGAAAATTTGTTTGTAATGTTCATATTCCGTCTAGTGTGTGTGTTAGTCAACAGACCACACTCGTTGCATATAAAACTACTAGTCCAGTGGTTCTCAACCGGTGGGGAATCCCCCCCCCCCTCGGGTGAATTTTATGGTTTCCAGGGGGGGGGGATGAAGATCATTTCAAGATCGCGTTAATACAAGAACCGATTACTTGATATTGCTTTTCCCTTCATACCTTACAGTTATGCACGTCTCATCCTTCTAAAATTCATTTTCTAAAGTAAGTAGACCCACAAATCACGTTTTATGTGGATGTCTAGACCTGTTTTAACATATTTACCTTCCATTTTTACGTATGCTGTGCAGGGGTGGGGGGATTTTTGGGTAGGAAATATGAAAGGGGGGGGGGGAATGACGTTCTGAAAATATGGTGAAGGGGGGCACGGGCCAAATGTTTGATAGGAAGGGTGGGGGGGGGGATGACTTTCTTAAAATATGGTGAAGGGGGGCACGGGCCAAAAAAGCTTGGGAACCACTGTACTAGTCCATAAGTGCTCATATCCTCCTTTAAGAATCTCCCTCGGGGTGTAGCGAAAGATGACAGGCAAGGGTGACCGCCACCGCACGTCCTCCATGTGTAGGTTGACTGTTAGCCCCACCTGCATGGTGTTTTAGTTTGACTTCATTTTTGTGCAATCTGGTTAAAAGTTGCAGAGTGACATCTATACCTTGGGTCATTTATACGTCATGTTTAGATGAGGGGTTTCAGGATGTCAGCCTGGTCCATTGCTCGTCCGCTCGTCACAATAGCCAGGCCCGCAAGCCTATCAGCTCCTTCCTTTCTTGTTATACCATCGTTCCCTGGCACTTAAAAGAAACAGTATTAGCCAGTTGTGACCCACTCAGGGATTCAAATCATTGAATTCTGGCCCAGCCCTACTCGATCTTCCTGGGAATACTCATGGAGTCACTGGAATAAAACATGCATGGGTGAACGTCCGCGTCTCCAACCACGCCGTGTATGTGCGTGTGTGAGTGTATGTGTGCGAGCGTGCGTTTGTGGGCGCTTGTGGAGTGAGCGCACGCGTGTGTGTGCGTGTGTGTGTGCATTTATGGGTGCGTTTGTGAGTGTGTGTGCGCTCGTGCGTGCGTTTGTGGGAGTATGTGTGTATGCAGGTGTGTGTGTGTGTGTGTTTGTGTGTGTGTGTGTGTGTGTGTGTGTGTGTGTGTGTGCCTGCGTGGTGGGTGTGGTGTGTGCTTTACTTTACGTACATAATTCAAATGTTGCATGTATATAGCAAGTTCACAGAAGAATGTAGGCTTTCAAGAGAACTACAAACAGTGTTGCCATCTCCCTTTGATGAAAAAGCACCAAAATCGACCCCAAAAAAGCACTAAAAAGCACAAAAAAGTTTTAGGAAGCACCAAAAAAAAAAAAAAGCACCAACTGTTTTTATTACAAATGTAACAAGGTAGCACATTATAATTTATTATTATCACTTCATATTACAATGAAGTTTATTCCAGATCCGCCAAATACCAATCAGAACTACTTTCGAGCCAAAAAAGCACCAAATTGCAATACTATTTTTTGGGAAATCACTAAAGCAAGCACTGGTGGTATTAATTCAAAATGTTATAAAATAGCACATTATAATTTATTAATATCACTGAATATTAGAATGAAGTTTATTCCAGGTCTGCCAAATCCCAGTCAAACAACTCCTCTTCAGTTTCTGTAGCTATTTCCTGCTGTGTTTGTTCCTGCGATGATGAGGGTGAGGAGGATGATTGAAAGAAACATGTATATGCCTCCTGTTATCCAATTTTTCGCAGAATATCCTTAGGTAGTTTATAATCGTGACAGCATTTGCCATATCTTATCATTCCATATCTAATAGTCAAAACAGCTGTCAAACTCTTGATGCTCAGTCTGTTCCGCAATTTTGATTTTATAACTCCCATCTGACTGAAAATACGCTCCACGTCCGCATTAGAATGAGGTAAAATGAGCATAGTTGAAGCTAAATCTGTAAGATCTTGGAAAGGATTTTCACCCGTGGCATCCCTGTATGAGGCTATTTCTGCTCACAGTCCAAGTGTGTCAGAGGTCTGTGTCCACTGCATATGATGAAGTTTTCTCCACTGGAAATCGATGCGGGTGAGAGTAGCTGCATCTTCTACAAACATTTTAGCAAGATCCAATATACAGGGCGTCATTGGCTGTAGACATTCACTTCCACTAAGACATGACATGGACTGCAACACTCGAACGTTATCGGGTGTACGTAAACGCAGCTGTGTCAATAGCTCTATCAAAAACTGGATGCACCTTCCACGAATTTCTTTCTCATCGGGAAACTTAAAGTCTGCTATTTCTTTCTCAAACTCATAACCTAGATTGGGATTAGGATGTAAATAATCTTGAATAGCATCACTTTCTGTTATTTTTTCCCTAGGAATAGGAATCTTTGAACTGATAGAATCAATGAGCTGGACAAGATCGCTGAGTAGTTTTGTTGGATCCTGTATATCTGCTTCGAATTTCTTATTCACACTTTGAACTTCTTCTAGAATATGCTTGAGAAATGTGAGATACACATAGTTTTTCATGTCGCTAAACATAGAATGTAGAAGTTCTGCTGTATAACAGCGCTCGTTGAGTCTTGCTATATCAAAATGAGTTCTGAGTTCGACCCACTGTTGCAATATTCTGACAATGGCAGATTGAATGGACACCCATCGTGCCTGGCTTAATTGAACAATCTTCAGCGGATGTTGTCCATCATTTATTGAAGCAAAATGCTTCCTGTACTTTGCTTGACGAAGATTTGAGTGAGAAAACCAGTTATATGTTTCTCTAATCATGAACTCTATGTTCCTGGGCAGACAAGCAGCTGCAGCCTGTGATACTGCCAGCTAAAGGGAATGACATACACACCTAATTATTACCAGATGAGGAACTTCGGATTTTAATTTTGTATATACTCCATTGTTTACACCTGTCATGACAGACGCATTGTCAGTGTCGAATGCAACTAGTCTTTGCAACTCAAGTCGATTCTTGTTTAAACAATCTTTTAACGCATTGCATATTGCCTGTGCGTTGCAGTCACTCAGTTCAACTAAATCTAAGTAAGTAACCACAAACTGCTTTCTTGTCTCTGAATAGTACCGAATAGCTACGCCAAGTAGCTTAGTTTCAGAAATGTCATTGCTCTCATCAATCAATAAGCTGTATTTACTTTTGCCAATATCAGTTGTCAAGTCTGTTGTGAAATATGGTGCAAGTACATTTGAAATATCTGCTCTGCACTTAGTTCTCCTAAGCTTAAAGTTCTTGCAACCTTTGCTGTCACCAAAGTGTACCTTGCAGAGTTCACTTAAATGGTCAACAACGTGAAGCGAACAATGGCCAGCTATGAACAAAGACATGCATCCTTCTGTTTCTTTAACATCATCTTTCAGTTTGTCAAATGCAATTGTTGTTTGCCTTTGTGTACTTAATGGTTATTCGGTTTTCTGATGTTTCGTTGCATTCTTGTGCCTCTCAGTATCATTTAACCTGGCTGCAATTGAACATTTGCAGTATTTGCAAAATCACTTATTATTATCCCCTTCTACTGTTAACAACCATTTTTTAAATCTCGTGTCACTGAGCCACTTTTCTCTGAAATGTTGACAATATTTCTTGCTCATGGTGAAACACAAATAAGCTTAAATGAAAGGATAATGTAGACACCACAAAATTATGAACTCGATTACAAGCTAATGTATTGACGTTTGGACTTGTCTGCAAGATGGCGTTCGCTTTCAGTTAAATCGTATTAAAGGGAGTTAAATTAGTTGAATATTGTGCGGTAACGTACTAAGACTGTTTTACCCCCTCGCTTCAGTTCAAATTCGGCTTTTTAGGGTTCCCAAAATGATTTTTAAAATAATTTTTACCCACCCCCAAAAAGCACCAAAAAATGTTTGCGAAGCACTAAATTTACGCGGCCGCGCTTAAAGCAAAATTTTCGCACTAAATGACTTGAAAAAGCACTAAATTTAGTATGAAAAACACTAAAATGGCAACACTTTACAAACCCGCTATCAAACAGCTAACATCGTGGCTTACCAACTACCATAACTGACACCAATAACTTACTTAAATGGCACACCGAGGGTGTTGATGTAGTCAACAGTGTCAATTATGGTGTCCTCGTAATTCTTGCCTTTCTCTGTGTTGTAGTAATAGTAGGCTCCTGTGAATACGTTAAAAGTCTCCATTAAGCAGTGGATGTATCCGACAGAATCAGAGCGCCCACTCTTAAACTTCAGTTATGCTGACGACGAGGAAGGGCGTTAAATCCACACACAGGCATTATGCGGTAATTTAACATTGAATTCTAGTTCAAAATGCAGTGGCAACGTAATGAACGTAAATTACCCTAGAAAATTAACCTTGAGATGATCCCAACATCCAGCAAAGAACACGCTACAGGATAGTCTCCATTTACCGAAGTGTTACTGTAATACGTGGACATTCCTTTGGCAGTTGGGTGGAGTCTGTGGAAGTTGGGTGGAGTCTGTAGAGGTTGGGTGGAGTATGTGGAAGTTGCGTGGAGTCTGTGGAAGTTGGGGTAGCCTGTGGAAGTTGGAAGGAGTCTGTGGAAGTTGGATGTTCTGTAAACATTTATAGGGGGAAATAATGATAATCAGAATGAAACACATACATGATATCCTCCCTGGAGCATAG
Source organism: Cepaea hortensis (assembly GCA_963921405.1). NCBI lineage: Eukaryota > Metazoa > Mollusca > Gastropoda > Stylommatophora > Helicidae > Cepaea > Cepaea hortensis. Next base: position 205,726,600 of record OY992876.1, read on the forward strand.
CCTCTCAACCAGCTCACGCCAAGAAATCCTACCTAGTCCTTTTTCCCGCAGCTCCCTACGTGTCTCTCCCATATTACTATTCTGTCTCTAATTCTCCTTTCCTTGTGATTTATGTCTCCCTCTATTTCGTTAGCAATAGGGGTTTCAGATAACTCACTTTCTAGTTATACTACAAGTAGGCTTCAAAGGAAAACCTTATTTAAAAAAAAATTTAATTTGATGAATATTTTTTTGTATTTTTGTTTTTTGTTTTGGTGAATATATTCTTTTAAAAAAAAGTAAAGAACACATGTATCATTTTTCGATGTAGTCACCACTGCTTTCAATGCAAGTCGTCCAGCGCCGATACAGTGCTTGAATTCCTGTAGAAACAAATTCACTTGGTGGCGTGTGAAACTACTCGTGGGTATTTACACGATGTGCCCGACCCGGTGGTAAACAGCCATGCCGTTTTGAAACTTCCTACTCCAATCATACACTTGCTGAAATAGCAGGAGTACAGCGCCATACTGGACCTTCATTCACCGATGAATTACTATAGGTTTCACCCCTTAACTTATCTAAAAACGAATAACAGAACGCTGCTCCTCTTTGGTGCATGTCAAAAGTAGGGCGATCATCTGCAAACTGTCCTTATGTCGTCACCGTGTTCGTCTGTATCTTTAACAACAATATTAAAATGTTATTGTTATTTCTATCAAACTTTCAAGGTTTGTATTTGAAGCGCCCTCGTGTTATCAGTTTGTCTCAATGTGGGAGACATACTTCTGGTTCCCCAACATGGAGGATAGGCATTTAAAAGGTTAAGACTTCTGGTGTTTTTTATGCTTGTGGCTACCGTTTGCATTCGCATTTTCCTCATGTTGTACTGGAAGTTCATGGTTCCGTCGCCCTGCTACTAAGTTGAGTTCATGGTGGGACACTGTGAGCTGTGAATTGCCTCTGAAATGCTTTTACATCTGTCCGCTGTTGTTTGTAGCGTGAACTGCATGTTCGGAATAATGGCGAACGGCTTGTCGAAGAACTGACTGGGTTTCCTTATGCAGTAATGTGTGGCTGTTGTTTATCTAATGACTGCCGCTTCCATCGACGATGAACTATATATTTCGTGGATGACTTTTGTGTTGGCATTCTGGAGGAGGCATTATGCACAGTGTATATGTGCGGGCTGTTGGTTTGGCGAGACTCCTGTTTGTTCCACTTTTCACATGGGGCAGTTAGAAGCATTTTGTGTGATATTCACTGGCACAGGGACGGAACATAAAGAGGACGACGCATTGCTGTGAATTTGGAACCGCGACTAATGAGCAATAATGCCTCAGTGTGTTTTCTATCCAACGCCGGCATCTGTTCCTAAGTGCTTGATTAGCGGGAATCTCTCGAGTCATCTCCCAACCTCAACAGTATGATTCTACCTTACCGTTTCAGTCTTCTTCTGTGCTGGATCCTCCTAATGAATGTTTCTAGTTCATGTTATAGTTGTGCTTCCTGATTATGATCTATAAAACTGCACCGCTTTACCACCAATAAATGTGAACGGTATACAATAGGAGAAATAAGAAAAACGTACCATTATCGGTCCAATAACCCACGTACTTAATGGTCAAGTCATTGTCCAGGGGATCTCTGGACTTCTGGTAGAGTGTGGTCAAGTACTTGCCCCATCCTTGTATGGCCTGTGAAGTATTTATGTCGTGTTAAGAGAGGTTTCGGCTGCAGCAGAATCTAACAATGTTGAAGTTGGTTGCATATCCTTTACATGACGTCGCAATCAACACCAGCAATATATTTTGTGGGGAGGAGCTGTTTGTGATCTTTTGGCAAGTTTACATTCAGTAGTTTGCCATTGCTTTATGAACGCCCGGCAGCCATACCAGTTTATTAAAAACTAGAAACCCTACGCAAGGCGGTCTCCTGCCAAATTACCCGCTGCTGTGTTTCGAACGCGGTATGCAGGATTACGAACTGTACACAATGAAAGCAATTAGGTATGTGTGCCTCCTACCAAAAATTGATAGATAATAAACACAGACACAGTGGGTTGTAAGGTATGTGCACAGTCTATGTATACTCACTTTATTTTGCAGGCGTCACACATTACTGTTGTCATTTGTATGTCGTGTTATAATCACATCATAATTGCGAGGTTGTAAGAAACAGACTTCCCATCACATAATCATAAGTATTGCTAGTAAAAAACCCTTTTATACACCTTACAGAGTATTGGATACAAAACGTAAGCCCAATATTTTATTAGGCAAATGATCTTAGACCACCAGACCCACAGGCAAGTGTGGTAGCCATTAAGCTACTGATGGTGCCTTGTCTGTCTAGTTGGGTACAAATGTTGTTGCATGGCAGATGGTGCCATTGGAGTGGGAAGTTGTAGGCCTATAAATATTCTAGGCAATGATATAACCTAAGGCTTATCCACGTCAATATGGAAGCACTATACTCGAGTTTCGCTCTCGTTTGAGCTCGTCAGTAGTGCATATCCCTGACCGGATCCGGAAACAAGCCGCGGATCACTGGCGTGTGAAGCGGGTGTGTAACCACGCGGCACACGCTGGACACGCCAAATTATCACAACATAATATTACAACGTTACCCGTCGTAGGCTATGCTCAATTAAACGATTATTTTGTCGATTCTCGATTACTGCTCACTGGATTTTAGGAGGCCTGGTGTTCCTTGCCAGTGAGAAGTCCTGATCGTTCGGGTCCACATCGTTTGACGGACGTCAGTCGCGGGGATTGGGCAATCTTGAGCATAGCCTACGATGGGTAACGTTGTAATATTCTGTTGTGATAATTTGCGTGTCCAGCTTGTGCCGCGTGGTTACACACCCGCTTCACACGCCAGTGATCCGGGGCTTGTTTCCGGATCAGGTCATGGATATGCACTCCTGACGAGCTCAAACGAGAGCGAAACTCGAGTATAGTGCTTCCATATTGACGTGGATAGGCCTTAGGTTCATACCGGAATACGATCAGCGTTACCAGTAGTGGGTTGTGCTCAATATTTAAATTTCAAATCCCGAAACAACGAAATAATCAATGATATAACCGGCCAAAAGCTTGCAAACGCTGTTCGTGAGCCGCTTACCAGGCTTTCGAAACGCAGCAGTGACCGATTTGGCAGCAAACCGTGTCGCTGTGTTATAACGCGTTGGTATGGGAGCCGGTCGTTCAGAAAGCAATGGCAAACTACTGAACGTAAACTTGCCAAGACATCAACAACAGCAGTGCTGGTGTTGACAGCGATGTCCTGTAAATAGGATATGAAAAAAAATTTAAACAACGATATAATCAGGTTTAAAGCCAATTCTGCCAATCGCAGACGTTTTTTCCGAAACAACTCTCACTTGTTTTGATTTAGGTTTTATAATTTCGAACTGTCACCAGGGCACGGCCGTTAGTCTACTCTTCCACGTTTTCTAACTGCCTATGGTTGTTTTGTTTTTAAACGTCCTCATCTTGCATGCCGACGTCGTTTGTCGCCCTGTTCGAGAAGGTCTAATGTCCAAAGAAACATAATTAATCTTAGATAACAACCTTGTAGAGTTTATAGACATGTAGACTAGTATAGAACTTTCCAGAAAGGGGGTCATGTCATTACATATACGTTAATAGCGTGGCCGCCAGATTTAACGTGCTTGCGATTAAACTTCCTGTGATTGGACGGCGGGGTAGGGGGTGTATTTCACCTAGCGGTCACACCTTTACAGGACGTCGCAAAGAATCTCAGTGCTTGTAGGCTGTTTGTAATTTTGTTAGCAATTTTATGTTCATTATCTTGCCATTGCTTGACGTTCAGTTGTTGGCCATGACACTTTGGGTGCCGTAAAACAGTAGGCGGTCACAGAACAATCTGAGAATGCTGTCTGTTATATAACATTTTTCCCACGCTACGATGATCGACTGTCAAGAATAGTATCTTCGTGTCTTTCTTATCTCTGTTTACATTAGTATAGCTATGTCATGTTCCAGATGTTCTCTTCCCTACTGTAACTAAAGAAAGCTAACTGCATATTCCTATAATTTATGAAGCATTGTCTAGTGCGGCACTCGGGACAGACACAAGTCTGGCTAATGAACGGAAGGTCGACAGTGTTCTCCGATCTGATGAAGCTTGTCGAGGACTCGACCCTCCACAGTAAGGAACTGCAAACAGAACAAGACCTATTTCTAGCAATTTTTTTAAAATTCGCATATCCTTTACAGGACATCGCTGTCAACAGCAGCATCTTTCAGCTGTCTATTGATTTCTTGGCAAGATTACGCTCAGTAGTTTGCCATTGCTTTCTGAGCGGCCGGCTCAGTTATCCCGCAAGTCACCAGCGGGGGACGAACCGCTCCCAGTTCTCCCCCGCTACGAGACTCTGCGTGATAAACGGGATTACGGAGAAAGTGGTGTAACCCCTCGGCCAGAGAGACCGGCATTTCTAGCAATACCAGTTGATAAATAGGACTCGAGTCTAACACTCACCACTTGAAGAGCTCATGGTCATGCCTGGAATCTCTTTGTCTTTGTATTTCTTTTTTTCTTCCTATGCATTTTTCTAGTTGTCATTAAATTGTAAATTGTATGTCTCCTCATAATCTACCGCCAAAATCACATCTTGACTGTCTACGCCTAACTTCTCTAATCAGATTACGGTGTTAATGTGCTTCTTACAGGACTGCCTCATTTGTTTTTCTTAGGTCCATGCTATTTTGTGCAATTTCTTCAGAAACCACACTGTTATTGTAATTAGAACTCTTTCGGGTTGTCTACTTACTGTCTACGTTTGAAATACATACAACAACAACAGCGTAAGTTCTATGTGGCACCATAACACTCTTTTCTTCACCCCACTGTAATGATAGCTTTTTATTAGTATGTTTTCCTTCGTTCACACTACTCAACTTTTTCAGACTACTTTTGTCATTCATTCATTCATTCATTCATTCATTCATTCAGTCATTCATTCATTTATACAAAATAATTAACAAACATTGAAAACATCACAGGACTACTAACTTGGTTAATTCCCTTGTTGCTATAGTAAACAATATATTCCGAGGAATACCCTCGCGGCACGTGATTGACGTGCCCCATGATGCCCCAGTTGATCTGTCGCTGTTGGTCAATGCTGCTGGACACCGCCATGAACGCTGACTTGGGAGAAATGACTATAGCATTGCTGCTGTTGTCGAATATCACCAGCGGTCCGCCCATGATACCAGTTGAGAAGTCTGAAGCCTGGACTAATCTGGTGAATATAATGTCTTAAGGCGTATATAAGACCAAAGAATCATTCATTTACCGTCTGTCTGTCTGTCTGTCTGTCTGTCTGTCTGTCTGTCTGTCTGTCTGTCTGTCTGTCTGTCTGTCTGTCTGTCTGTCTGTCTGCCTGCCTGCCTGTCTGTCTGTCTGTCTGCTAATCTGTCTGTCTGGCTGTCTGTCTGTCTGTCTGTCTGTCTGTCTGTCTGTCTGTCTGTCTTTCTGCCTGCCTGCCTGCCTGCCTGTCTGCCTGCGTGCCTGCCTGCCTGCCTGCTTGCCTGCCTGTCTGTATGTCTGTCTGTCTGTCTGCTAGTCTGTCTGTCTGTCTGTGTGCTAGTCTGTCTGTCTGTCTGTCTGTCTGTCTGTCTGTCTGTCTGTCTGTCTGTCTGTCTGTCTGTCTATTTTTGTTTGTTTGTTTGTTGTTGTTGTTGTTGTTGTTGCTCTTCTTCTTCTTCTTCTTCTTCTTCTTCTTCTTCTTCTTCTTCTTCTTCTTCTTCTTCTTCTTCTTCTTCTTCTTCTTCTTCTTCTGCTGCTGCTGCTGCATCTATTTCAGTGACCGATATGTTAATCGTGTCCCCCGCCTCCAGCCCCTTTAATTGACCTCACCAGTTTCCACCCCTATATATATCACAATCTCGTTGGTTTTATCATTTACATTTGTGTGATGTTAGTTATTGCAGTTCTCGCTGTTGTTGCAGTAGTTAATGTTTTTCTTATTGTTGTTGTTGTTGTTGTTTCTGTTGTTTTTCCTGCAAATTATACTTAACATATGAATTCTTTTCTGACATACCTCCCACGAGACATCTTCGCGTAGCCGGCCATGTTTCCAGCAAAGGCGAGATATCCCAGGTCAACATCCCGGTGTCCACCCAGCTGAAAACTCGGAAACTTGCTGATTACGTTGTCTGAAGAGCTGACCGATGTGTTCACGGCGTCACTGAGATATGTCTGAATAGAAGGTTTCATCAACAAAATTTTGTTTAATTTACATATATAATTCTAACATACGAATAGGGAAAATTACAACTTATATCTTAACACATCAAACACAAAGATAATACATACAGATAAAACCAATACGGAGACGACTTAAATGTTAATGAGGACAAATTGGAGGTGGTGGAAAATTTCGAATATCGTGGATCATTAATTACCAACAACGGTGACACAATGAAATAAATTAAAAGACGAATATCTGTTGCTCTTTGAAAACTAAAAATACTGAATAAATTATGGTGTGGGACAGATAGACCTATAAACATTTGATTTTTAAGAGCATGCATCATTGCCATTGCAACATACGCCTGTGAGACCTAGGCACTTACTAAACAAACTGAACAGCACATAAATGCCTTTGAATATAAATGTTATAGACGGGTTCTAAGAATATCTTGGATACATAAAAAAATATATCTGTTACGACACGATCTGAATATTGAAGAAGGTTGGCTACTAAAACGTTAAAACAAAGAAAATTGAAATATTTGGGTTACTTGAAACGCCATGAAACTTTGGAGAGAATAATAATGGAGGGGTATATGTCCGAGAAGAGAGGAAGATGGAGGCCAAAGAGAATTTTGAAGATGGGTGTAGGATGTGGCGGATGATCTTCAGATAGGTGTATTGGACGCGGGACATCTTGCTAATAACCGTGAAGTTTTCCTGACGGTTGTTATAGGAGCAAGGTTCTGCAAAGGACATGCTGATGAATTAATGAATATAATTCTAATGACAACAGAATTTTGCACACAACTGTGAGAGACTATATAATCTACAGATGACACACGTCTCAACGCAAACAGTGCTAATGGATTAGATGAGCTAATCCTGTCTGCCAAAATACAAGTCACAACCGAAAGCTTTTTTTCTGAATTGTAGCAATCGAATAATAATGTCCACGAGCAAAACTATATAGCAATCAAAGATGGCAATCACGACTGAAGACACTGAACATGTCATAAACTGTGATAACCGGAGCTACATAATCAACACAAATAGGGATTGTTTATGAGAAGATAGACGAAGGATAGCCAGTGCAATTCATGATTAAATAGTATCAAGTGTCTCCCTGGCCTAGGAGTTGACGTCTTTCTCTGTAATCCCATACATTCTCGGGAGTAACGTAACCTGCGCGAGAATCGGTAGCGGTTCTCGCAGCGTTGATAACTTACGGGGTATGTGAGCCGGCCGCTCAAAAAGCAATGGCAATCTACTGAGCGTAATCTTGCCTAGTACATCAACAACAGCTGAAAAATACTTATTTTGACTGCAACGTCCTGTAAGGGACGAAAAAAACAACCCACTACACAACACCGGGGAGCAAGGTAAAGTAACATTGTTGAGAACATGCATCTTCCTTATAGCAGCTTATGGATGCGGGTCATCAGTCATTGCGTGATCACTAGAGACGACACTTTGGGTTTTGAGCTCAGATGTTACAGATATCGTCCAACTACATGAACTATAAGTTAGTTAGTTAGTTGGTCGGTTGGTTGTTAGTTGGTTAGCTGGTTATTTGGTTGGTTGATTGGTTGGTTAGTTATTTGGTTTACTGGTTTGTTGGTTAGTTAGTTAGGTGGTTGGTTGGTTAATAGGTTAGTCAGTTATTTGGTTGGTTGATTCGTTTGTTGGTTGGTTAGTTAGTTAGTTGGGTAATTAGCTAGTTATGTTGGTAGTTAGTTAGTTAGCTAATTACTTAGTAGGTTAGGTGATTAGTTAGTTAGTTATCTAGCTGGTTGGTTGGTTGGTTGGTTTGTTGATTGCTTGGTTGGTTGATTAGTTGGTTGGTTGCTGCTGCTGCTGCTGTTGTTGTTGTTGTTGTTGTTGTTGTTGTTGCTGTTGTCTTCTTCTTCTTCTTCTTCTTCTTCTTCTTCTTCTTCTTCTTCTTCTTCTTCTTCTTCTTCTTCTTCTTCTTCTTCTTCTTCTTCTTCTTCTTCTTCTTCTTCTTCTTCTTCTTCTTCTTCTTCTTCTTCTACGTTCATCCGGAGTGTTTTTTTTTCAGACGTAATTACGGTGTCTGGTTAGGCACCCTTGGGCCGAAGCCCTCAGGCCAACACATGCAACTTTAGCGTGCATTTTTACCAGGTTAGCATTCCTGGGGGACTCTCATTGTTGTGGTGCCGTCCGCATCCTAGCTGGTCAAGTTAGAACAGTCGAAGACATCACGGCCATCCCTCAAGGGAAGGCAGGGGCAGTCCATGGGCATTTTCCGCCATCCAAGGAGGCGTCCATAATTGCAGAGCCGATACATAGCGCTCTGGTACCGGGCTCACCTAAGGAATCGCCACGTCCTGCACATGGCTGCTTTAATTCTTCACTTTCATATATTGGCATTTCGTTCGCCACAGGCAGCTCGCCGTACAAACCAGGAACGGTCAGTCTGCAGACGACTTCCACTCAGCGAGCTTTCGGTTCGGAGGTGTACGGACTCTATGCCCGGAAGACCATATAGTCAGAGCTGTTCCGACCGGAAGACAAGGTAGTCAGAGCTGTTTCGGTTTGACTAGATAGTCAAAGCTATTCCGGACACGAGGAACATTTCACTCGGACGTTTTTACGTTGTGCCACATTAGTTGCAACCTTTCGGCTGGCACATCCGACTTCTGCGGGCGTTTTTACGGGTTTGCCTTCCCGGGGTTTCGAGGGACATTAGACTTTTATTGTTGTGGTATCGCCCACGTCTCATCTGGTCAAGGAAGAACGGTCAACGACATCACGGTCATCCCTCAAGGGAAGGCAGGGGCAGACCATAGGTATTCCCCGCTATCCAAGCAGGCTTCCATAATTGCAGAGCCGGCAAATATCGCTAAGAGACTGGGCTCACTCAAGGAATGGCAACGTCCTGCTCATGGCTGCTTTAATTCCTCACTTCTATATATTGGGCATTTCGTTCGCTCCTGGCCGCTCAGCGCACAGACAAGGAACGGTCAGTCTGCGGGCAACATCCACTCAGCAAGCTGTTTCTTCGGACTTCCACGTAATGGATTCGCTAACCAAGCGTTCCATTTCGGGTTAATGAGACGTTTTTCTACCTTTGTCTGTAGACGAGATCCACTCTGCAGCTTTTCATTTCGAACTTCCACGTAATGGATCCACTAGCCAAGAGTTCCATTTCGTGTTAGTGAGACGTTTTTTCCACCTTTGACTTTGCTCACTCTATGAGTATAGATGCAGACTTTAATCGTGACTATTGCGTGCGACTGAGGTGCTTTTTCCACGTTTTGTAACGCTCAAGAGGTAGGCTACATGTGCTGCCGGCTCAGCACCTTACGTCCATGCATCAGAGAGCGAGTAACGGCCAGGCCCTCTCATCCAGGGGATCCTTCATATCCCTCGGCTGAGAGCCTTCGAACAAGTGTCTGAACTAAGCATGTAGCGTGCTCAGCATCACACCTCCATTTTGCAGCGAGTGATTATCGGCCCGGCTCTCACATCCGAGGGTTAACGGCTTGGAGGGGTTCAGCCATATCCCTAAGCAGAGAGCCTTAAGAGTATGTGTCTGGACCAAGGATTAGTGGCATCGTGCGCCTGTTTCGGGCTTTGACTGCTATCCTCAGTCTACCTGCAAAGCAGCAGGTTGTGTCTCTCTTGGCCTGGTCCCTATCTCAAGACCTGTCCGACATGTAGTCGTGCTTCCGTCGGCATAGCTCTTGGGGTCATTGGGACACGCAAGCCCATCTAACCGGCAAGGTGGGAGACACGTCAGAGGGACCGTTTCTCATGCTCCCTCTCCGGAATCGAACCCTGATTCCCCGTTACCCATTTACAAACATGGTAGGTATGTCACGTACCATAGACATTTGATAGGGCCGGCATTGGAAAGTAAGGCCATGCGATCAGCATAAAGTTATCCAGAGAAACCTGTAGGAATGCCGTGCCCCTCGAAGGGCAACGACGATTGGTTTTGAACTAATAAAAGCGCTCTTTCCTCGAGCGTCAGAGCTTGATAATCATGTATTAGTTCTAGATTTGCCACAGTTATCCAAGTAGGATGGCGTCACCTAAGGAACCTCGACTGATTTAATGAGCCATTCGCGGTTTGACCGTGAGACAGTGTGAACTTAGACATGCATGGCTTAATCTTTGTGACAAGCATATGACTACTGGCAGGATCAACCATATATCTATCGGACAGACAGACCATTCACGCACACGTAGGCCAAGAGTAGCATCGCCAAAGCGCGCCCTCCCGGTGCCCGTTGTTACATGCAAAACCACTGGATGCCAACGACGAGCTTCTAAGCTACGCCGACAGGACTGACTAAAAGGCTTACTGACTGTAGGCTCACTACTTGTCTAGAGAGAATGGGTGCTTATCGAGACTTTGCTGAACGGTCGTACACTTTTGCTCTTTTGCCCGTTCAAAGAACGACTCTGGCTTCACGATACCGTTACATTCTCGAAACGCCTGCCCCGCTAACTTGCGTCGGCTGGGAAGATCCGATAGGGTGCACCTCACACAGCCATCCGAAACAACGAACGCTAGACGTGGGACTGATCTTGCGAGCCAGACCAGAATAGTTTAGTTGTAAACTAAACTAAACTAAACAGGTAAGGCTCGTGTCTGGCTAACGTTAAATTTAGTTTACTAAACTAAACTAAACAAACGCTAGACGCGGACTGATCTTGTCAACCAGACCAGCCCTCACGGTTGGTTGTTGATTAGTTAGTTAGTTAGAATGTTAGTTAATTAGTTAGTTAGTTAGTTTGTTTGTTGGTTGGTTAGTTGGTTAGCTGGTTAGTTAGTTGGTTAGTTTGTTGGTTGATTAGTTGGTTTGTTAGTTGATTGGATAGTTGCTTAGAATGTTGGTTGTTGAGATTATTAGTTAGATAGTTAATTAGTTTGCTTATCAATATATCATTCCTACTGCACATCACTACACTATCAGTCATAAGCCTGTTCCAGAGATCATTTCATGCGAGACCGATGTCATAAATGTCATAAAAACTGTCATTTACTGCCAACATAGTACCTTGCGGTGTATGGCAGAGGGGTCTTTGAGCCGGTGGAATTAAGATGTAGAGTTGAATTCGAGCGTAGTCTATACACGTGTGCCACTACTACTATAGTAGATGCTACTACTAATAAGTCACTGGATTGATGTTTGAGTGCAGATTAGATTTTCCTATTACCAGTGTTCCCTCGCCGTTGGGTGAACCCACTTCGTCTTCTGAAGCACTTGTAATTTATGTCCTCAAGTCAAGAACTAAAAGTCAACATGTTAATCTAACCGAAAGTTATAGGGGTTGAAGCCACTACCCCGCATTCATTCCAATCGGGAGTTTAATAGTGAACTCTCTTTCCTTTTGGACATGCTGACCTCAGTCTAAGGGGGGCTGCGTGGTCTCGAGGTATAGTGTCCGCCTCGAGTGCTGGAGGTCCCGGGTTCAGGCCCCGGTGAGGACCGGGAATTTTTCACGTGGAAATCTAGTAATAAAATTTCCCCTGGTCTCTGGGTAGTGAGATCGGACGCCCGTGTGTATTGTTGGGCACGTAAAAAATCCCTTGGCAGTTTGAAATCGAAAAAGAGTAGCCTAACGGCGCTTCCCAAGCAAAATATCGAGTTAAAAATCTACCTAAAGTATTTCAGGATCCTCGCAGGTGCTACGGAGTTCGTGCACTGAGCTGAGTTTCTGCAGACTCAGGTTTGAGTTAAGAGGAGAACGGAGTACTTATGGGTTAACCAGTGTGCCGTGATGTTGATCCATCGACTAAACTAAACTAAACTAAACTAAACTGACCTCATTCTATAGTCCACTATATAGGTAGTCGCAGGTCTTTTGCAGTACGTCGCAGTCAACTTTATCGACAGTTTTGCGTTCGGTGGTTTGCTATCGTTTTCTGAACGACCGCTACTCATGCCCCTCTATGAGGACCATCACAATGAAATCTTCAGCAACTGTGTTTCGAGCGTTTAACGAGAATTGCCAATTGCGTACTGCGTCCGCTACATCTTTGTCTATCCCACTTCTCACTCTATCGCCCACATGGGTGCCTCTCCACCCCTACTCCCTTCCAGCCCAGCGCCTTAGCCAATGGATGAGCTTCTGACGTTATTGACCTTTTGACCCGCTGACCATATATCCAGTTCATGTAATCTACTGACTAGTCGTCTAACGTGTGTCAGTCGTTCCCAGTAAGGATACAGATTCAGATAAGTACCTTTAACTAGTTTAATATTGTCATGTAGTGTGTTTCATATAGTTTTTGTGTCGGTTAGTGTTTGTTCTGTGCTGACGAAGGCGTTGGCCGCAACGTCAAATTTGTTTCTTGTAATCGTGTTTTAGTAAAGCTCACAATCTGCTTCTCGTTATTTGGTGATTCATTCATGACCTCATTCTTGAAGGGTACTTTCCAAGTGAAGAGCAGACTCTTGTGGTAAACATTAAGGGACCAATTCAGAGACGAGTAGTGATTCTTCTAAGACCCCGTAGTCTGCTGACTGCAATCATTTATGGTTTACCAAGAATCCTTCATATTCTGGTCATGGGCCAGACGATCTAAATGACGCTACCTTGGATTCATGTTATACTCGGGTGTTTGTAAAGTCTCACAGCACTTTGTATATAGAGCACATTTGAAAACAAATTCTTTCTTCTGTTGATAAAACCATTCTATTTGGAGGGCAAATACTGGCAGCGTTTATTTGAAATCCGTTCGTGCCCCACCGCACGTAATTGAAAAAGTACGTTGAACATGATCATGTGATAGTCATGTGATAAGTACTAACCAATGAATAAAACAGCACGTGCTGTTCCTTGATCGTCCATTGATGCATAGTTTCTGTTTCTGATCGTTGAGAACATGGCCGGGTGAATCCAAAATCCGCCCAAAGAAGCTCAAAGAGAGGTGATTCAGTTTCTTTCATTTGAAATATGTTGACCAGGGGACATTCATCGTAGAATGCAGGAGGCGTACCGTAACAAATGTGTGTCGAAGACAACAGTGACAGACTTGGCACAAATGTTTCGGAAAGGACGTCAGTTCACGACATAACTTCGACGGCCGGGTCAAGCGCATATTGTTGCAACAGAAAACGCCATCGCCAAAATTGATGTAGCAGTACAGATAAACCGTTGTCGAAGCATACGTTCTCTAGCGAAAGAATTTGATGTATGAATTGGGACAATTCAAAAGGTCGTTCGTAAGAAACTGCAATATCGGAAGGTCTATTCACAGGAAGGTCTATACCACGGATGTTAACCGAACACCAAAAACAGGAACGCATGGAATGGTGTTTGAACTACTTGCTGCGTTGCAGAGTGGAGGGTGATGCATTTCTCTTCCGCATAGTGGCAGGCGATGAATCATAGTGTCACCACTTTGAGCCGAGCAGCAAAACTAGAGAGCATGCAATGGAAGCATGCTGGATCACCAAAAGCCAAAAATTCAAGTTACAGGTTTCCGCTGGTAAGGTTATGCTGAGCGCATTTTGTTATCTTGACATGAAGGGCTATTATTGGCCGACTTTAAAGAACCTGGTGTCAACATTCAAAAAGCCATCAATGATAAACGACCCGGCATGCTTTCTCGCGGTGTGATTTTGTTGCACGATAATGCTCGTCCGCATGTTGCAAAGATTGTGCAGGAAGCATTAGCTGGAAGAAGTTGGAAATTCTGCAACATCCAGCCTATAGTCCTGATCTGTCACCATGCGGTTTTAATTTGTTCAGACCTCTAAACAAAGCTCTCAAAAGACAACGATTTTACACAGATGTAGACGTAATGAACGCGGTAAACACTTTGTTCAGTAAGCAGTCACAATCCTTTTCTTTTTTGCGGACGGCAGTCGACGCCTACCTAAGCAATGGGATGCTTGCCTGAATGCCTACGGCGACTTCTTCTGACCAACCCAAGGTGCATTATTCATTCAAAATGAATGCTTTGTTTAATTCTACCACACCTGTTAATGTTTCTTTCGTGCTTTTGTAATAAAGCCATTGGAACTGGTTTCAAATGAACGACACTTATAATTTATCCAGCAGACGACAGCCATTCGCCGCATATTGCTTCACGATAGACTTTGAAGCACATATGTTGACGACGTCAGTACTTTATTTTTCAGATTTGTTCTACATACAAACTGTAGTGTGACCTTACAAACACCCGGTAGTTTAAAATCTTTCAGAGTATTGACACAAACCAACCGAGGCGGCGACGGAGCTGTACTGTCTCAAAGACAAGATATTGTTGTCACTCTTCTAACGTTGTGAGGCAACTACGACTGTGGCTTTGAGGATGTGACTGTTGGCTTCGTTCAGATGTTTTGGTTGTAATTGCAGTTAGCGTCGTTGTCCATTGATGTTTGGTTACGTGTTTTGTTTTAAAAATAGAAGTCATCGGCGCAGTCCATGTTTGTTAGAATAGATCTTCATTGTCCATTGCATGGAAAATAGCTACGTCATTTGTTTAAGACATGTAAATGCAGAAGGCCGACTTCATTGTACCGCATGCTATCCTATATGGCTGGATCTCTTTCGACGAAGCGGCCTGCCGAAAGCGTTTGCACAAAGCAAGAACTATGTAACACCAGCGACGACCCCCAGGCGTCTCCGAGAAAACTACACTCGTCAACCGAATGATGGAGTCCGTAATTGAATCTACACCTTTCGTTGTGCATGACCAGACTCAAAGTTTACATAATCTTTGGAAATCCTCAATTCTTTATTTGTGTCTAATGCCAAACATTAGATTCAAATCATCATCATCATCATCATCATCATCATCATCATCATCATCATCATCATCATCATCATCATCATCATCATCATCATCATATCATCATCATCATCATCATCATTATCATCATCATCATCATCATTATCCAGTGCCTTGCCGACTGGAGTGGGTGATCAGTCATCTCCACAAACTGTGATCTCCGACGACATGGAATAATATGTGTGTTGACTCCCTTCCGAGCCATTACACAAGACTCTCAAGAATTTTCTCATGCTGTCTTTCTCTATCTCTCTTTACACAAATCTTTCTTGTTGTCACAACATGTTCTAGTTTGTGTCTTCTCATAATGTGGCCAAACAATGATGCCTGTTTGTTTCTGATATTTGTGACAAGTGGTTTTTGCGAAATACCTTCTCTCAAAATGTCCAGATTGATCAATTTTTCTGTGCAATTAATTTTCAGCATTCTTCCATAAAACCACATCTGCAAGGCTTTTATGGATGTCTTTGCCGGTTTACTAATTGTCCAAGATTCGCAACATCAACATTGGCACATTTCCGTCTTGACAGACGATAGTTTGGTACATTGTGCTTCAAAAAGGCTTAATAACTACGATCCATGGCGGTGGCGAGTGTGGCTGGTAAGGCCAATTCTTGCTGCAAATGTTTGCCCACAGTAGGTGCATGTGAAAACATGGTCATTTCCACCATTTTGCACCATCTTACGTCTCTCACGCTCTGTGTGTGCTTTATCTGCAATCATTTTCTCCTTTGTCTTTATTCCATTTCTGATAGTTGCCCTCCATGCAACACGTTCAGCGGCGACGTGCTCCCAATGTGCATTATCAATGCCTGTATCAATCATGTCCCGCTTACACACATCTTTGTATCGTAGTAGAGGCCGACCCTGAAATCTCCTACCCGTCTGTAATTCACCAAAAAAGATGTCCTTTGGTATTCTACCATCGTCCGTCCTCCTAATGTGTCCTATCCATCTAAGTCTACGAAGACTGAGCATGGAATACACCGTTACACAACCTGATCTTTCCAATACTTCAGTATTTGTGATTTTGTCTTGCCACTTAATACCAAGTATTCTTCGC
This sequence comes from Cepaea hortensis, assembly GCA_963921405.1. Classification (NCBI taxonomy): domain Eukaryota; kingdom Metazoa; phylum Mollusca; class Gastropoda; order Stylommatophora; family Helicidae; genus Cepaea; species Cepaea hortensis. The sequence continues at coordinate 205,742,646 of OY992876.1, forward strand.
AGACACCGCATATGAAAGCTGTTTAAACGTTTCTCTTGGCGTGAGTAAGTTGTACAGGTTTCACTGCCATAAAGAAGAGTACTAAGGACACAGGCTTGGTAGACGAGGACTTTTGTTTTGGCAGTAAGCTTCCTGTTCTCCCAGACTCTTTTTGCTAACATGTTCATTGTTGTTGTTGCCTTGCCAATCCTGATGTTGATTTCCTGATCGAGGGATAATTTGCTAATTACCTCTGATCCTAGATATGTAAAATGGTCTACTATCTCCAGTTCGGCGTCGTCAATAAAGATTGATGGTACACCATGTGCACCTTGTGACATAATCTGTATATCTTCTTTTTGTTTATTGTTAAACCAAATTCAGAACAAGCATTGGAGAATGCAGATAGTAGATGTTGTAATTCTTCCTCAGAGTGGGTCGTAATCGCAGCATCATCTGCAAAAAGCAACTCTCTGATTAGTACCCTGCTAATTTTGGTCTTGGCCTTCAATCTCTGAGCCTTATAGAGGCCACCATCTGAGCGTGAGTGAATGTATATACCGTCATCCTGATCACGAAAGGCATATTTCAGCAGAAGTGCAAAGTATATCCCAAAGAGGGTGAGGGGTAGTACACAACCTTGCTGAACTCCACTCTTGATTTCAAACTCTTCTGAAGTTGAGCCATCAAACTTGATTATACCCTTCATGCCTGTGTGGAACGATTCCACAATGGACAGAAGAGTTGGTGGGCAGCCAATCTTCTTTAGTGCTCTGAACAGATTCTCACGACTGACCAAATCGAATGCCTTTGTGAGGTCGATGAAGACAATAAACAGTGGCTGATTTTGTTCCCGGCATTTTTCTTGCATCTGTCGCAATGAGAATATCATATCAATGGTAGACCGGTTCTGACGGAAGCCGCACTGTGATTCGGGGTAGACTTGATCTCCCAGGACTTCAAGTCTGCGCAGGACAATTCTGGCAAATACTTTCCCAACAATACACAGAAGTGAGATACCCCTATAGTTGTTACAGTCGCTCCGATCTCCCTTGTTCTTGTACAGCTTATGATGTTTGAATCTTTGAAATCCTGTGGGACTTGTCTTTCTCGCCAGTATAGCTCTATTAGGTGGTGGATCTGTAGAGCGAGTGTGTCTTGCCCATTCCTGATTACCTCTATTGGAATCCCATCCTTACCTGGAGCCTTGCCAGATGCAAGCTCATTTATAGCACACTTAACTTCTGTTATAGTGGGAAGTGTGTCCAGGTGGTCAAGAGTTGGCAGGGCCTCTATCCGCTAGCTTGGTCTCACTTGAGTAAAGCTCTAAATAGTGCTCGACCCATCTATCCATCTGCTGTTTCTTATCAGTGATGATTTCTCCAGTCAAGGTTTTCAACGGTACACTTCTTTTGATCATTGGACCACAGGCTTTCTTTATCCCTTCATACATGCTTCTGATGTTTCCCTTATCACTTGCGATTTGAATGGACTCACATAACTTGATCCAATAGTCATTCGCACACTGCCTGGCAGCCTTTTGTACATCCTTCCTCGCTTGCTTCAGCTCACTCAGAGTGTTACGCGTTGGTCTTTCCTTGTTTCTTAAGAGAGCTATATTCTTTTTATCAATCAAGGGCTGCAGTATCTGGCTGTTTGCCGCATACCAGTCCTGCCTCTTATGATCCACAGTGCCGTAAACCCCTACCGCTGTTTTATAAATAGTTTCCTTACGTTTACTCCATTTATCATTTACTATACAATTTTCTGATGTATCATTGAAAGCGTCTTCAAGATTCGCAACCGTATGTTAAAATTGGTTCTATGTAACGTAAAATAATTCGTTTTCTTACTTTCAAGAACAAGAACTTACGGCACAACACGTTCTTTATTTGATAGAATGCACAAATCCCAATATTAATCGAGCTTTCACCTGAGTATTAAGCTGGAGTCTGTTAACTCACCCATACCTAAACCCAGGCCTCAGTGTTTCCCAACCTTTTTTGTACCATGCCCCACTTAAGCCTTTCTAAAATTCATATTGCCCCCTCCCCCGCCCCCCCCCCCCCCTCAACATACACATTATTTTTAATATTCAAAAATTGAAATGTTCACTAAAGAAACTTGAATGATAGGTTTTAGGAAGAAATCACTAGGTAATTATTGAGCAAACACAGTAAGTAAATTTTCAAAACATATAATGGAGAACTGAAATTCATGTACAAAATAATTTTAATGAAAGATTTTTCTATATTATTTTAATTATTAGTAATTATTTATTATTTAAATTTAGTGAGATCCTTGCGCTTGATGCTTGCTGCAAAGAGATCTTATGTCAGGTTCCAATTTAGTTAACTTCAGTCTCAAGTCTCCCCGTTTTGTTATATTCAGCCGATTTCTTCCATTTTCGAATTGCCCCCCTTAACAGTCAAATTGCCCCCCTGTGGGGCGTGGGCCCCACGTTGGGAAACACTGCCAGGCCTAATGCCAGCATGTCGTACGTGCTGTGCTGAATCATGGCCTAGTTTCACAATAGAAGTTTCAGTTCGGGTCTTGCATGTCTCGCTGGTTTCTGAACTTGGAGAGGGAATGGAAAGCTGCCTAATATAACCCCCGTGGAGATGACTTTCGTGCTGGGTCGAGAGAACAGTTCCAACACCAAAGACACTTCCATAGATACATTTCCTTTTCATTTTGCTTCAGACGGTTTGAACGCCAATACTTCCGGTTTAGGAGTTAAAGCTTACAGACATCTAGAGGATTCACACTATCTACAGCAGAAGTAGCAGCAACAAAAACAACAACAACAAATAACAACATCAACAACAAAAACAAACCTAAATTACATACCAATTCATGACATTTGTATTCCGCTGGATTGTACTGCGTATTATTAACTTAATGACACTTGTCCATATTCAGAAACAACACGAAGCAACTAACGCACTATCATAAATAAACATACATGTAATCTTTAGCACTGAGATAAGTAGAAGAAAGAAGTAGAGGATTAAGAATATATTAAACTAAAGACAAGTTGAAAGCTATAGTCATTTGGAGGTGACGGGTTCGAATCCCGGTGGATAAGTATAACTTTCAATGTTCATGTTGTCTAGTTTGTTCTCAAATCTCTTTTTATTTCTTCTGCTTATGTGAGCTAAAAAATATACATGTGTATTTGTCTATTAAATGTCTTAGTGGTATCACATTATTCCCCAAGTGATATGTATGTGCAACGCAGTACCAACTGACCTGTGTGAATATCGCTGCTGGCAAACTTGGGTTGGTGTAAATCTTAATAGATGCATTGACACGACCTTGTCCCAACTGGTATATAAAACTGTGAGATGTCCAGGGACCAAACGAGTCTGATCCTTGAGATGTAGTGCTGTTACTGAGCTGAAATGCGACAAAATATATTATTATATAGCATTGCATTAAAAACAGTAAGGCAACTGGGGCTGATGGAATTGCTGCTGAATTTATAAAGGCAGGTGGCCATGCATTACATCTATAGCTATACGAACTAGTAATAAAAATCTGGAGGACAGAAGAATTACCCCATGACTGGAAAGAGTCATTATTGATACCTATCTTTAAGAAAGGAGACAAGTTCCAATGTGAAATTTATAGAGGAATATCACTACTGTCCTCAAGCTATAAGATACTATCCGCAGTATTACTAAATAGACTAAATCCATATTCAGAAGACATATTAGGTGACTACCAAACGGGTTTTAGACAAAACAGATCAACAATAGATCAGATATTTATCTTTCGACAAATAGCCGAGAAAAAATGGGAATATAAAAGAGATCTTCATAACATGTTTGGGGATTTTAAAAAAGGCTTATGATAGTGTCCATAGGAATAGTTTATGGAATGTTATGCAGGAATTTGGAATACCAAAGAAGTTAATCAACATGACCAGACTATGCATGGAAGATAAGTATAATATAGTAACATATAATGGCAGGAAATCAGACGCTTTCCAAATAACATCTGGCTTGAAACAGGGTGATGCACTATCACCGCTACTCTTCAATCTGGCTCTAGAGAAAGTTGTAAGGAAGGTAAAGGAGGAATGTGACATTGGAGGAACATCCAAGCTGCTTGGTTATGCAGATGTTATAAGATGTTATAGATATTATAGTGGAAAATGAACAAAAGACATTAGAAATATTGACTCACTTAAAGGAAAAAGCCCAACAGATGGGGCTGGTTATCAACCAAGATAAGACAGAATATATGGTAATTTCAAGAGAAGGAATGGCTAAAAGCTCTGGCCACCTACAAATATATAATATGACCATTAAAAGAACGGAAACATACAAATACCTGGGTACAATCTTCAACTGCTCCAGCATCATAAGGGAAGAAATACAAACTAGAATCAATTCTGGAAATAATATATACTATGCACTACAACATCTACTAAAATCAAATGCGCTATCTCGTAACACCAAAATCACAATATTCAAAACACTGATCAGACCAGTTGTGCTGTATGGCTCTGAAACCTGGAGTACAACTAAAGGAGACGTAGCCTTGTTACAAACCTTTGAGAACAAAGTTTTAAGACGCATCTTTGGACCCATTAGGCATACACAAAGTTTAGAGTGGAAAAGAAGAAGTAACAAAGACATTTATGATCTGTTTAAGTCCCCGCTAATCACTGGTATCATGAAGGCTAATACACTACAATGGCTGGGGCATATAGAAAGAATGGAAGATAATAGAGATACAAAACTCGCTTACACTCAGGAAATAAATGACCGCAGACCCCGAGGTAGACCAAGAAGGCGGTGGAGAGATAATATATATACAGACCTACAAGCACTTGGAATCAACGACTGGCAAGAGAAGGTCAACTTGAGAGACGAATGGAGACGGATTGCATCTGCAGCAAAGAACCTCAATGGCTCGGAACGCTGAAGAAGAAGAAGATTACAAGGGTAGGGGGATTATCAGGGAGGACACCTGCCCTGCTTAGTAGTTAGTTACTAGACGTAAACCAAGGCATCCAACCTTCTTCTTCCTACTCCATGGGGATACCAAGACCATATATTTTTACTTTTTGACCAGTCATTTCCAGCTGTGCATGTGTGTATTGATAGATTTGTTGTTATTTAGCCTAAAAGAGACATTTGTTCGGAGTTTGTTTGCTTGTTTTGTTAGCCCCGGGGATTTGAACACACACTCACTGTAACGCCAATGTGAGCACTAACTATATGACAAATTTGGGATTGCTTGCATGTTATAAAATCCACGCCATTTGCAATTAATTGACGTTAGCTAACATCCAAATACTTCAAATTGTCAGTTCAAAGAGACATTTGATTATCCACATAAGGTCAAAACAATTGTCATTGTTTAGTCATTTTTTGAGGTTAGAGAGATTCTGGAGAGGGATAAAACAACCGGAAACATCGAGGGTGTTAAAGGCAGAAGTCGACAGAAAGAGAAAATAAGAGATGGGTTGCCAGAATGGGTTTACAGACATATAGCTGTCAAACCTATCACCAACACAGATATTAATATTCATAAAACGGTCGCCTGTGTCAGTAGTAGAGTGCGCTAATCGTAGTCACCAAATGAAGTGTAATCCTCCTGATCTTTCCTCATCCTCTTGGCGGGCGGTGATGGCGGTGGGAGATTTTTTGACGGGAAAAAAGTGAAAATATTTTTTTGTTGGAAAATGTGTGGGGCGGGTTATATTATATTGTTGTGTAGCGGGGTATATTATTTCGTGTGAAAAGATTACGGCTGAGGAAATCTTCGGTGAAGGCTGGGGAGTCATGGGGGTTAGCAATGAAAAAAGTGGGGAATATATATTGTTGGAAAAGTCGGAGAGTTGTGCGGGGTATATATTGTGTTGGTAGACATAAGATTAGCGTCGTCGTCATGGTGGAAATCTTTTGTTGATGGGTGAAGGCGGGAACGGTGGGGAGTCGTGCCGGGTCATGAAAATAGTGTTACGTTGCGAATATATTTTGGTGAACGTAAAAAGAGTTGTGGGCAGCGGGTTATATTATTTGTGTGAAGAAAATAGGGAAACGAGGGGGTGTGTGGGAGTTGCAATCTGTGGGGATAGAAACGAATGTGGCGTGGTGGGTATATGGAAAACATCGTGTGTATGGAGGATTGAAGCCCCGGTGGGTACATTTTAAATCTGTGAGGGTTTATGGAAAATATATGCGCTGTTCATAAATGTGTGATGATAAGACGGTGGTTGGAAGAACAAGTATTGGTGATGATAAGAGGGTGGGTGTAGAGAGTGTAGGATTCGAACAACACCGTGATGATCAAGAGATGGTCGTGATGGATCGAAGTAGGGGAGGTAGTAGGTTTGAATCCCGGTTACTATATATTGGTGAGGATTTTAGTGGAACGATCTTCAACGTGTGAATAGACACACGCTACGTGTGTAGCGAGTGTGGGATTTGACTCGGTGGTCGAGTAGGTGATCAAGAGGGTGTAGAGGGGATTCGAACTGGTGTTAGGAAAACAACTACTGGTGATGATCAAGAGGTGGTCGTGTTTTGTGAGTCTGGGACTCGAACAGGTGTTAGACCAACAACTATTGGTGCTGATCAAAGGGTGGTCACACAGTGGTCAAGCAGTGGTCAAGCAGTGGTCAAGTGGGTCAAATGAGGAAATGTTAATAAAAAGTGGTTGTAATGATATGGCGATGATCAAAGGGTGGTAATGCAGTGGTTAAGCAGTGGTCAAGTAGTGGTCAAGTGAGGAAATTTTAGGGGAAAGTAGGTGTAGTGACATGGTGATGATCACGAGATGGTAAATTAGTGGTCAAGCAGTGGTCAAGCAGTGGTCAAGTGGGTCAAATGAGGAAATGTTAGGAAAAGTGATTGTAATGATATGTCAGTTATCAGTTATCAGTTATCAGTTGGGGTATCTTCGCTGCACTCCGGACATGTCCATAGGTGCTCAGATCCTCCCCCAGCATATTCATCAGCGTCCGGTGGCTAATAGTGCCAGTTCTGTGTTGATTGACGAGACGCTTTATTTTCCCGATGTACCTCTCGCGTCTGGCTGTGCCGATTCTTACTCCCAGGTCTTTCATCCTGGACAGCGATGTGGAATCACTGACGTCAAAGTCCTCTGTTCTCGCCATATCTTTAAGGACGTTAATAACATCTGCACGATCCATGGGCTGGCCATCTACAGGGGGTGCAGAGCCAGCCAGTTTGTCAGCTCGTTCATTTCCCTCGACTCCCGCATGTCCCGGGACGAAGATGAAGGTGACTTTACGGACAACAGACTTCCGCAACGATTCAGTCCACTGTCTACGTACAGATCCAGCTTCGACCTTCTGAATCATGCTCATTGAATCACTTAGTACACACACGTTAGTATAATGCTGTGATTCCAGCCATATGAAAGCCTGTGTAACTGCCATCACCTCCATCGTCATGCTGCTCGTGGTCATAGAGTAAGCACCACTGGATTCTTGAACGGTTCGGCCCGCCGAACGGGCTGTAAATGCCCACGCACTTCTCTGCTGCTTTACAACAGATCCATCTGTATAGATGAGCACTTCGGGGCTATCTGAGTGTTCATAGATGAGCGCGTTAACCTCTGCATTGACAGCGGCAGGGTTCTGCTCTCTGCACCGTCTATCGAGTGTGATAATGCAGGAGAAAGTGCACTTAAAAGCTGGAGGCACCGGCACCCATTCCTTGCCGGGGTTGATACTGGTAAGACTGCAGACCTGTCTGACGACATCTTCCGCCCGACCCATCCATGATTTGCCCCTCTTTAGCCTGTCACCCTTTTCTCTGAATATAGCGTTATGCAGAGGGTGCTGCTCATCTGCACTTATTTTTAAGTATGCACGAGCTCTCCAGATCTTGATCCTGTGTTTCATTGTCGGGAAGTCAAGGAGGTATCTCATTGCTACACAGCTGGTGACTCTCGTGCAGCCCAAAATGATGCGCATGGCTTCGTTTTGTACCTTTTCAAGTCTTCCAATCTGTGTAGGGCTGACAGTGAGGATGGCCAGGGCATACTCGATGCGTGAAAGCACAAGTCCTTGGAACAGAAGTATTAGCAGTCTTTGCTCGATATTGGCAGTCGCCATGACTCTCATTGCTGACAAACCTTTTCGAGCCTTCGTTATGACGTAATCGACATGATCTCTGAAGGACAGGCTACGATCAAGCCTCACGCCAAGATATGTCATTGACTGGGTTCTACTCAAGCTGCTCCCATCCATTCTTACTGCCGGCAGGTCTGTTTTCACAATATGGTTGTTTAGTGAGAACCATGTAACCGTTGCCTTTGCAGGGTTGACAAGGGCATTGGCATCAGCACACCATGAGGAAATTCGATCTAGTTCGCCCTGCATATCATTGGCAACCGCCTGTCTATCTCGACCCTGTCGATACACGAGGATGTCGTCAACGAATGACAGAGTCCTACCCCTCCCATCCAACTGTTGTTCAGTGATCGGCACCGTATACACGTTGAATAGTACTGGTGACAGTGGTGAACCCTGCGGCAATCCTGGACATATCGTTATCGGCTCAGAAGACCAACTCCCGCATCTTAGCACCACCTTCCTTTGGAGCAAAACTGCAGCCAGCTATCCATCGTGATTGTAATGATATGGCGATGATCAAAGGATGGTAATGCAGTGGTCAAGCAGTGGTCAAGCAGTGGTCAAGTGGTCAAGTGAGGCAATTTTAGGGGAAAGTAGATGTAGTGACATGGTGATGATCACGAGATGGTAAATGAATGGTCAAGTAGTGTTCAAGCAGTGGTCAAGTAGTGGTCAACTGAGGAAATTTTTAACTGAAAGTAGGTGTAATGACATGGTGATGATCAAGAGATGGTAAATTAGTGGTCAAGTAGTGGTCAAGCAGTGGTCAAGTGGTGGTCAAGTGGTCGAGTGACAACTTAAATTGTAGAGGACGATGTGGGTAAATTTATGGTAGTGATTAAAGTAATCGATGACGTGGTCAAGCAGTGGTCAAGCAGTGTTCAAGTGGTGGTCATGTGAGGAAATTGTAGGGGAAAATACGTGTAGTGCAATGGTGATGAATAAAGTGAGGAGGAATCAGTAGTAGTGATAATAGTATTAGCAATATTAGTTGTAGCGACAACAATAATAGTTGGTGCCTTGCTAGAGACACAAGTCTCTTTTTTTGGGGGGGGGGGGCGGGGGTATGTGTAAAAATCATACAAATACAAAGAGTGTCACACAAAATCACGTACATAGGGACAAGACACATACAGACACATAAGTACAGACATCTCATTCCATTACTACTGTCACCACACCATCAATTATACACACGTACAGACTCATTCACACATAAACAAAGACACAAGTACACACACACACAAACACAAAGACAACCATACTCTACTACTTGTGTCGCCTGGCAAGGCACCAGGTGATCATGAAAAGAGTTTAGCGTGTTTTAGGGGTTGTGAACGCACTTTAAAAATCCCAAAATATCGGGTTCAAAGTCAGAATTCGTTGCATTAATTTTCATAATTGTATGAGATTTGGCCGTTCAGAACGAAATATTTCACATTAATTAACGTAAACATGCTTAGAAATAGATCCCCCAAAAATGTGTCACAATGAGAAGAGAAGCACTGGGAACTGCGATAACTGAAAAAAAAAAAAACTGCGGGAAAAGAGACGAGGTACACCAAGATAAATGGTCTTGGATTAACTGAGACGGTGTCATTGAGGAATAGCATCAGCCGAGTTGACTCAGAAAACTAAGGACATAGATCTGTGGAGAGACATGAACGCCTACACGAGCTGGCAAAATACACGGTGATGATGATGCCATTGTAATTTCTTTCTGAACGGCCAACGCCTCATACGATCAAAATCAACGCAAAAATGTCTGCTTCCAACATTTTTCTCAAGAACTACATCTCCGTTGCTTCTAAGCATTTCTAATTTGTTAATTAACGTTCCATGATTTGCTGCCATACAATAAAACAGGTTGTATATAACATCTCAACGTTGTCTTTCTTACATTCAGTGATAGTTACTGATTGCATAAGATACTTTTCATTTTTCTGAAATGCAGCTTTTGCATGACATATCTCTGAAGCCCGCCCACATTCCATCTTATGTCATAAATGGCCATAGGTATTTACATTTATCAACTTGGTTAAGAATTTTCCTTCAATTGTTATCTCACATTTATCTTTTTCATTGCTTTAACCATTTGTTACTGTTTTCTTTATATTCAAGGAATGTACGGGAAACATAATGTCTGTTACTACAATATCCAAAACGTTTTAGATATTTTGCATTTTTTGCCATCAACACTATGTCATCTGCATAGCGTATGTTTGTATTATAACCTCCAACTCGTATCAATGCCTCTCTTTGATCTCTCTCAGTATTATTTTGTTATAGAGAAAGAAGAAATCCCACGACAAAATACATCCTTGTCTTACTCCTTGCTTTATCTGTTCACAATTGCACTCTTTATTTCCCATGTTAATTGCTGGTACGTTTTTCAGTAAATATGATTTAATATTCTGAAGTCTTCTCATCAATGTTGACATCTTTTGAAGTTTCTATCATTTCATAATGTTTAACTATATCAAATGCCTTTGTATAATCTATAAAGCACAACTAAATGTCCTGTTGTGTCTTTCTTGTAGAGATCGTAATGTGCTTATTGCATTATTTGTACCCTCTCCTTCAACAAATCTATACTGTTATTAAAAGATTTCTATTTTGTCTAGTTGTATTTTCTTTCTGATTCTTCTCATCGAGGCAAACTACTAAATGTAAAGTTTCCTAGAAGACCACAAACAACCAATACATGCTGTGGTTGAGGGCAACGACCTGTATGTAAAACCATGCAGCTAACTTCTGTTACAGATAAAATAAATCATACCAACAGGGAGTGGTCGGAGCTCGAGTAGGTCCTTCCATTGGCGCGGAAAGCTGTGTCCCCGCTGTTCAACCACTGGACATTGTTGATGTGAATGCTGTAGGCGCCATTCCCAGTTACGTCCACCTGAAATGGCGAAGCAGCTGCGCCGTCTGGAAATAAAACGTTAAGTTTGATGATTAAAGATAATCCATGACCTTTGCCTGACGCGATGAACACTAACCCCTGATTGATTTTCTAAACAATGTTACCTTCAGTATGCTTTTCTAGACAATGTTACCTTCAGTATGCTTTTCTAGACAATGTTACCTTCAGTACGCTTTTCTATACGTTACCTTCAGTATGCTTTTCTAGACAATGTTACATTCAGTATTATTTTCTAGACAATGTTACCTTCAGTATGATTTTCTAGACAATGTTACTTTCAGTATGATGTTCTAGACAATGTTACTTTCAGTATGCTTTTCTTGACAATGTTACCTTCAGTATGATTTTCTAGACGATGTTACCTTCAGTATAATTTTCCAGATAATGTTACCTTTAGTATAATTTTCTAGACAACGTTACCTTCAGAATAATTTCCTAGACAATGTTACCTTCAGTATAATTTTCCAGACAATGTTACCTTCAGTATAATTTTCTAGACAATGTTACCTTCAGCATGATTTTCTAGACAACATTACCTTCAGTATGATTTTCCAGACAATGTTACCTTCAGTATGATTGTCCAGACAATGATACCTTCAGTATGATTGCCTAGACAATGCTACCTTCAGCAGTTTACCATTGCTTTCTGCACAAAAAGTCAACGAAGTTCGAATTTACGCTTGTAGGAAACGTTCACGCTACCACGTCATTATCTTACCGACATACTTGTGAAATACATCATGAGGCCGTGTTTCGTTGATGGTAAGTAAGTGAAGAGCCTGTTAACATTCCTTAAGGAGCAGTGGGTATATGGTGCTTGAGCTAAATTTATATACACCATTCAGAATCTTTAGCTGATACATTCAGTGACACTCCAGCCACTTCTAGTTCTCAAGAAATGACCTTGTACCTATTTTGTATAGGGACGACTTTGAAACCCGAGCCAATTTTAAAAATACACCGCGTTTCGGGTTCGAATTTATTACCAACGGACACATAGGCAAGCATCTTGGCACCAGTCCCCCATTTATCCTGAATAGTAAGTGTTATGTTATTAATTAAAATAACTAGTTTTGATAGCTTACAACATGAGAAACACGCAGACGTGAATCATCAGCTACTTCGTAATCACTAAAGAAAAAAAAATCGAGGCTTTTGAACTGACATTCTACAGAAGCATTCTTAGAATACAGTGGTTCAAGGAAAAAAGGATATTCACATACTACGAGAATTGGACAATCAAGAAAACTAGCTCAATAAGAAGCATCGGGTCTCGGAAAATGAAATACTTTGGCCATAGTAAACGTCACAGTCACTTAGAAACAACAGTAACGTATGGCAATCTTCCTGAAAGAAGAGGTGCAGGTCGATCAATAAAGACACCCTGGATATGATCATGCGGAGACAGGAGAACTATTGCAAGATCTCAAGTATGTCATGCGGGCCGTGATAACAGGCACGTTCTCGAAAGAAACTGCCACATGATGATGACGATGGTGAACCGGCGAGATCAGTAACATTTTGTTATGGTCATAACTGTCATTTACTGTCTATATAGTACCCTGCGGTGTTTGGCAGGGGGTCTTGGGCCGTAGGAATTAAGGCCACCTGGCAAGGGAAGTCGCCGCGAACTGTGCAGATTTGGGTTTTATTTTTGCCGTCGACATAAACAAATCCACACCTTACAGAGGATTCGAACCCGGGTCTCCCAAAGGAGAATCCGGCATTCTAGCCAATCGGCCAGCCGCACCTCCTGGCGCTGGTGCTGCCGCTTCTTTGTTATAGTAACAGTGAAATAAGATCTGATGTTACATTGTGTAAGATTTGAATGTCGTTGTAAAGCCGAGAATTGTCCAGGCGAAAAGAGTTCAGTAAGCACAGTTGCTGCTTTAGTTAGACGGTGATGTCATGTGACGATTTTCAACACAGTATAGGTGTCATGCTTAAGCAAAAGGAGTGGGGAGGAGAATGAAGAGACAACAAAGATTGTCGATGACGACGACGATGATGATGATGATTGATAATAACGAAGAAGAAGAAGAAGAAGAAGAAGAAGAAGAAGAAGAAGAAGAAGAAGAAGAAGAAGAAGAAGAAGAAGAAGAAGAAGAAGAAGAAGAAGAAGAAGAAGAAGAAGAAGAAGAAGAAGAAGAAGAAGAAGAAGAAGAAAGGGGGAGAAGGAGGAGGAGAAGGGGAAGAAGAAGAAGAAGAAGAAGAAGATGACGTGGTTCTAACTTCACAGCGACGGGTCGTCCCCATTATGCTCCGTTCCTGTGCCAGTGAATATCACATGAAATGCTTCTCATTTGCCCCATGTGAAAAGTGGAAAAGACTGGAGTCTTGACAACCAACAGCCCGCACGGGTACACTGTGTATTAATAGAAAATGAAGACCATAAATGCTTCAAGAAAAAAAAAAAGCAATTCCTACTAGCATTAAATCAACTTCGACTCACCAACATTTGCTATGTTGTAGACGATGTTGAAAAGAATCAGTAGTACCGCCGCTTTCATGTCTGCAGGCTACAAATGTGTTTAAAGTTAATCGTCGAGGTGTTTTCTACTACATTTCCTAGAGTGTCCCTGACCTGTCTTACAGAAGCGACACATTTTCCTTCTCTTATCTGAGAATAGTGTAGATAATCAGAATGGTTAATCGCCGTTAAAAAATTCTGTCAAAGTCATGTTTGCACTACCCTGTCAGCATTTGGCCACAAGGTTGAGGTAAATGTAAGATTGTTTATTATTCAGGTGTGGTGAAAAATGAAATAACAGAAAGAGAAATATGTTAAATACAAGGGCAGTGCCCAATTTCAGTGTAAACACAGATCATAAAGCAGTCGTTGCCACAATAAGAACCATCAGAAGAAGAAAACAAAGAGCAGGTAAATACATGCCATGCGAATCAGTAAACTTAAAAAACCTTAAAGACGAGGCAGTAAGGGAAAATTATGAGAAAGAACTAACTGAACGCTTTGTAAAATAACCTACAGAAAGAAAAACAGTGGAAGAAGAATGTGAGATGTTCAAATCAAGCATTTTAAATACTGCAAAAATAATATGTATAACCACGAAAAAACGCAAAACACAGATACAGAAGATAACAAGTTGGTGGAACGCAGAAGTGAAGAAAGCTGTAAAAGACAAAAAGGAAAAATATAAAAAGTGGCTGAAGAGCAAACAGGAATGTGATTACATTGAATATAGAATAGCGAGAAGTCATGTGAGTAGAATAGTATATAGGGAAAAACAAAAAGACTGGGAAGAGTATGGAGAAATCCTAAATAAAAACTACAAGGAAGCAACTAGAAACTTCTACAAAAAGATAAGTGCAATGCGAACCAGAGGAGAACCCTTTGACCCAACTGAAATAATTAACAGCGAATATGGAGAACCAATAAGTGAACAAAAACAAATCCTAATAAGATGGAAGCAGTATTTCGAACAATTTCTCAACATCCCAACAGATGTCACAGGAATTCAAGAGACTTACACAGATGTCACCGAAGAACTAGAACCAGACATCCTAAAAGAAGAAATTATAGAAGCCATCAGATTAGCCCCATTGAACAAATCACCGGGACAGGATGAAATACCAAATGAACAAATTAAAGCAGCAAGAGAAGTAAGAACAGCTTGGCTACATAGACTATTCAACCATGTTTGGGTAGAACAACAGACACCACGAGACTGGGGAAACGCCATAATTATCCCAATTTGGAAAAACAAAGGCAGCAAAAGAGACTGCAGACAATACAGAAGCATTTCACTGTTGAGTCATACTGGGAAAATATTTGCAAAATTCTTGAAAAAAGATTACGAACTACTTTAGAACCCCAGCTAAGCGAAACACAACTTGGATGTAGGAAAAACAAAGGAAGCACAGATGCCTTTTTCAATCAATCGAATTCAATGAAACACTCTACTTAGCCTTTGTCGACCAAGAAAAGCCATTCAATAGAGTAGATAGAAACAAGCTGTGGGAAATCCTTAAACAATATGGAGTGAGTACACATCTAACAAACCTACGTAGAAATTTATACACCAACAATGAATGCATAGTGAGAGCAACTGGAGAACACTCAGAACCCTTCACCATAAGATCTGGAGTACGACAAGGTTGTGTCCTGTCCCCTCTCTTGTTCATAACATATATAGACAACATATGTAAAGAAACCAGCCAAGCAGAGACAGCAAGAATACCGCATGACAAGAACACAGAAGAAGACCCATCTGTAAATCTAACCATTAGAGAACTGTTTGCGGATGACCAAGCACTAATAGCAAAATCAGAAGCTGAATTACAAGACTACGTGAATAGTCTAAACGAAATGTGTAGGGAACATAACATGAAAATTAGCACAAGCAAAACAGAGGTAATGACTATAACTAAAGAAGAACTAACAACAACAATTCACCTAAACGAACATCCCTTGAAACAAGTAAAGAGTTTCAAGTACCTAGGAAGTATAATATCATCAAATGGCAGATCAGAAGACGAGATCGAAAATAGGTGCAATAAGGCAAATCAACTCATTGGACAAATGGCACCAATACTAAAGAACAAACATGTATCAATAACTACTAAGAAAGCACTATACAACACAATCTTCCTATCAACTCTATGCTACCAATGCCAAACCTTGACAATGACAGAAAAAGAGAAAAGAAAAATCACAACAACAGAAATGAGGTTCCTGAGAAGAAAACTCAAGGTATCAAGAAGAGATAAGACCAGAAATGAAGAAATCAGGACTAAAGTTGGGGTTAAAGCAGCACTATATTTTATTAGAAAACAGCAAGTCAAATGGTTTGGCCATGCAAGTAAGTTACCAGTCAACAGCATACCACAACAAGCAATGATGTACAGACCAGATGGAAACAGAGGAAGAGGCCGACCACGTAAACGTTGGACGGAGGGAATAGCAGAGTCCATGGGAATATCGATACATGAAGCCCACAATCGGCCACTCTCACGATGTTTATGCTTCACCTCGACACCGCAAGGTACAAAAGGAACATGATGAGATGAGATGAGATAAGGTGAAAAAAATATAATTGATCCTAAGCAGTTTCCTGCCCCTGGCCTGTTTTGTATTAAATCCATCACCTTGTGTAGAACCGAGTTCATGGAGGATAGGTGGTCAGTCTTTCCCTGGCCCAGCAGGTATTAGTCATAGATTAACAGAAGCGACGTTGAAGCACTAGTATATATGACACCCCTGGACATTGAACAAGTAACTAGAAAGTCGAGTAGAGGCCCTGGAGATGTGGATATACAGAAGAATATGTCGGATTTCATGGAAACAAAAACAATCAAATACAGAGGCTCTAGAAAACCTGGGAATGAAAAGATAGTTGATGATAGAAAATAAGAGGAAAGTGAAATATTTCGGCCACAATAAAAGACATAACGCTCTTATAAAAACCATACTGAAGGGTAACGTTGAGAGCAAGTGAGCAAGAGGTAGACAACGATACAAGTGGGAAGATAACATCAATCTGGCAGAATATACAATCAGGGCGAGATACACTCAGTGTTGGAGATCCATTTAAGCCAAAATTCATTGTGGAGGCAACACATGATTGATTGATTGATTGATTGATTGACTGATTGATTGATATATGACACCACCCCATCTTGCTCTGTAGAGGTACTATTTGTATTTCTAATCTCAGGCTTCATGTTTATAAATAATACTTGACATGAAATTAGCATCTCCCGCTTCCAAGCGGTTCCAACGGTTTCAGCAAGCATCCATATGTCGTTTCCTTTCTGAAAAGCAAATCATAATTACCATCAAATTCCCTGTCAGTTGGCGTAGGCGTTTATGTCTCAACACAGGTCTCGGTCCTTAAGCTCATTGGCCCCGATTTATTTCTAGAGTGATTAAGTGAACTGTTGACTATATGTTCAAGTATTTGTTAATCTCTTATCCCAAATAATTAGATGTTCTGTAATTTTTGGACACCCTTTTCTGTGATAAACGACCTGGACGACAATGCTAACAGCAATGCCAAGATTCGTAACAATAAACGGTGTTTATCCACTAGCACATTAGCACACATTCCTTAGATAAAGTGTCTAGAGTAAACATGCCAAACTCCAGGCTGAACTTTACCCTAAAAACGTCAATCAACACAAATAAACTAAAAAAAATTAGATTACTATGCGTTTAGATATGGTTTGAAACCTATCATGTAAAAAGAAATGCAGTATACTTTTAACATGCCTTGAGGCATATAGACATGGTCTTTAACTTACTCTTCTATTTGTTGTAAGGTAATTTATTATATTTTATTGGAGATTATAACGTGTCTCGATGATTAAGTGTTTACTTATCCAGCCTTTGTCTTGTTTCACATTAACCCTTCTCGTTCTCGTAATATAAGCTAATGTATTCCATTCCATTGAAGATAGCACCAGCGCACGATGATGTGGTGTTTATTTCATCGCTATCTTAATTCTGTTACCATTAACCCTCAGCGTCCTTCAACTTTATACTTCACAGTGAACTCTCAGCTTCCTTCTACTTTCAATTGTCCAAGCGAGTCGAAGTCAGATGGCGACAAGTCTGGACTGTATGCGGGATATTTCTAAAAGTCAAATTTCAGAGCACGTAGATTATCCACTGCATGAGTAGCCGTAGTAGGACAGACGTGTTCGTGCAGAAACAATACTCCTTTTGAGCGAAGATCCCAGCGGTCCGGTCGTATAGCGAGCTTCAGTTTGCTAACTAGCATGTCACTGTATGGAGCATAAATCAGTTTCACCTTTCTCATGGAAATGCACTTGATGGTCATCATGACTTTCCCAGCGGATGTCTGCGTCTTGATTATGTTCTTAACTGGAGGCAACGGATGATTCCTTTGATATCATTCTACCCATTCATACAGTCTCCCATGGCTCAAACAATTGTCTCCATACTGATCAATCATAGCTATGTAGATTCACGAAATGTCACACACTCTGACAACAAAACAACGAATAATGCCTCGTTCTTTCACGTCGATAGTGTGGTAGATACATGAAAGTGATTATGTCATGGAAATGTATTGTTTGTCTGTCTGTCTCTCTGTCTGTCTGGCTGTCTGCTTGCCTGCTTGCCTACCTGTCTGCCTGCCTGCCTGTCTCAGAATATTTATTATTCATATTCAGATTCGTTATATTTTCTTACACTATTATGTGGCATGAAGTTGTTAAAGGGCGTTATGAAGTTGTATAATGTCGTTTTTATTTTGGATAAATTTTGTTAGCTGGACAAGACTAGAAGATAATAGACATTCACAATGTCGTTATATCACAAAGACATCTTTCTTAAACGTGAGAACTTTCTGTTCGACTTTGTTTGTTAACTTCGGATGCAAGTTTTATTTTCCTTGTGGTTTAATTTAGATCTCAAATCACATTTTATGTCCCTTTAAATGTTCTATCTAACATCGAAATGATATGAGACAGCTAAATTTAATGCAATTACGTTATAATTAAACCAGTCTACCATCTGGTACGACATCTGTCTTGTCTGGCTAGTCTCCCTCACAACATAGCAAGGGAAACTCAACCCAGTTTAATGATGTTCTTTATTACAAACCATTCATATTTAGCCCGACATGCTGTAATATCTACCATTTGTTGATGTCACACATTTGGGCGTTACGGGGAGTGGCTAAGTTACTTATGCCTGTGAAAACTGATGCCACGTAGGAAGTTTGAGACATCAATACAAACTGTGTAAAGCATATATCAACTTCACAACAGATCTCGGAATATCGAAAGCACCTGTGGTTACGTAGGGACGTCCAGACCTGTGGATTAAATAGGTATATTGTCTTCAATATTTTGTTTTGCACGATATAATCCTGCAATGCAAGTGGGTAAGTTGTTTCTAAGCAATGGGCATTGCGAGACTTTTTTCAGATCTTGGAGCCAAATCGGACAAGTAAATTGATTTGGTATCTTCGTATTACTCTTCTTGTGTCCTATTGCTTGAGCCCTGAAGCGTCGCAGAGAGACGGCAGATGTAATTTCTTGTGTTTCGCGTCATATTTGATTTTTTTTTCAGTAACGTTTACTCTATATAGCTAACTATTTCTGAGTCGTCCTCTCTCCTTGTATCTCAATGTTCTCACGCGGAACGCTCCGGCCGCTGGTTGATCTTGTTCCGTTCTAACTAAATGTCTGAGCCATTTAATTCAGTAGATCTCAAACATTTTTGGCTCATGCACCCTTTCACCATATTTTCAGAATGTCATCCTCCTCCTACCCTTTCGTATATCCTCCCTATAAATCACCCCTTCCACCCCTACACAGTATACGTAAAAAAGGAAGCTAAATTTAATAAAATACTAGAACAAGTCTAGACGTCTACATAAAACGTGATTTGCGGGTATACTTCCGTTATAATACGAATTTCAGAAGGACGGGGGACGCAGAGGTGTTTCCTAGGCACCAGGGCCAGGTTTTGTACTGGCCAAGGCCTACTAACACGTCCTAGTATTGCGTCCTGGGCAACAGGTCCCTTCGGGGTCCTGGCTGACGTAGTAGGATCGCTGATTCTTCCGAAGTCGGAGAGCATCTGCCTGCACGGCGAGGAACCACCAGTCTGCACACCAATAAGCCAGACATGGGACAACGGATATTCACGCAAACCTCAGGTCCTGTATGACATCATACAGAAGTTGGACAACAGGATGTCTTCATCCGACATACAGGACTTCGCGAGGGAGTTCACAGCCAGCGAACGCAAGCAATCTAGCAAGCAAAGAAGGGCGAGAAGTACAGAACCGTAAAGTATGGAGTGAAAAACAATATCAAGTAATCGGTTGTTGTATTAACGCGATCTTGAAATAATCTTAATCCCCCACCCCCCTCCCCTTTTGGAAGCCCTAGAACTGGGGGGGGGGAGGGGATACCCCACCGGTTAGGAACCACTGATTTAATTCATTGGTGGATGTAAAGTCAGTAAAAGGTGAAAAGGTGTTATACCTAAACATGTTCTTAGTTTATCATTTGTTTCTCCGTTTGTTTTGTCTTTCCAGTTGTGTTTCGTATACCTCTCATCTCACATGGCGTAATGTTACGCCTGTGTGTTTCTAGGACTGTCCATGTCTGGCTTTGGTAACAGAGGTTGGGACGAATACAGCGTTTATCAGCTTTTCTTACCTTTTGTTTTATTGTATGTATGTTCATATTTGGATGTTGTAGAATAGGTGCTATTTGATAGTTCACGCTGTTTGTTTCTGTATTCTCGTTTCTATTTCTCTGTCTAGCTCTCCATCATCTGATACTTGCACTCTTTATCTTGTTGCAAAGATTCAAATTTATATAGACGTTATATCGCACTGGTTTGATTTGGTATGATACAGGATCACTTCCATTGCACGTGATACCCCCATAAAAGTTCCAGTTTCCTGGCATAGATATTCTAATTATTTTTTTGGGTGGTGGGGGGTGGGGGAGGGGAGGAGGCTGAGTGGTCTCAAGGTATGGTGTCCGCCTCGAGTGCTGGAGGTCTCGGGTTCAAGCCCCAGTGAGGGCTGGGATTTTGTTCACGTGGACTTCTAGTAAAAAAAATTCCCCCTGGTCTCTGGGTAGTGAGATCGGACACACGTGTGTATTGTTGCGCACGTAAAAATCCCTTGACATTTGGAAATCGAAACAGAGTAGCCTAACAGCGCTGCCCGGGCAAAATTTCGAGTTAAAAATTACCCAAAGTATTTCAGGATCTTTGCTGGTGCTACGGAGTTCGTGCACTGATCGGAGATTCTCCGGACTTAGGCTTGAGTTAGGAGGAGTAGAACGGAGCACATATGGGTTACACCCGTGTGCTGTGATGTTGATCCGTCGACTAAATGACTAAACGAGATAATCTAACGGCAATCTTAGTAGAGTACGCGAAATCTTTAGCGCTGGAAATGACCAAATTGTGTGCATACAAGAATTATTCATGCTATGCATGTGCCTTTTATGGCTTTCTATTTTGTAAACATAGCTTATGAGCCGTATATAAAACTTGTACTTTTCGATTACCAAATGTTAACGAGTGAAGCTCAACGCACACTCGAAATCTATCTGTCCGACAAGACAACGAATCATGAACCGACATCTCAGCATTCAGGACATTCCCATATGAGGTCCGTCATAATCTTCAACAGCCAGCGAAGAGTCCCAGTAATAGTGGTACCACTAGCAGTCTGATTATGTGTGCGTCCGGCCTTTCCTCGGGGTCTTGCGTTTGGACAGATCTGCTGATCACTCCCTGCAGCATAATTCTCTCCATGATATGATGACACATCGGTTCTTCTGTGCTATACACACGATGATAGAGGGTCCCGACTACGTCTGCCATATCATGCACCAGTATCCCACGGAGCGGTGCAGACACAGCCTATCCGGCCGCCTGTTTGTTTCCCACCACACCAGAATATCCTGGGGAAATAACCCAACAGGTGCTCTTTATTTTTTATTGTTTAATGAAAGCCTGCCAAGTGTCCGAAGCATGTCTATCTTGATCTTACTCATCAAAAGAGTTAGTTGCATATCCGTTACATGACGTTGTAGCCAACCACAACATATTTTGGCTATTCGAGATTCCTGAGTAATTTTACATTCAGTAATTTGCCATTGCTTTCCGAACGACCGGTGCCCATACCATTTCATAAAAAAAACCAACGCAAGGCGGTTTTCTGCCAAATCTCCAGCAGCTGTGTTTCGAACGCGGTATGCGGGATTACGAACTGCGTCCGTAAACCATTCGCCGCGGAGCTGTAAATGTAATTATGCTAAAGAAGATTGGTTACTGATATCTGGACATTGATATCGTGTCGACGCATATGTTAAGGGATAATGAGCGCTGTTTCGGTATCTTGACACACGGGGTTCAAAATTAGCCTCATGCGATTTGGGAGCAGATCACTCTGCGTTGATTTTAAAGATCGTGTAAGCGTCGGCCGTTCAGAAAAGAGTGATACTCTACTTAACGTAAGATTGCCTAGAAAATCAATCAATCAATCAATCATGTGCCTTGCCGGGAAGCGTGGGCGGTCATGACTCGACATTTCACTCGATCACCAGAGTCGTGGATCAGCTCAGTGATCCTGTCTCGTCCATGCCATGTGGCCAAGCCATCCAGGTATTTTCCTCTCTGTGTTCCTCTTGGTCTGTTCCCTTCGATCTTGCCAGCTGTCACTAAGTTTTCCCATCCATCTCTTCTCATAACATGTCCAAAAAATTTTGTCTCTCTACGTCAAATTTCTCTAATCAATTTACTAGTTTCATTTGTCTCCTGTCATTGGTTTTTCTATCTGTCCACGGTATTTTTTGCATTTTCCTCGGAAACCACATTTCCGCAGCAATTAGATGTTTCTCAGCTTGACTGCACATCGTCCAAGTTTCACATCCATACACAAGGACAGGCCCTATGTATCCCCTCAACACTCTCTTTCTCGTTTCAATTGACACCCTTCCATTGGTCAGAATGTTTGTCATCTTGCTAAAGGCTACTTTCGCCATGGCGATTCTTGTAAAAATCACAGACAGTTAATGCTAAAGGTGACTGTGACGTCCTGTAAAGGGCATGCAACTAATTTGTATGTATATCTTGTAACTATGTCTGTCCTTTTATCTTCTTCTCCGCATTCCCTTTCTTCTACCCTACTCCTTCGTTCCCTCTTCCTTCTTTTTCTTCTATTGCTTATCCTCCTCCTACTCCTTCTACTACTCTTCCTTTTCTTCTTCTTGTTCCTATACTTAGCCTTTGTTGACCAAGAAAAGGCGTTTGATAGAGTAGATAGAAAAAAGCTGTGGGAAATGCTTAAACGATAAGGAGTGAGTACATATCTCTGTCTAAGTTTATACAATAACAGTGATTGCAAAGTGAGAACATATGGAGGACACTCAGGACCCTTCACCATAAGAAGCGGAGTACGACAAGGTTGTGTCCTGTCCCCTCACTTGTTCAAAACCTATAGAGACAGCTCATATTTAAAGAAACGAGCCAAGCAGAGACACCAAGAACACGACATGACGAACGGAACACAGAAGAAGAACCAACAGTAAATTACACCATTACAGACCTATTTGCGGACGATCAAGCATTAATAGCAAAATAAGAAGCTGAATTACAAGACCCATTAATAGCGTGTATGGAGCATAACATGAAAATAACTACCAGTAAAACAGATGTAATGACTATAACCAAAGAATACAAGACAACAGAGGTTCATCTATAAGAACACCCCCTGAAACAAGTAAAGAGCGTCAAGTACTTAGGAATATAATATCATCAAATGTCAAATCAGAAGACGAGATCTAAAATAGATGCAATAAGGCAAACCATCTCATATGGCAAATGGCATCAATACTAAAGAACAAACATGTGTCAATAGTTACTAAGAAAACACTTTACAGCACACTCTTCTATCACACTATGCCACCAATGTCAAACCTGGACAATGAAAGAAAAAGAGAAAAGAAAAATCACAGCAACAGAAATGGGATTCCGGAGAAGAATACTCTATGTATCACAAAAAGATAAGATCAAAAATGAAGAAATCAGGACTAAAGTGGGGGTTATAGCAGCGCTGGATTTTATTAGACGGCAGCAAGTCAAATGGTTCGGCCATGTAACTAGGTTACCAACTAACAGTATACCACAACAAGCAATGATGTACAGACCAGATGGAAGCAGAGGAAGAGGCCGACCATGTAAATGATAGGCAGAGGGAATAGGAGAATCCATGGGACTCTCGATACATGAAGCCCATAAACGCGCACTCTCCCGCTGTTTATAGTTCGCCTCGACACCACAAGGTGCAAGAAGAGCAATATGAGATGGGTTATGTTCCTCCTCTTCTTCTTGTTCTAATTCTGTTTCCCTCTTCTAATTCGTATCCTCCGTCTTCTTCTTTCAATGTCTGCAATGAATTGAATTGTATCTTACATAGGCTAAAACGAAAAAGCACAACATCGGACGCCTCAACAACGGAATGAACGTTCACTTACATCTGGTTGGAGCTTTACTCCTGCTTCTATGTATCACCAGTCTCAATGGGCACCCTATGTTGTCATCAAATAATGCAGAAGTAGAGACACAATACGTCGCCAAGCGATTATGGGAAGCTCTTCGTAAGTGTTTGATCGGCTTAACATAATTTATATCAGGCTGAATAATTAGTTCGGGTGGAGGGGTAAGCGTGTCCACTATCAGATGAGCAGCCGGGTTCGGCCTTCCCTCTGATAGGCTACCGGAAATTCTTTGGAAGGTGAAATACCCGTTTAGTTTCCACCCTTTCCCCCAGCCGCTCAGGTAAACGTGAAATCCATGAACAAGTAAGGATGGAGCTGGGGAGCAGCCAACAGTTGGTTATGGTCTCAAGTTTGATGACTGTCGTCAGTTGAGCTCTGTATAGAGACAATGGCTTCTGTCAATGCCCAGAATGGTTACTGTTCAAGAAGGAAAGCAATGGCACAGTATCTCATTTATTTCGGATGTCTCAAGCTGAGAGATTAAGAACTGCCTCATATATCAAGACTGTGACTCACTGCACTGAAGTCGTCGTTACACAATACTGATATTCCTCCAAGCCATGATGTCAAACTGCCCAGAAACTTCTCTCTTGATCTATTCCTGCCTCTGCCCCCTCCAACGTTCCTGTAGTAACGACATATTCCAGTTTTTGCCTACTCAGATCGGACCAAAAAATATGGACTATCTTCTTGTGATGTGAACAACTAATTCTCCCTGTGAATTAATTTCTTTCAATATATCTTCATCAAACTTTCTCTCCGGCCACGGTGTTCTCTTAATTCTTCTATAAAGTCACATCTCGGCAGCTTTCACATAACTCCTGACTCATCTTCTAACGATTAATGATTCACTTTCGGACATCAATAAAGACTCAATGCTGCTCTAGAGATCTATTTTCCTAACAATTATTGACAAGGATAAATTGCAGAGGATATTCTTCATCGTGTAAAATGCTGTTATTAAGGTCTCCATATATTTAAATATAGCAGAATATTGTGTTTGTAGATCAAGAAAAGGCTTTCGATAGAGTAGACAGAAATACATTATGAACCATTCCTGAAGACTGGGATACAAGGGCAATTGCTAGAAAACATCATAGCCATGTATGACTCGAGCCGAAGTGCAGTAAGAATACAAGAAGGTATATCAGATATGTTCACAGTCAATATAGGAGTGAGACAGGAATGTATGTTCTCTCCTTTGCTATTTAATCTCTACATGGACAGAATATCCAAAGAAGCAAGTCTTGACAGAACAGATTCAGAAAATTTAGAATTTTTTACTCCAGATGAAACAGCTGACCCATAGGAAATAAATGAACTTCTAATTGCATTCGACCAGTGCCTGTTATACAGCGATGAGGGCAGACTACAAAATCATATTACTAATCTGAGTTCAACCTGCACCAGATAAAATATGAGTGTAAACACCGCTAAAACCGAAGTAATGCAAGTTAGCAGATCGCCAGGTCCACTAAGTATACAGACAAATAGCACAAATCTGAAACAAGTTAACGAATTCAAATATCTTGGAAGAATGATCACAGAAGATGGCAGATTTAACAATCAATCAATCATGTACCATGTCGGAAAGTGTGGGCGGTCATGACTCGACGTTTCACTCGATCACCAGAGTCGTGGATCAGCTCAGTGTTCCTGTCTCGTCCATGCCATGTGTCCAAGCCATTCAGGTATTTTCCTCTCTGTCTTCCTCTTGGTCTGTTCTCTTCGATCTTGCCAGTTGTCACTAAGCTCTCCAATCCATTTCTTCTCATAACATGTCCAAAAAAATGTGACTGTCTACGTCTAATTTCTGTAATCAATTTACGATTGTCATTTGTCTCCTGTAGTACTTGGTGACTGGTTTTTCTGTCTGTCCATGGTAGTCTTTGCATTTTCTTCAGAAACCTTATTTCTGCAGCCATCAAATGTTTTTCAGCTAGACTGCTCATTGTCCAAGTTTCACATCCATACAAAAGAACAGACTCTATGTATCCTGTCAACAATCGTTTTCTCGTTTCGATTGACATCTTTTTATTGGTCAGAATGTTTTTCATCTTGCTAAAGGCTACTTTCGCCATGGCGATTCTTGTTCTAATCTCTTCAAAGCATCTCCCATCAGATGTTATGACTGCTCCGAGATAATTGTACCGATTCACTTGTTGAAAAATAGTCCCATTTATTTGTATATTACATTGTGGTATTTCGTTCTTGCCGGTATCTCTGGCTGAGGGGTTACACCACTTTCTCCGTAATCCCGTTTTTCCACGCAGGGTCTCGCAGCGAGGCGAGAACTGGAAAGGGTTCGACCCACGCTGGTGACTTGCGGGATAATGAGCCGGCCGCTTAGAAAGCAATAGCAAACTACTGAGCGTAATCTTGCCAAGAAATCAACATACAGCTGAAAGATGCTGATGTTGACAGCGATGTACTGTAAAGGATATGCAAAACAAAAAACATTTCGTTCTTCCTAGTGACTACCATAACATGTGTCTTTTTACAATTTAATTCTAATCCCAGTTGTTCACTGTGTACAACAACCGCATCTACTAATTGTTGCAGATCCTGCGCATTGTCTTCAATCAATTACTGTATCATCTGTATATCTAATGTTATTGATGTTTCGTCCTCCAATGCTGATTCCATTTATATCTTCTACATTTCTGAAAATATTTTCACTGTATAGGGAAAAAAGAGGTGGAGACATTTCACATCCCTGCCTAACACCTCTCTTAATAGGCTTATATTGTCCCACTTCATGATCAATCCTTATGGCAGCTTGTTGTTTCCATTATATGTTGTATAAGCCTAACGTTGTCCCCATACATTTGTAGATCTGAAAGCATATCCACCATGTTGACATGTTTAACTCTATCAAACGCCTTTGTGTAGTCAGTAAAGCAAAGATAAATATCCTTGTTTACTTCTATAGCACGTTCAATAACTGTTCGCAGCATATACACAGCATTTACTGTACCCTTTCGTTCTATAAACCCACATTGTTCTTCCCCTATTTCAGGTTGTATTTTCTTCCTCACTCTTTGCCTGATAATTCGTAGCAAAATCTCTGTGATGTGACTCATTATACTAATTGTTCTATGTTGATCACATTTCAAGGCTCATGGTGTCTTTGGGATTGCAATAAATACAGATTTACATAAATCAGAAGGTATATCTCAAATTTCATATAATGAGTTCAGCAGTCTGGTGACTTGCTCTATACCATATTCTTCTAAAGCTTTAATCATTTCTGTTTCGATGTTATCTGCACCGGGGGCCTAGCCAGCTTTCATATGCTTAACATTTCGAACCTCCATCTTCAAAATTGGTGGTCCTTCATTATTAAATCTAATATCATACTGTTCGTCTCTGTTATCATCATAAAGGTTTTTCACATAATCTGTCCATACATGTAGAATCTGATCCTTTTTCTATTATGATTTTGCCATCTTTAGTTTTTAGACAGCCTTTTGATGTAATTGTTCTTTTATTAGTAATTTCCTGAATTCTTTTGTGCACTAATATGGTATTTTGACTGTTGTGTTGTTTTTCAATTTCTAAGCACTTTTCCTCAAGCCATGCTTCTTTTGCCTACTTACATAATATTCTGACTTGTCTGTGAATTTCTTCATATGTGGCAGAATTATTTTTGTTGAGTCTTCTTGTTTCCATTAGGTGTAATCAGTCATCCATTTTTTACGACCCACCTTCTTTAATTTTGGAATAGTTGTTTCTGCAGCAAAACTGATTGAATTCTTCAACATTTCCCATTGATCATCCCCATCCTAGAATATGATCTATAGATGAGACAATATATCACATCTGTTCTGTACTTCTGTGTTGAATTTGATTTGTATTTCCTTGTCATTATTAAATGTACACAAATCATATTTAGTGTTTCCTGTTATATATTTGGATTTCTTCAACTTTGTCCTCAATATTCCTGAAAGTAATCTGTCACTATAACAATCAGCACTGGGAACTGTTTTTGCTATTGTTAATGCGTTTTTAAATCTTCTGCTAATCAGAATGTAGTCAATCTGGTGTCTAATCCTACTATCAGGACTCCTTCATGTCCATAATCTTCTTGGGTGTTGCTTACACCAGGTGTTTCCTACGATCATTTCCTGTTCTTTTGCCAACTCTACGAGTCTGTAACCTCTTTCATTTCTCTCTCCTAAACCATAGTTTCCTACTGTGTATCTATCACCTTGATGTAATACTTTTGCATTGACGTCCCCTGTTATGATGTTTATTTCTGAATTTTTATATTTCTTTAAGGCATACTCTATGTCATTATAAAATTCCTCTACACTATCTTCACTGGATTCTCCTGTTGGGGCATATACTTGAGTAACATTTATGCTAAAATGTCTGCCACTTAATTTAACTAGTAGAACTCTGTCCGATACGGCCCAATATCCTTGAACAGATTTTGATGTTTTCCGGTCCAAATAATTGAAACTCCCCTTTGTCGATCTTCACATCCAGAATAAATAATCTTAAAATCTTCATGTATCTTGATGCCTGCTCCTGTCCATCTCGTTTCGCACATCCCTAAAATATTTTTTTTTTCTTTCCATTTCTTGTTTTATGTTATCTAATTCTTCGTCGTTTTTTAGCGTCCTAACATTCCATGTTGCTAATTTTAATGTCTCTGTCCTTGTGTTGCGATGATCAGTCCTTAGGCGAATCATAATGTACTAGGCATTTTAAAGAGGTAGTTTGCCGTTGCTTTCCTCTATGGCAATAACCATATTGTTCGGGTGACCGTAGCCATTGTCTCGCGTAAGAGATCCTCTGCCTGCCGTCGCGAAACTTGAGACCATAACCAACAAGTATCTGTCGGCTGCCCTCAAAATTTCATCCACCACCTGCCTTCCGTTTCTTTTTTTGAGCACTTCCAATAAACGAATAAGAAATAACACCACATAATCCACAGGAAAACACTAAAACAGCGTCGTCCCGAAGAATAAACGTGTCACGTCGTCGCCATGTTACCGGAAGGCTGTTTAATTGAACAGAGAAATCGAAATCAGATGTCAAAAAGCTAGTGCACTTACATATCAACTATCACCCTTACTGAAACCAACAAATATACCCATAGCCGTAAAATGACAGATAATAAACAGCATATTCACATCAACACCATGCTAACAATCTCACACTTGGGCTTTATCCAAATTACACTTTCGCAAAATCAACACATGCGAGACGAGATGAATGAGGAGAGCTGCCAACTTAACAATCCGAGACCCAGTAAGAAATGCTGTTATCAGACAGACTGTGGGATCAACACCTTGTGCCACATTTATTAAAAGACAGAAGATCAAGTGGTGTGGCCATGTCGTTAGAATGCAACACCAACAACTACCATCACAGGCCTTACATCAAAGATCATCTGCGACGAGACCAAGAGGACGTCCAAGAAGAAATGGATTGACGACATCAAAGACATTGTACAATCACACGGAATGACACTATCCAGTGCCGTCCACCGGGCATTGGACCGTAAATTAATCCTCCCTACGCCGCTTGACGGCAGAAGTGGAAGATGATGATGATGATGAAGATGATGATGATGATGATGATGATGATGCTGATGATGACGATAATGATGATTTATTTTAACACATTCGATACCAAGAATGAAAAAATAAAACCAAAGTGCTATTGCATTTCCATTTCTTGCACTCAATATGTGCGTTAAACGTGCCACATTGTTGCTATCCACGGATGTAGCTCACTCGCCCCTAACACTTCCCCCTTTATAAAGATTACTATTAATGTATTTATACATATAATTTGTACGTTAAGTTACTATTATCTTTCTTATTATTCATTTTTATATTGTTCTTAAGTAAGGTATACTCTACTGACATGATGGACTGTTATATTGTATTTTATTCATACTTGCCATAGTTCATAGTCATTATATTATAACTGAAATGTTGCCTTATCGTCCTTGACATTGGGTCGTAAATAACAAGTATCTCTGAAGTCTGTGTGAGTTCCCTGGATGGCAAAGGACTCTGGTAATAAGGAAAGCTTATCCACACACAAAAATGTTGTTCAGTGCACGAGATGTAGCAGGACGTGTATGCACTACACGTGATTTAAGGCGAGCGGGTGCAAACAAAAATATACTAGTATTATTTTCTGTTATATTAATATATTATTGTCATTTACGTTCCCCTCGTCATTCTGTTTACGTTTACCATGACAGAGATCTTAGTCATGTATGCACATGTGTTTGTTTTTGTTGATTTTTAAAAGGATCTAGACATAACTGTTACATTATATCTCTATATACGCATTGTGTTACATTATATATCAATATACACATTTTGTTACACTGTATCTCAATATACACAATTTGTTAAATTATATCTCAGTATACACACTTGTTACATTATATCTCAATATACACACTTGTTACATTATATCTCAATATACACATTTTGTTACACTGTATCTCAATATACACAATTTGTTACATTATATCTCAATATACACAATTTGTTACATTATATCTCAATATACACAATTGTTACATGATATCTCAATATACACACTTGTTACATTATATCTCAATATATACGTGTTGTTTCCACAGAACCGGCAATACCCAAATCTATTAAAGCTGGTAAGTTTATTCGTTAACTAAATCAGTTAATGGCTCTTGGTGATTTTCAGATAGAAACATCATAGTATAAATCTCAGGCAAACCAACAAATACGACTATTGTACAAGTATATACAACAACAACAAGCAATATTGATAATAAAATATAACGAGTTTATGATGAAGTCGAAATGACGATATTTCATTCAAATCAAATTACAAGAAACAAACATCACAGTTGGCGATTTTAAAGCAAAAAGTAGGGAAAGGAACAATGGAAGATGCAGTTAGGGGGTGGGGGAAATATGGTTTAGGAGAAAGAATTGAAAGATAGACAAGAACAACTGATATAATTGGTTAATATAAATGATACGATGATTGGAAACATCTGGTTTAAATACCATAAGAGACGAATTTACACATGGGACGGCCCCGGTAAGAAAATAGTCAAATTTACGTATTAACAAAACTTTTAGAAATGCGTTAGTACATGATAAGACAATGCCTGGTGCTGACTATAAACAGTGATCACCCACCACTATGTAGACAAATAAACGTAAGTCTGACGAGGTGGAAAAAAGAGGTTAAGAATATGAGACTTAATAAAAATGTTATGAAGGCAGATCAAGAAATTCAAGAACAATATATAATGATTGTGAGAAATAGGTACAGTGCAATAGCTAACATAAAGAGTTTAAATGAACAATGGAAAATGTTAAGGGACTCAGTTCATCAAATAAGCAAAGAAATATTAATGGAGAGAAGACCAATACTAAGAAAAAAACAATAATGACTCAAGTAATCTTAAACTCGGTGGAGAAAAGAAAACAATGTAAACATGACAAACAAGGGTATACTAAGTTAAATAAAGAAATAAGAGATAAGTGTGTAAAGCCAAAAGGAAGTTGGCTCATCAAAATTGAATTGAATACACAAACTATGCACATATATATCAGTGCGCTCAAAAGCAGAACAATAAGAGTAAACACGGTATATTTGAAAGTTTAAAGAAAAGGGGGGAAAAAAACATGAAATTTAATATTGGAGGAAGGTGCTATAGTAAAGCCATTGAATTGATATAGAAGAGAATTAAATGACGAGGAAAGGAAAGAATTAACAGAAGGGAGCAACTTAGAAGGTCTACCTATTCTAAAAGACGAAATCGCTGACGCTATCTAACATGAAGAAAGAAAAAGCAGTCAGGCCAGATGGAATTACGATAAAAGTATTAGAAGTGCTAGATAATTTGGAGTAGAAGCATAAACAACAATGTTCAATGATGTTTACAACAGTGGATATATACCTAGCGATATTATGAAATGTATATTGATGGCTCTACTGATAAGATCTGGAGCAAATAAATGCAGAACATTTTGTACAATCAATCAAATAAACAACACCACTAAGCTTCCACTCAGAATATTAACTGGAAGAAAAATAATGAAATGAAAATGGAAATTCGGGAAGAATAATATAGATTTGTTGAAGGAAAAGACACAAATAATGCAACATACGCATTACGAACACTAATAGAAAGATCAACATAGACTAAGAACGACATATACTTGTATTTGTCTGTATAGATTATACCAAGGATTTGATAAAGTAAAACGTTATTGTCACTTACTGCCTATAGTACCTTGCGGTGTAGGACAGGGGAGGGGAGGGGGGGGGAGGTCTTGAGCCTGAGGAATTAAGGCCGCATGGCTAGTGCATTTGCCGCGAATTGTGCAGGTTAGAGTTTTCTTTTTTGTCCCGAACAGAAAACAACTACACACCTTACTGAGGATTCGAATCCTGGTCTCCCGAATGATAGCCCGGCATTCTAGTCACTCGGCCAGTGATAAAAATGATGGAAGATATCAACATTGGTAGGAAAGATGTAAGAAAAATAAAGAATAATTACAGGAAACAAGTAGCAGCAATTAAAATGGTAAATACAGAAGGCAGTTAAAAAGTAAGTTGCATATCGTTTTACAGTACGTTGCAGTCAACACCATAATGTTTTGCTGTTGTGATGTCTTGGCAAGTTTACGTTCAGTAGTTTGCCATTGGTTTCCGAACGACCGGCACCCATACAAAAAAAAAAAAAAAGTAAAACAACCAACGCATAGCTGTGTTTCGAAAGCGGGTATGCGGGATCACGAATCGCGTCTGTAACTCCTTCGCCACGCTGGCCGACACAGAGGGCAGTTGTGAACAAATGAAGCTAAGTGTTTGACAGAGGTGTGGTTTGTCACCGGATCTCTTTTCTCTCTACAGCAATGCAGTTTTGAGATAGATCAAAGAGAAGCCAGAAATACGAACTGGAAGTCATAATATAAACAAATCTATGATGTGTAGACGTCAGTATTGATGAAAATGCAAAAGATGAAAGTGCTAAACAAAGTTGATATATTTAAATTCAAGGAGGAAAATATAACATCATATGGAAGATGCACGACAGAGATTAAGAACATAATATGGCAAACAAAAGCTGTATTCCAGAAAATGAAAAGTATCTTACGCAATATCACTGAATGTCAAAATGAGACTGCCGAAATGTTAGAAACCGTTTTGCTGCATGGCAGTGAATCTTGGAATGTGAATGAACAAATCCTGGAAGCAACAGGGATGTGGT
This sequence comes from Cepaea hortensis, assembly GCA_963921405.1. Lineage (NCBI taxonomy): Eukaryota > Metazoa > Mollusca > Gastropoda > Stylommatophora > Helicidae > Cepaea > Cepaea hortensis. The sequence goes on from OY992876.1 coordinate 205,775,937, forward strand.
TCCTAAGACGAATGGTGCGAATTCCTAGGACTGACTGAGAAAATACAAAACTTTCTCGCTCGAGTTACATGTCCGTAACTGTTTTTATGGTCTGTAAATAACAACGATTGGCATGAAAAGGCTAATTAAACTAGAACATTATACACAACAATACGAAAGAGACAAACAGCTTTCTTTAACAATGTAATTAGAAGAGAGGCATTGGATGACATTGTGACATCTGGAAAGATCAATTGGAAAAGAGACAGAGACGGAACAAGTGAAATGATGCTGGATGGACTGAAACGGTAGCATGGAGGAATATCATAATAGAGTTTATTCAGAACACCAATGACCAAGATATGTGGAGAGACATGAATGCATACGCCAGCGTTCATGACACATAATGATGGTGATGAAATTTGCGTTTAACAATGCAGTAAAAATTTTCACTACTTAATGAGAAATACATGCACAGGTATTAATTGGCGCTGATAGAAGCTAAAGTTAACTTCATGTCTGCTAAAGGATGTTGCAGTCAATTCCACATCAAGAACGAGATGTCAACATTTTAGTCCACTTGAACCGTGTTATGTTAAACCCACTACCTCGGCATCAGCACAACGGAAGTTTAAGAGTAAGCGCTTTTATAGTTTAGGCCCTGGTGACATCCTTCATACCCGGATTCGAACATACCGCCTCCAAATGATGAAACACTTGAAGAACAAGGTTTCTTCTAGTCAGGCCTAAGATCCACCGGAATCCACAGCTGTAGGAATATTTACATAATTCTAACCTATATATACATACGTTTCGGAAATTTATATTGAACAAGCATAGGTCAAATAACACAAACACATGGAATTGAGGTGCTGTGTTTTGTTAGTTCGAGTATATTAACGAACATCGCAAAGAAGAGACATGTATTGCCTTCATGTGGTTATTGTAGCGTAGTCCCAGTGTTTATGTGTTTTCTTTTGTGTATTTGTTTGCTGATGAAGGCTAGTCGCCACAACGCCCTCTGTTTCTCGTAATTGTGTTCTGTAAAGCTGCATTAAAGATAGTTGCATATTCTTTACAGGACGCCAAGGTCAACCCCAGCATTTTTTGGCTTATTGTCGTTTCTTGGCAAATTTTTTCCACGTAGGGTAACGCAGCGCGCGAGAATTGGTAGCGGTTCTCGCCACGTTGGTGACTTACGGGGTAAATGAGCCGGCCGCTCAGAAAGCAAAGGGAAACTACTGAGCTTAATCGTGCCAAGAAATCAACAACAGCAGTAAAATGCTTGTTGTCCTATAAAGGATAAGCGAAAAAAAAAAGTTTGCCATTGTGGGTCTCCCTTGCGAAGGTGTTACTGTTAAGGACGCTTTTCGTAATCCCGTATGCCCACGCACAAAACACAGCTGCGCGAGATTAGGCAGCGGATCGCGTCGCTTGGTTTCTAACGGAAAGATATGTGAGGCGGTCGTTCATAAAGGAATGGCAAACTACTGAACGTAAACTTTCCAAGACATCATTAGCAGCTGAAAATGCTGGTGTTGACTGCAATGTCCTGTAAATAGGATATGAAAAAAAAAACCAGTTTGCCATTGCTTTCTGAACGATCTGAATTGATACATGTTGTTTGTAAATCAACGTAAGGCGGTCTATTTCTAAATCGCCCGCGGCTGTGCTTTGAAGGCGATATGCAAGGTTACGAATGCAATTTGTAACCCCATCGCCACAGAGCAGACTAAAGCTGCATTACTTCGTCTTATTTTATATTGACGAGTTTATGAACGGTATTGATAGATATCCGCGACATTTTAGTATGAATGCAGTACTCAACATATTCTTCCATATCACAAACTATGATGCATTTTTAATAGTTTACAATTCTACTATTTTCAGTTGGGTTTAACTGCAACAAAGTAAAAGGTAAGAAAGTGTGACTCACAGACACAGGCAATTCTTAAGTAAGATTAATGCGCCGCTGTTTTTTATTTTAACACATGTAGACGTCTTATTACCCCATTTGTTTCTGTATTTTGATAGATTTCGGAACTTCATTACTCAGCAGTATCTGTTTGGTTAACAGATAATAAGCTCCTAATTTACCCTATATGTTTCTATTTGTTAGGCACATTCAGCTACCTCATTAGAAGAAGAGGAAGAAAACGACGAGGAAGGAGAAGAACAAACGAACGTTGAACTTTATTTTCGAAGGACTGCAACTTGGGCACACAGGCCGATCCTAAATTCGGCCCTTCCATCCACTCATCTTTCATAAATCAATTATTTATTACATGTGTGTTACATTCACATAGAGAAAGATTTTCAAAAGATTATGATGATGATATTGATGATGATAATAATAATATTAATAATAATAATAATAATAATAATAAGAAGAGAAGAAAGAAGAAGAAGAAGAAGAAGAAGAAGAAGAAGAAGAAGAAGAAGATGAAGAAGAAGAAGGATGAGGAGGAGGAGAGGAGGAGGAG
>OY992876.1:205781098-205813598 GCA_963921405.1 Cepaea hortensis
TGGCATTTATATTATTATTATTATTATTATTATTATTATTATTATTATTATTATTATTATTATTATTATTATTATTATTATTATTTTATTATTATTCTTATTAATGTCAGCTACGGTTAGTGCACACTGCTGCAGTTGCGTGATTTTGGGTGTCAAACCTATAGAGTGACTAAGAGTGTTTTCGTTACATATTGCTCTGGATTCAACCGAGCCTAGACAAATCAGAGACATTATGACCAACGCAATTATCATAGAAAGCTGTGTGGCCTAGAACATATTTACATACGAAGCCTACTCTGTGGCGAAGAGGTTACGGACGCAGTTCGTAATCCCGCATACCGCGTTTGAAACACATTTTCGGGCGATGTGGCAGCAAACTGACTTGCGTTGTATGTTATGAAATGGTGTGGGTGCCGCTCGTTCAGAAAGCAATGGCAAATTACTGAACGTAAACTTACCCAGAAATCACGAACAGCCAAAATATGCTGTGGTTGACTGCTAAGTCATTTCAATTACATATTTACCTATACTATATTTCATATACGCAGGCGCGTCGGTGTAATGGTTAGCTCGTTTAGCCGAAAACTGCATTAGCATAGTCAGGTCAGGGTTCCATGTCAGGTCTCGATGATCGCTACGTGAGGCGAAAAATGGCCAGTTATTCCTCGGTGCAGCTAGGTCTACAAGCTGTGAAACACCCGCTAGGTTTTAGTCGTCCCATTGCATCATTGGACGCATTGACATACTATTGAAGTTTTGGTGTCTTTGTGATTCTTTTTGTATCTCGCTTGCAGGACAATGTCTTAAGTTCAGTAGATTTCTTCGTCTATAGTTAAGCGCAGATTTCATGGCTCCTCTAATTAGCCTAAGAGCATTGGTAGTCACCTTGTCATGTTATACGTAATTGCGGCAAATGACCATGTTGCTAAGCCAAACTCCAAACGCGGTCTCAATACACCGTTGCAAATGGTATAAATAAGTAAATAAAGGTATCTTTTACAAGCCTCAGGCTCAATAGATATATGGTGCTTGACACATATGTTCAGAGACCAATCGGTACTCGATGGATGAAGTGGTCAGTATCTCGCCTGTCGGCTTTACTTCCCACAATATTTCCTGGTACTTATATTGGGCTAGGTACATCTGGAAACCCAGGTTAATTGTAAACATCTGCGCCGGTAGAGATTTGAATCCATGTCTACAGGACCACCATCCGAGCATCTAGCCACAACTTTATCTTAGATTAAAACAAACAAGCCCCGTAACAAGAACCTCCCGCGTCGAACGACGAGTGAAGACATTGAACCTACGTTCAAACGAGCTCCTGGCATTGTCAGCATAACCCCGTCACGATTACACCAATGTGATAACAGTTGTAAAGTTTATACTACCCATTACACCAAGGCGATAACAGTTGTAAAGTGTATACTAACCATTACATCAAGGCGATAACAATTGTAAAGTGTATACTAACCATTACACCAAGGCGAGAACCGCTGTAAAGTGTATACTAACCATTACATCAAGGCGATAACAATTGTAAAGTGTATACTAACCATTACAAGAAACACGTATATTATTGATTCCGTAAATCAAACGTAATGTCTTTCATTGTATACAATGCTTTTTGTTTTTTTAAATTTGTTTCTTTTTCAGTAAATGCCAGTGAGTATCTTCTTAATTTAAGTATCATCATCGTCAGCATCATAATCATAATCATCATTATCATCATCATCATCATCATCATCGTCGTCATCATCATCATCATCATCATCATCATCACCATCATCATCATCATCATCATCAACAAATGCCCTGCTAGCTGGCGTAGGTGTTCATGTCTCTCCACAGATCTCGATCTTTGATGTTCTGTATACCACCGTCTAAATCCATCCAGCATTATTTCTCTTGGCCTGCCTCGGAACCATTTTCCCTTGAACTTTCCACTTGTCACAACGCTCTCCAATACCTCTCTTCTCATCCCATGAACAGAAAAGCTGTTTGTCTATTTCTTAGTGCTGTGTATAATGTTCTAGTTTCATTATCCTCTTATTACTTCGCTACACAGGGAGAAGAGTCCGGTGACAAACACCACCCTGTCGTACTACTAGCTTTATTTGTTCATAATTGCCCACCTTATTTCCCATTTTAACTGCTGCTAAATGGTTTCAGTAGATATCCTTTATTATTCTAAGATCATTCCCATCTTTCTGTTGATATCTTACATTTTAATAATTTAATCGTGTTTTACTTTGTCTAAGCCCTTGGTATAATCTATGACCACACATATATGTCTTTATATGTCTATTGAACTTTCTATTAGTGTGCGTTAGGTAAATATTGCATTGTTTGTCCCCTTTCCTTCAATAAATCCATAATGTTCCTCAACAATTTCCATTTTTATTTTCTTTCTCGCTCTTCTCATTATCGTTCTGTGTAGAAGCTTAGAGACATGATTTATGAGGTTAATTATACTAAAATCTTCGCATTCAATTGCTCCTGCTGTTTAAATAAATATATAATGAAGAAAACCACTGGCAATGAGATCTGAGAAAATAATGACATAACGTATCCTGAGTTAGTGGTGGGTTGAGTAGGGTGTCGGCTTACCGATGGCATGGGGGACCTGTGGATCCTGTGGCCCTTTGATGAAGTGGGCTCCTTTAAACGATAGACATTATCTGAAACATGTTATTGTCCTTCCTGTAACTTTGTGGGTTGACAATCAATATCCTTGAAGGAAGTCCGATATTGCACATATGCTAATAATATCGATATTATGTTGTCAATGTCAGACATGAACATTAACATCAAGGAAATAGCAACCCGATCTCTCTGAGCGAAACCTAACTTCAAGAGATAGAATCAAACACATATACTGGAAGACGTAAAGGGGGAATAGTTAGAGATATTAAAATAAGAATACAAAAGGCACCAGGAGCTTTCAAAGAACTAGGAAATGTGTTGAAGTCAAAGGAGTCTAAACGTAGCACCAAGCTTAGAATTGTTAACTCCAATGTTAAATTAGTACTACTGTATCAGCTAGAAACATTGTGAACATCTAAGAGAATTTCTAATACACTACAAACATTCACAAATTGGTGCCTACTGATAACATTGGTAATATAATTGTGTAAACAATCACAACAGAGAGAATTAAATAAATCCCAGTGAACCCAGAGGTCAGGAAAAGACACTGGCGCTGGTTAGACACAAACTGAGAAAACCGAAGAACATTATAACTAGAATCTTCTCGTGAACCCACAGGGCAAACGGACTAGTAGGATACCTAAAACACACGGCCAAGATAACGGTTGGTGGCCGGTTGCTGAAAAAGCTGGATTTACACTATGCAGTAATGTTTGTTAAACTGCTGCTTTTCTAGAGACTGCCGCTTCCATTTACGATGGACTGTAATTTAGGCGGCAGACTGTAGTGGCATTCTGGCAGCGGCTTTATGTATGATGGCTTAGTGGGACTGTTGTCTGTACATACAACCAGTACTTCTTTTTAATAGATATGAAGTATGGACAATGAACAGACAAGCTGAATAACATCTGATGGCTGTGGAAATGTGGATTTTGAGGAAAATGCAAACAATACCATGGAAAGACAGAAAAACAAATGAACAAGTCCTTCAAGAAACAAATTAAAATCGTAACCTGATTAGAGACATTAGGCGTAGACAGTCACAATTTTTGGACATGTTATGAGAAAACGTGAATTGGTGAACTTCATGACAAGTAGCAAGATCGAAGGGAAGAGACAAAGAGGAAGACCGAGAAGTAAATACCTGGATGGATTGGCCACGTGGCATGGTCGAGACAGAAACACTGAGCTGATCCACGAATCTGGTGATGGAGTGAAATTGCAAAATGTGTTGGCATGTTATAAGAATAAATAAATTGGAGAACTTGGTGACAACTGGCAAGATCTAGGCGAAGAGACCAAGGCGTAGGCCGAAAAATAAATACCTGGATGCCATGGCCCCATGGCATAGTCGAGACAGGAAGACGGAGCTGATCCAAGACTGGTGATCGAGTGAGATTGCAAAACACTACCGCCTAACGCTTATCGGCATGGCACATGATGGACGGATGGTTGTCTGTAAACCTACCCACAACAAACCACCATATCTCAACGAAATAGAAATTCCTATACGTGTAGTAATATACTTTCCATGCAAGTAAGACCAGATCTTTCAGTGCCAATCTAAACCAACTCTCGTTCTTGGTTTGTTGCAGATGGATTTAACTACAACGATGCCACCGGTGAGTAACGTAATAATGCAATCATCGATACTACCTATCACTGGTGACTGTAACTTTTAAATAGACAATGCGCTTTAGAAATGTAATTATTTATGTATGTTGTTATTTTTCTTTCTTATAATTAAATTAGTCATGATGTGAATCTTCGCAGTAGAATAAGGTTTAGAATTTAAACAAATAATTAATCTTCGCCTAAATCATCATCATCATCATCATCATCATCATCATCATCATCATCATCATCATCATCATCATCATCATCATCATGTGCCATACCGGTAAGTGTGAACGGTCATGTCACGCCATATCACTCGATCACCAGAGTCGTGGATCAGTTCAGTGGTCTTATCTCGACGCTGCCACGTGGTCAAGCCATCCATGACCGCCCACTCTTACCGGCATTGGCACATGATGATTTAGGCGAAGAATAATTATTTACCCAAATAGATGCACCTGATTGTCCATTGTCGGATGTCAAGGGGTAACACATATGCACTGCCCAAGGGAATTGGGACACAATAGTCGGAGAACCAGCCAAAACCATCAGCCGTTTCATCCCCTTTGAGACCAACGTTTAGTTTAGTTTAGTTTAGTTAAGTATTTCAGGATCCTGGCCCGTACTACGGAGTTCGTGCACTGAGCTGAGTTTCTCCAAACTCAGGTTTGAGTTAGGAGGAGAACGGAGCACTTATGGGTTACATCCGTGTGCCGTGATGTTGATCAATCGACTAAACTAAACTAGACTAAACTAAACAGTTTAGTTTAGTCATCATGTGACTATGTAACCCATAAGGGAGTCTCTGTGGCGAAGTGGTCAAGCCGTTTGACTCGTGCTCCGAAGGTTGTGGGTTCGATTCCGGGCCGCACCCTTCGGTTTACGAGTTAAATTTTTCGGAGACTCCTGTGGTCGTCGCTAAAAGCTACGGAGTTCGTGCTTTGTGCGACGTTTTCCGTGCTGCGGAAAGAGACCGAGCCATATGGGATAAAACCCGGTGCAATGAAGTCGACATGCAATGAAGTCGACCCTGTGGACTTTTAAGCGACTTTTTCTTTTTAAGGGTTTAACCCATAAGTGCTCTGTTCTACTCCTAACTCAAGGCTGAGTCCGGAGAATCTCAGCTCAATGCACGAACTCTGTAGCACCGGCGAGGATCCTGAAATACTTTGGGTAGATCTTTAACTCGAAATTTTGCCTGGGCAGTGCCGTTAGGCTACTCTTTTTCGCTTTCCAACTGCCGAGGGATTTTTTACGTGCGCTACAATACACATGGGCGTCCGATCTCACTACCCAGAGACTAGGGGGAATTTTGTTAATAGAAGTCTACGTGAAAAAATCCCGGCCCTCACCCGGGCTTGAACCGCGGACCTCCAGCACTCGAGGTGGACACCATACCTCGAGACCACTCAGACCCCTTAAAGCGGCCTACGTAACACGGCACAAAAAAACAAAATGCAATAGTCCTGATCTATCATTTCTGTATTATTTTACACCTTTGCCTACGCATGTACCCGGATTGACTTTTCTTAAGCACAGTCATAATTTTTTTCCCCCGCATATCCTTTACAGGACATCGCTATTAACACCAGCATTTTAACGCTGTTGTTGATTTCTTGGCAAGATTACGCTCAGTAGTTTGCCATTGCTTTCTGAGCTGCTGGCTCACTTATCCCGTAAGTCACCAACGCGACAAGAAATGGCCATTATGGGATGAACAAATACTTGTTTATGTGTCTACAACTCTCTCTAGCTATGCTTATTGTAAACGTAGAGTGAGGTCTACTGCTGTAAGACATACAAATTGCCACTGATGCTACTAATAAAACGTACATTTAATAGAGCTTGGCGATTAATCGGTTCAAATTGTTGGTTGTGTTATAATCGGAGAGAATATTTGTCCCATTCCTAATCGAAATAAGACGATGAGCAGCACAATTTTGATGCTTTACTCTTAGACAAATGTACGATATTTTACTAATTACGTTAAATATGTTTTGTTTTCCATCAATAGACACTCCAAAACCACAGCATATAAGCACACAACTACATGAAGTTCAACAATGAACATGCAAAGACATTGGGGAAAGGGTGCAGTTACCTTTGAAGAATATAAATGAAATCATTATCTTAATGGCTATTGTGAAATTGTGAAAAAACTTCAAAGCAGAGGCTGAACTTCCCAAGACACCAAACATTACCGCGATAGATAACACACTATTTTCTCGTCATCATCAGCATCATCGTCATCATCATAATCATCATCATCATCATCATCATCATCATCACCACCACCACCACCACCACCACCACCACCACCACCATCATCATCATCATTCGCCATACCGATAAGCATGGGATGTCATGTTTCGCCACCTCACACGCCCACCAGAGTCGTGGACCAACTATATGTTCTTGTCTCTACGATGTCATGTGTCTAACACTATGTCACATGTCTGGTGATGTAAGAAACTGTGAACATACTTCCGGCTATATTCATTTCTCTTAAAATGGTGGGTCCTTTGCAGTAAGTTGCAATCACATTCAGCCATTTTACCTGTCAAACTGTCATCTACTGCCTGTAATACCTTGCAGTGTAGGGCAGGCAGGGAAGCCCGAGGAATTAAGGCTAGTGTAGTCGCCGCGAACTGTTCAGGTTAGGATTTTCTTTTTGTCCCTGACCAAAAAAAAAATTCCACACCTTACCGACGATTCGAACCCGGGTCTCCCGGAGAAGGACTCGGAGTTCTTAGTCACTCGGCCAGCCGCTCGTTGGCGATTTACTAGACAACTTTATGTTCAGTAGATTGCCACTACTTTCTGAAAGAGAAGTCAACATTTAAGTAAAATTGACCGTCGTTTGCAAACATAATAAAGCTATAATAATTATTCGAGAGTGAAAAATACAGAAGTCGAATTTACATTATAATGATTAATTCATTCATTCAGTACCATATGCTTTGCAGAACCTCGCTCCGATAACAACCTTCCGTAAAACTTCTCGGTCATAAGCAAGATGTTCCAAGTCCGATACATCCATCTGGGGATCTTCTGCCACATCCTGCATCCATCTTTGATTTAGCCTTCCCATTCCTGCCTTCCCGTGCATATACTCCTCAATTATTGTTCTCTCAACATTTTCATGATGTTTCAAGTGACCAAAATATTTCAATGTTCTTTGTTTTATAATCTTTAGTAGCAAACCTTCTTCAATATTCAGATTTTGTTGTATGGATGCATTTCTTTCGTTTTAATGATTCTAGCAAATAATATAAAAACCAAACAGTAATATTGTGTTGTATTCTTCTTCGTTGTTCACTTTCAGGCATGAATATGAATTAATAAAAATAAATCAGCCGTCAAATTGAACTTGTTGACTTGTCTGTAGAGTTTATCCTCAGTTGGATCGGATGTAAACTATCATCCTAGTCTCTATTCTGCGTATATTGGGCACTCATAAAACTTTCATTCGCCGTTGTATGACTATGCATGTAATTAACATTAAAGTATAATTTCATAATTCTACTTCTGCTTTTTTTTAAAATAATTCAGGAAACACATCAGGAAGTTTCAATCTTGGTAAGTACATTTAACTGATATCGCGCTTAATTATATTTCTCTGCGTGAGTTACTTATCAAACCGGAAAATTAACACTTATAAAAAACAGAATTTGCTTTAATATTACATTCAGTCATTAGTAAAGCACTATGTATACTATACCAGATTAAAAGATCATGACCAAGCATTGCAGGTCCGTTTGTTCTTTTTCAGTATCTTATGGTTGATTCTTGTTTCTCCAGAAGCACATATATGCTAATCTGAACAACAATGATAGCTTACCCAGCTTCGTTAAAATAATTATGTTAACTGCAGTGCATTCTACTGATATATTTGTGTACATAACTATATAACGAAAAAACCATAAAATATGTGGATGTATAGTAATAAGAGAAGGTCCACCAGAGAGACGAATGGAGACGGATTGTATCTGCAGCAAAGAACCTCAATGGATCGGAACGCTGAAGAAGAGGAAGAAGAAGAGGATAGTAATAAAACAAACATGATAAATTTGTTAAAATTGAATTACTAGTAAACTCAATGTTATTAGCTAATATTGCAAATAAAACTTAAGTATTTATTCTGACTGTAAAGTACTAATAGGTGGATGTTGAAACCAGGCACAATCAAAGCTTCTCATATTTACACTGAACGTGCACTTTTTACTTCAACGTGTTCGTATATAACATTAATCGGAACAGCTACTTCAAATATTTGTTATACCAACGAACAAGTCAGAGGCCATGACTGTGATAAAATTCCAAACGTAATAGAGGAAAATACCCACACAAAATATACAGACAAATGGAAATTGTTTCTTGGTTGCTGCCATAAGTGTGTTCTGGTATAAGACTAGTGAGTATACACAATTTTAGTGTGGTCGCTCAAATTTTGCTGATCTGTCAAGATCTAGATAGACATTCCTCAGAGGGAAAAGAACGAAATTCTGCAAGAGTGAAGAAAGTACCTGATCAGTATAGTAAAATGACAATTGTGGAGATAACTAGTGTCAAGTGAAAGAGTAGTTGATATAATAATCATATTATTATAATTTTATAACACAGACTAACACTAGGAACACTGTCTTTTTACTGGAACTCACATACGTGTTCACACGTGAAGAGAATATTGTTGGAACAAAGCCAGTATTTACATGTCAGTATGACTTCTTTATCACCGTTTCACTTTGAACTGTTTTTGTTTTTTACATTTGGGAGGACAAACCTGTCTTTCGGCATCAAATAGGGAATATTAGCATACTGTCTTAATAAACAAATCTCAGTAGTGCAGTCCTTGGCTGCTAGCTGCAAGCGGCACGTTTTATGAGAAGCCGTGTTGTCTAGAAGCAAAGACGGGTTTTGAATTTCTAACCCTCTTTTTATCTGGCACAGTCTTTCTTAGTTTGGTAAGGACATCTGCAAAGCAAAGCACTGTCCATTACCCGTGTTGTGAAGACGCAGCTAGTATAACGTCTCAAATTAAAAGGAAAATAAAAATAACTTATTATTTCTGTGTTTTTGGCTTGGCAGTGTTGGCTATAGAACGTTTATTTTTATTTGCCCCAATATAAACATCCATATCTCAGTAACCAACAGAGGGAAAATTATGAGATTTAGTATATAACCTTCTCATTATGTCCACCCAACAAAAATTTTTTTGTTCTGGAGATTTTACAGCAGATTTCAAAGTTTGTTTATATGCGGTATATAATTTACGGGTCTGAGATGAAATTCATAATTTTAAATGTAGTACAGCGTAGCCAGACAATCAGCGCTCAGTGTTGAATATTGTTCGTTTTTTCACGGGATTGGCCCTATGCCAACTACCCGCGTTGTTTAAACTAGGACTGTTCATTCAGAGGTGTCTCAAAATGTCGTTTGGCGTCGCAGACAGCAGAGCACATACTCCAGGATTGCCCAAACTACAACATATCCAGGCGAACCTTCTGGCCTAGAGAGACAACAGTGGAAGATAAACTCTATGGACCGCTGAATGAACTAAAAAAGACTGTTAGATTCATACAAGAGACAACATTGCAGTTATAAACATATTTCAGGCGAACGAAAGAAGAAGAAGATGAAACCTGATTAATATGTTTTTTTTTTTTTAATTTTAATCTTACCACTTATCGCTAATATTGAAATGTGTGAATATTTTTCAATGGGATTGAATGCGAAATTATACTCTTCAAAGAATCGCTATGAAGTTCTACACATATTTTTGTCAAGGAGCTGATCGCAGGAAACTGTTTTATACTATTAAAAATTCCGAAAAAAGAACAATGCATGCATTGGGTTTGAGTAAACGGTCATTCCGTCGACAGCTTTGACAAAGATGTCATAAGGCGAGCTATTATAAAAATGCTTTAAAAAGTCGCTTGATATACGACAGGATCGACTTCATTGCACCGGGTTCTATCCCATTTGGCTCGGTCTCTTTCCGCAGCGCGGAAAACATCGCACAAAGCACGAACTCCGCAGCTCTAGCGACGACCCACAGAATTCTCCGAAAAATTTAACTCGTGAACCGAAGGATGCGGCCCGGAATCGAACCCACGACCTTTGGAGCCCGAGTCAAAAGGCTTGACCACTTCGCCACGGAGACTCCTAAAATTATAAAAATTTTGGATTTTATATCCAGGATTATCCAGCATTATAAAAACTTAGGGTTTGGTTCAGAAAGCACAATAACATAGTGCTATCCAAAACAACTTTGTGGAAAATTATAAGGACATTATCTTCACTATTTGAAAGTATAAGGGCGGTAGAAATAATCTTTGCGAACAACCGCATTTAGGAGCCATGAGAAGCAGATACCTAAGTGAAATAAGGGAAATGCGCAAAGAAAATTATGGCATAGTGTGTTTGGATGAAATGTGGATCAATGCGCACCACACAAGTGATAAGGAATGACAATCAGTGGATGGACAACAGATAAAGCGATATGTGCCCAGTAGTATAGGACAACTTTTGGTCATGGCCCATGCTGGTAATACGCATAATGGCTTACAACAGAATGCTGGGCTCGTGTTCGTATCAAAGCATACAGACAATAGGGATTATCATAATAAGATGAATGGTAATGTATTTAGAGATTGGCTCGAGAATACTGTGCTTCCATCCCTAGATAGACCGCCGTGTCCAATTATGGACAATGAATGATATCAATGTTGTTGCCCAAGAAGACAAAATACGTTCAGCATCGAGCACAAAGGGAGCAATAAAGATATGACTCCGAATAGAAAACATACCACTTCCAGAAACGTATTTCTAGCTAGAATTGTTGTCCCTTGTAAAAAAAAAAAAAAAAAAAAAGCAAGAAATATCAAATCGACAAGTTGATAGAAGAGCATCGTCATGGGTGCTTGAGACTTACGCCGTACCATTCTCATTTTAACCCTACAGAACTTGTGTGGGCTAAAAGTAAAGGACAGGTGGCAGCTGACAATACTATATTCAAATTGTCTGACGTCAGGATACTAATCCAGTCTGCGCTATTAAATATTGATAAAAGTTACTGGAAAAATGTGAGGACCATGTGTCGAAAAGAGGAAGAGGATTATTGGAGAAAGGGTGGATTTAATTTTATGCAACCGAGAGCAGTCATCAACCTGCTGGAATCGTCCGACACAGATTAAGGTCTGAGCAGATCGCAGACCTTAATCTACGTGCACACCAACTGGGATATTTTGCTATAAATATTCAGAAGAATTGCAGGCCCTAAACATTACAGCATCAGCATAATGGCAATGGCAACAGTTTGTATTCCACAGTGATGAATTTTCAATTTAGCGAGCCCTCAGCGGTGACAAACAACTGTATTTAAAATTTAAAACACACACACACACACACACACACACTAAACGCATTGAATACCAACAGAAGAGTAATATTGCTGTGGAAACTGACATATTGTGGCATAACAAGAAACGTGAGAGCAAACACGTTGTCAAATTAGGGGACAACACACGTGCATACGAATCAATCCATAAACTTCAATGAAAAGAGGACCAACATCTTGGTCGTTAAGAAAAAAGCCCACTACAGAGACACTGACAACTATTTTCATAATGCAAAACAGGTAATCATGTTCTGTCTATGAACGGTAAACAACAGAGTAGACAATCTTTCACGAAGACTCAAAGCGGGTCTGTCACCCATGTGTACGTATGAACAAACTACACAGACAGCTGAACAGATCCTTAAAAATGGAAACATGATGACTAAATTGCGGTATCATTTCTGGTCACTCCATACGAACATTAACGCACAGATATTTGGAAGCTTTCACGAACTCAATATAGAAAGCTAACATGAATACTTGTGTACACATTATTAACCAGCAGCTGAAGAAACAAGAAGGAAATGAAAAATAAGGTAAGAAATATAATCCGTCTACTGTCCTCTACTTACAAATTATTTACCCCATGCCTCTGTAAATTCTCTGTCTTTACTAATATTACACATTGCACCCCTCTCGGGATTCTCCGTTGTGAAGTGGTCAAGCCGTCTGACTCGGGCTCCGAAGGTTGTATGTTCGATTCCGGGCCGCGTCCTTCATTTCACGAGTGCATTGTTTCGGAGACTCCCGAGGGTCGTCGCTTGAGGTACGGAGTTCGCGCTTTGTGCGACGCTTTCCGCGCTGCGGAAAGAAACTGAGCCATATGGGATAAAAACCCGGCGCAATGCAGCTGACCCTGTCGATTTTAAGCTACTTCTTTCATTGCACCCACTCCCATACGAATCCGGATACGCCTTGTGTGTCATCTGAATTGGCGGGGCTTTCATTACTGTAAACATAAATTTGTTAGCGAGAAATCGCTAGTTTTTCAGCAAAACATCAAAGAAATGTCGCCGCTTTCGATGATTTAAGTTGTTTTGGACCTATCAAAGATATATTCCTTGGGTGGGGGTAAATATAAGACGGCTGGAAAAAAACGATGCAACAGACAGTTTTCGAAATAATTGATCGTGAATGAAGGCATTCTTTGCGGGACATACTATAGCTCCGAGTTTTCCATTGCAGACTAGCAATATTGAACTAGAGCACATCATTGTGCACCCAAGTCTCGTCTACTTTCGTAATTGTCGTAAAAAACACACACACACACACACACACACACACACACACACACACACACACACACACGCAGTGAACAATGGAATCTTTCATTATCTGTCTATCTGTGTGTCTTTGTCTCTCTCTCTCTCTTTCTCTCTCTATCTCTCTCTCGCTTCTCTCTCCCCTTTCTCTCTCTCTCTCTCTCTCTCTCTCTCTCTCTCTCTCTCTCTCTCTCTCACACACACACACACACAAACACACACACTCTCTCATAACAATACTAACAATGGTGAATTTTAAAATCTGTATACAGGACGAAAATAATCAGGATGAAAGGTAATATTCATGTTGGATAATGTTAATAATGCAAATACATCCTCCTCGCGTTCATTCCTCTTTCGAGGATAGCGGGTCACACCTAATAATGCACTTCCTACGTCAATGTAACCAGCTTCGGTATTGCACTGTTTTCTTCATTTAGACAGATTGCATTCAAGTTAATGGGCTAGCTTCGTTTATTTTATTTTATGTATTTATTTATTTTTTTCTTTGTTGTTGTTGTTGTTGCCACATCATGAGAAAAACTGGAACATGCTGTGACAAACTGAAAGATTTGTGGAAAGAGAGATATTGAAAGACAACGTGAGAAGTTTCTTGACATTCTTGTGTCATGTCACGGAAGGGAGTCAACACACACATTAATCCACAATGTCGGATATCGTAATTTGTGTAGAGGCATGATTAACCACGCCTGCCGGCAAGGCACTGGATGATGATGAATGAGTTATGTCTACCTGTGCTTAGGATTTACTTTTAAGAATTCTTTTAGGGCATCAGCCTATGCGATTTTAAACTGCACGGCACTTTAACGTGTGCAGCTCACATACCGGACCTCCAGTATTTCGCCCTTATGTGAGAAGGCCATGAAACTTACCTCACTATTCTCGAGTTCAGGGGGACCCCAGTAGTTCTTCAAAACATGTCTAGTAGTCTAGTGCTTCTGACCAGGTAAATTCCCCACCTGAGACCGATACCGTTACTTCTCAGCCAGGTCTCCCTAGTATAAAAGAAATAAGAAAAAGGCGCACTTGAAGATAATCACAATCCGGTTTGGTAAACACACCACTGAAACACGCGTCAATGTATATATATACTGTCAGCAATATAAAGGTACTTAAACGGTATCAAAGTGGTGAATATATAAAGCAAGAAGTTACAGAAGGAAGTGTTATGGAGAGGCGGAGAAGAGGAAGAGCACATGGATATATTCAAGTTGTGATAGATAATTTGAATATGCTAACCATAAAAAAAAAAAATCAAACGCTCTTATTAATTCTGCCATGTTAATTAACCTCCATGTGGTGTGTGATGTAGACAGATTTAGAAAGATACTGATACGGGGCGAATCTGTGCATAGGACAGGCCAGGCCATTGGATGGATGGAAAATAATACTCTTAAGTGCTAAAGGGGACGCAGAGGTGTTTCCAAGGCACCAGGGCCGGGTTATATACTGGCCAAGACCTATTGACGCGTCCTCGTTGACCGTCCTTGGCAACAGGTCCCTTCGGGGTCCTGGCTAAAGTCAGTAGGATCGCCGATTCCTCCGAAGTCGGAGAGTGTCTGCCTGTACGACGAGAAACCACCAGTCTGCACACCAATAAGCCAGACATGGGACAACGGATACTCACGCAAACCTCAGGTCCTGTATGACATCATACTGATGTTGGACAACAGGATGCCTTCATCCGACATACAGGACTTCACGTTGGAGCTCAAGCCAACGAACACAAGCAAGCAAGCAAGCAAGCGGTGCTAAAGGACACGAGCGCAAGAAAAGAACAGAGAACATTAAAACCAACAAACATAATATGCTGTGTGAGGTTATTCAGTCAGATGACACATTTAGTGCTTGA
Organism: Cepaea hortensis; assembly: GCA_963921405.1. NCBI lineage: Eukaryota > Metazoa > Mollusca > Gastropoda > Stylommatophora > Helicidae > Cepaea > Cepaea hortensis. The sequence continues at coordinate 205,795,899 of OY992876.1, forward strand.
ACAATCCAGCCTCTATGCCAGATGTATGGCCTGCTCACGAACCTATTCCATTGAAGGTAATGTAATGGCGTTTCTTGAGTTACAGATGCATAATGTGGTTTGTAACTGTTTCATTGACATCAATGTATGATTGTTAGGACACGCGAGCATCAACCTCATCAACAAAGTCTATCTATTCCACTAACCGTTTATAAAATATATTCATAAAATATGTTAGTTGCAGTACTAAAGTGTAATTAAGAGCCATATACAGTGTATAATGGCGTGGTCATGTGAAACATGGCTAATAGACCGACAAGATAAGAACTATTTTATGGTAATGGAATTATGCTTCTGCGGAAACTTCCGAGGAATACCATTGGCGGGAATAAAAACGAATGAGACAGTCTTGCATTAAAGATATGAAAACCATAAATTGGTTAGAGAAATGTTGACAGTCAATGTATGTTGGGTACTTTATGGAGATAAGTAAACTTGAAAACTTAGTGAGAAGTTTCAAACTTTATGTGAAAATAGTAGTCACTCTCTCTCTCACTCACACACACACACACTCTTTCTCTCAGTATATACCTATCAGGCCTGTAAGCTAAGATGGTCCATTACTAACTGACAATCTTGTATCACTTACATCTCCCAATATGTCATCAATTCCTCTCTGCTCGCAAATCTTCACTGACCACTCTCACTCACTCACACACACAAAACGCAGACACACAACACACACACACACACACCACACACACACACAACACACACACACACACAACACTCACACAACACACGCACGCACGCACGCACGCACGCACACACATACACACACACACACACACAAACACTGTCACGTGACTATTTTCCATATAACCAGGCACAGCGATTCGATGACGTGAAGATGTGCAGTTTATGGAAACTAAGAAGAGGAACAATGACGAACACTCAACGGCAGCAGTCCCATCTCTGCGTGCATGTTATTTGCAGTCCATTACAGTTGTTAAGGAAGATGAATACATTACAAGCAATGCTTCATTTGGAAACTTCAGTTCTGTTTCGGTTTTAAATGTCTTTGCGGCTCTCGGTAACTGGAAATTGTTTTAATTTAAACTAAACATATTACACAGTTTAAAAGTACTGGTCAATTGTTATTTGTTTTTATCCCGGGTGTCTGTGCATGTGTTAAATAATTAACAGTCACTACTATTAAACTATGGTAGCCGCGGGAACGTAGGGTCTAGAGGTTTGCCTACGGAGTCGCTGGACATGGGTTCGATTTCACATCCAGGCATATTGTGAAAATAAGCCTGCGCCCCAAGGTCGACACAGCCCAACCAGAACTTTCCAAGGAAGTAAAGACAGGTGACGTGATATGGACCACATCACATCTGGAGTCATGGTCTAGTCACCTCACAAGGATGCCGTGGTACCATCTACCACCAAGAACCACAATGAAAAAGTATAAAGGGTACAGAGAACGGGGAAGGTTGCTTTATAGATGGAGTGATAGTATCAAGAACAACCTTAGAGAAATAAATAACAACCTAGAAAGTGCTTTGAAAATGGCTCACACAAGATGCTTACACCTCCCCCCCCCCCACCCAACACTTCATTAAAGCAACTGGAGGAAGAGAAGAAGAAGACCCATGGAGGTGCAGATGGTCTATAAAACTAGTGGACTCGCACCATACACATACGACGACTCAAGGCCTGCAAAATGGTCTATTAGTTCACTTTAAAACGTGTGTCAAGCAATTGATGTTGCTTGATGAACCAACGCAAGGATGATCCTTACATTTAATCTAAATATACTACACAGTTTAAAAGTACTGGTCAAGTGTTATTTATTTTTGTCCTGTGTGTCTGTGCATTTGTTGAACAATTAACATTTACACTAGTAAACTATGGTAGAGTCTAGAGGCTTGCCTGCCGGGTCGCAGGTCATGGGTTCGAATTCACAAAGAAGTGGATTCTGAAAATAAACCTGGGCTCCCAAGTGTACCCAGCCTAACATGGGTACATGACATTTCTTGTGAAGTAAAGTGATGGTCAGGCCACCTCTCATACATGTCTGGTACCATCTATCACTAAGGACCACAATGTAGAAATATTATGTACACAGTGAAAAGGGATCCTCATGAAAACGATGGAGTGATATTACCATGCACAACCATAGAGAAATGAATACAAACAAAATATCGCACAAAATATTCTCCACCCCCTCAAACACTTCACTGAAGTAATTGTAGGAAGAGAAGAAGAAGGCCAAAGGAATTGCAATTGGTCTATAAAAACATGGGACTCGCATCATATACCCAATGCGACTTAAGGTGTATAAAATGGTATTTCATTTCACTTTACAACATGAGTCAAGTAATCTATGTTGCTAGGTGAACTAATACAGTGATGACCCTACCGCCTTTCCTTCTTGTTTGCCAGTCGTTCGATGACCCGTGAACTTAATTGTATAGATCTGCTGATGGATGTAAATTGGGACTGGTACATTGTTTGGTACATTGGGAGTCTCCGTGGCGAATTGGTCAAACTGTCTGCCTCGCGCTTCGAAGGTTGTGGGTTCGATTCCGGGCTAATCTTTCGATTAACGAGTACATTTTTCTCGGATAATCCTGGGGGTTGTCGTCGGAGCTATGGAGTTCGTGCTTTGTGCGACGCTTTCGTTAAGCCGCCCTGTGGAAAGAGACCAAGCCATAAGGGATCAAGCCAGGGGCAATGAAGGCTATTCTCTCGGCTTTTAAGACTTTTACGACTTTTAAAAAAATGAATTTACATTAAGAATGAACTACTTTCCTCTTCAGCTTTTCAGGTCCAAATAGCCACTCCCTCCCCCAACCTCTCCCTCCCCTCCCAAACCAGCCAACACACGCCATGCTTGTTGAAGACTCGTTCATGAGTGGTTGGACTTTGCGGCTGAAATTTTCTTAGACCGAAAAGCTAGCCATTCTCAAGTCAATCTTCCTTTGTCACCTCTTTCGACATGGATGAGGTTACGCGTTACTATTCTTTACTTCCCTCATCAGCCATGGTACCAGTGCCAGCTTATATTTGTCTGAATTTTCTTCTGCGGGCTGAGAAAGGAAGAAAAATAAGAATAAATACAGGGTGTTTGAAATCAAAAACAGGAAAGATATTATTAGAGGAAGGTGAATTATATGACGGAGAAAGGGAAGAATTAACAGAAGATAGTAACTTAGAAGGTCCACCTATTTTGAAAGAAGAAGTCGCTGACGCTATGAAACGTATGAAGAAAGGAAAAACAGCTGGGCCAGATGAAATCACAATAGAAGAATTAGAAGTATTGGGAGAATTTGAAGTAGGTATATTAACCAAAATGTTGAATGATATTTACAGTAGTGGATATTTACCCAATGATATGCTGAAATCTGCATTTATAGCTATACCAAAAAGACCAGGAGCAATTGATTGTGAAGATTTTCGTACAATTAACCTCATAAACCATATCACTAAGCTTTTACTCAGAATCATAATGAGAAGAATAAAAAAAAAAATAAAAATGGAAATTAGTGAAGAAGAGTGTGGATTTGTGGAAGGAAAGGGCACAAACAATGCAATTTATACATTACGGACACAAATAGAAAGGTCAATAGAGAAACAGAGAGACATATATTTGTGCTTCATAGATTATACTAAGGCATTTGATAAAGTAAAACATGATGAACTGATTAAAATGTTGGAAGATATCAACATTGGTGGAAAAGATTTAAGAATAATAAAGAATGTTTACTGGAACCAAGTAGCAGCAATTAAAATGGGAAATAAAGAGGGTAGTTACGAACAGATAAAGCTAGGAGTACGACAGGGGTGTGTCTTGTCACCAGATCTTTTCTCCCTGTATAGCGAAGTAATAATGAGAGAGATCAAAGAGATGCCACGAATACTAGTTGGAGGTTATAATATAAATAATATACGCTATGCAGATGACACAGTATTGGTGGCGGATAATTCAACAGACCTACAACAATTATTAGACGTTGTAGTAACAGAGAGTGCAAGGAAAGGACTCTCCTTGAATATCAAGAAAACAGTAACAATGGTAATATCAAAGAAAATGGTTACACCAAAATGTGACATAGAAATAGAAGGAAAAATCCTTAACCAAGTGGATAATTTTAGATACCTAGGGGCATTTATAACATCAGATGGAAGATGTACAACAGAGATTAGGAGCAGAATAGGGCAGGCAAAAGCCGCATTTCAGAAAATGAAGAGTATCTTATGCAATAAGTCGCTATCACTGAATGTAAGAAAGAGAGTGATGAAATGCTATGTAGAACCAGTTTTGCTGTATGGCAGTGAATCTTGGAATGTAAATGAACAAAGTAAGAAGAAATTAGAAGCAACAGAGATGTGGTTCCTGAGACGAATGTTGCGAATTCCTTGGACTGCCAGAGTAACTAAGGATGACTGCCTGAAATAGGCTAATGAAACTAGAACATTATATACAACAATAAGACAGAGACAAACATCTTTCTTCGGTCACGTGATGAGAAGAGAGGCATTGGAGAACATCGTAACAACTGGAAAGATCGAGGGGAAGAGAGGCAGAGGCAGACCAAGAGAAATGATGCTGGATGGATTGAGACGGTGGCATGGAGGAATATCAGCAGCATAGTTGATCAAGAAAACCAAAGACCGAGATCTGTGGAGAGCCATGAACGCCTACGCCAGCCGGCACGGCACGTGATGATGATGATGGGCTGAGAATCGTGCAGGCCTTCAGCTCACCTCCGCTGAATCCTACTCTCCAGATAAAGGTCGTTTATGATTTTTCCTGCACTTTTCACTCTTCACAGCATGAGTCTTGTCATAATCTAGGCAAGGCTGCCCGAAGGAAGGGCAGCTGCCAATCTGTCAACCTATTCATGTCCTCCTAGACCCGCATGACGTGGACAGAGAATCCATAATATGCTCTTGACCTTGGTCTTCTCGAGCCATGCAAGCCACTCCACGAGAAACATGTACGTTTCTATTTCAGCATGCTTTTGGAGTCTGTAAAACACACAACGTATCGTTCTTGAGAGAGAGAGAGAGAGAGAGAGAGAGAGAGAGAGAGAGAGAGAGAGAGAGAGAGAGAGAGAGAGAGAGAGAGAGAGAGAGAAAGAGACAGACAGAGAGAGAGAATAACTTAATGTGTTTGTGATTGTGAGTGGGTATGTGTATTTGTGTTTGTGTAAGGAAGTGTATGTGGGTGTATGCTTGTGTGGATGTATGACTGCACGAAGTGTGTATATAATAGCAAAATCAGAAGCAGAAGTACTAGACCACATTAATAGTCTAACCGACGTGTCGAAGGAACATACCATGAAAGATAGCATCAGTAAAACAGAGGCAATGACTATAACTAATGAAGAAAAAAAACAAAAAACAAAGATTCAAGTACTTATTCAAGAAATATAATATCATTAAATGGTAAATCAGAAGAGGAGATCGAAAATAGATGCAATAACGCAAACCAACTAATTGGACAAATGTTACTAATACTAAAGTACAAGCACGTATCAATGGTTAATAAGAAAGCACTCTACAATATAATCTACGTAGCAACTCTAAGCTTCCTATGCCAAACCTGGATGATGACAGAAAAAGAGAAAAGAAACATCACAACAGAAATGAGATTCCTGAGAAAATTACTCAATGCTTCAAGAAGAGAGAAAGCCTGATATGAAGAAATGATGACTAAAGTTGGGGTTATAGCATCGCTAGATTGTATCCAAAGGCATCAAGTTAAATGGTTTAGCCATGTAACTAGAATACCAACTAACTGTATTCCACGAAAAGCAATGATGTACAGACGAAATGGAAGCAGAAGAAGAGGTCGACCACGTAGTCGCTGGACAGAGGGTATAGCAGAGTCCGTTGTAATATCGATACATGAAGCCCATAAATGGGCACTCATCCGCTGTTTATACTTCATCTCAACATCCAAGGTACAAGAGATACAAGATGAGAAGAAGAAGAAGTCTGTGTGTGTCAATTATGTGTGCATTGGAAGGAGTGTATGTGTATAGGATTTGCTGTATGTGTGAATGAATATATATATATATATATATATATATATATATATATATATATATATATATATATATATATATATATAGGTGAGAGAGAGAGAGAGAGAGAGAGAGAGAGAGAGAGAGAGAGAGAGACAGAGACGGAGACAGAGACAGAGAGAGAGTATAATGTAGTTTGTTAGCATGTTAGTTGTTAGTTTATTAGTGAGTTTGTGATTATACGTGTGTATATGTGTATGCCAGGGAGAATGTATTTGCGTCTTATTAAGTAAGTGTGTTCGTTCGTTCGTTCTGTACCAGCCGTCGGAATGCCGTCAAGACGAGAATCCATCTCTTCTCCATTCTGAAACTGAAAGTTGTATCATACGCTAGACTCCGTTTTACACAGCATCCCTTAACTTTTGTAATGAAATCACACCCACGACCCTTACTACAGAGCCATACTTGGATATTGTCACATCACCTGGGAATTAGTCACTTATCAGCTGTTGCACGTACGCCTTACGGTATCACCACCTGTTTATTCTCGATACCTCGTCCCAATGTGACAATCAATCTATTTAAGGCTGCCTTGTTTCCATTTCAGGCACCATGTCAACACACAAAGTATCAAACATGTAGGAGGCAGAACACATCTTAAATAAGATCAAGGTCAGACACTTAGGGTAGTTCCACCATATAAAGAGAAACAGCTCCTTCTTCTTCTTCGAATCCTCTTCCGTGTTATTCATCTTCATCGTCTTTATCTTCTTCATCGATCAACGTGTGTTATTTTCTAGTCGGGCATGGTTCACAAACAGCATTGTTAGATTAAGGCCATCACCTGTCCCTAACATGTTCTTCGAAGGTCGCTCCTGTCGACCAGACGACATGCCTCAGTTAGGCGTAGTCAGGACAGTCGTGTATCACATGCTTTGGAGTTAGTAATTCACGTTTGCAAATGCAGGACCCATTGAGGTCAACTGGGTGGAAATGTTCTCAGAATATAGGTTGTCTTTTCTGCGTTTTGATACTATGGTCTGAGCATTTCTGTAAAATATATTTATGATCTACTGAACGTAAACTTGCCAAGAGATCACAAAAGCAAACATGCTGGTCTTGACTGCGCCGTCCTGTAAATGATATGCAACTAACTCGAACTCATTTATGTTATCATGTTTTGGGCTGTAGCGTTTGTTTGCTTTCTTCTAATTTGTACTCATTGATTGCTTTAGTGTGTTCTTGCCTTCCTAAAGCTGTAGAAGGGACATGGCTGTTCGAGGTTTCCTGCAGCCTTTGCCAATTCGTCTGTCTATTTATGTCTAGGGATATCAGAGTGGGCTCGTAAAAAGTAAAAGACTAGTTGTGTTCTTGAAGACATCGTTATGTTTTATTTTGTTTCAGCTTCTTGTTTAAAAATGTGCTGGCAGGAAATGTAAAGAGGCAGCATAGGAGACGAAGGCAACATTGCATTTAGATCGCTGACAAGGGAAATATAAACCAAAATGGGCAATTGATTGATTGATTGATTGATTGATTTAGGAATCGACATCACATCATTCGGGGCTTTCCGATAAGCGCTCCGTCCCCATCCTCAGCAGCCAGCGAAGAGTTCCAACACCAATAGTACCAGTAGCAATCTGATTATATGTCCGACTCGCCTTTAATCTGAGCGTTGAGCATCGGCCAGATCCCCTCGTCACTCCTCGCCGTCTCATTCTTGCCAGACCATGGTAATCCATTTGCTCCTCCGAGGTGTACATGTGCTCCCACAAGGCCGCAACCACGTCTGCCTTGTCATGTATCAATACTCCACCAAGTTCTGCAGAACCAGCCAATCTGTCCGCCTGTTCATTTCCCAGCACACCGGCATGTCCCGGAGAAAAGATCCAGGCGATGCTTGTCACCCGTGACCTCCGAAGCGAAGCAAGCCACTCCGCACGAAGTCTACCCGTCCTCACCCTCGTCAGCATGCTTTCTGAGTCACTTACAATCACGATGTGTGTGTCGTATTCTCCATCCAGCGGAGAGCCGCAGTGACTGCCGCCACTTCCATTCTTAAGCTGGATGTTGTTGTATCATATGCCAGGCTCGCCTGCCCCAAACATCGACCATTAGCTTTGGCTATGTACCCTCAGCCACTTCTCTCACCTCTTGACACCGAACCATCTGTGTAGATAATCACATCACTCGAGTGAGCATTGTCCTGAATTAGTTGCTGGATTTCCACTTCCGTGGCCCCTGCTGGCCACTCCCTGCACTCCCGGCTTAATAAATGGGCAATTATAAACGGATAAAGCAAGGGTACAAACAAGACTGTTTATATCACTAGATCATTTTCTCTTTACATCAAAATAATAATGGGAGAAATATAAATTCGCCCAAGTATACAGAATGGAGGTTAAAATCATTCTACGTTATCCAGATGGCACAGTACTCATAGCTGCAAAAAGCAGATCTGCAACAACTGTTGGACATTGTGATAGCAGAGAATGCACAATAAGAGACTTCCTTTGAATATCAAGACAACTGTTCTAGAATATCTAGTCAACTTTCCTTGAATTTCAAGACGGCTTTTCTTAAATATCAAGACAACTTTTCTTCAATATCAAGACAGCTTTCCTTGAATATCAAAGCAGTTTTCATTGAATATCAAGGCAGTTTTCCTTGAATACCAATGCAGCTTTAACTAAATATTAAGGCAGCTTTCTTTGAATATCAAGACAACTGAAACAGTGGTTATATCTGATGGTGCACTAGATGGAGAATGCTTAACCAAGTCAATCTACTCAAGTATGTGGAAGCAAACATATCATGGGATGGAATGCTAAAGCCAGACATTGAAAGGGAAATAAGCTATTCAAAATTTGTGTTTTTCAAGATGACATCTATCTTATCTAATAAATCACTTTTATTGAATGTCAGAAATAGGGTACAATAAATCTTGTAATTTAACAATAAAAACAAGACAGAAAGATCTTGGAGGAAGCAAAGATGTATTTTTAGAGATTAATGTTGTGAATATCTTTCACGGCCACAGTTAATAACGACGAATTTCTGGTAGAGACTAATTAAAGTAGAACATACACACACACACACACACGCACGCACGCACGCACTCACGCACGCACGCACACACACACACACAAGAAGGAAACAGGCTGTGTACTTTGGTCATATGAGAATAGAAGTATCAGAGAACATTGTGACCACTGGACAGATCTGTGAAAGAAAGAGGACAGGCAGACCAAGAGCAATGATGGGTGGTGATCTTAGGTGATGTTATGAAGACGTATCATTGATGGAGCTAAATTATAACGAGGTGGACCGAGATATGTGGAGAGACAATGCTGGGTCGACTGGGAGCACGTTTAAATTTTAAAAACAAAATGTCGAATTGCGAATTCCAATACCTGACCACCTGCCCAGCATGCGAGTGCCAATACCCTACCACGGCCTTTGCGTATATTGTGCTAGCCATATAATTTGTATAGACCAATCAGCATTCGATAGGTGATGTGTTATTATCGTGCAGCTCACCCTTACTGCTATGACATTTCCTGATACCTACTTTAGATTAAGTCGACATGCGACCCGAGGTATATTTAAAGGTAATCGTTGAAGTATGTACCAGAGTAGTGATTATTCGTGTCGAATATTGGCTTGGTGTCACGGAAAAAACTGCAGTTTAGTGATTCCTTGATAATTTACATATCAAAAGGCAAGGAAGGAGACGGGTTAACAATTGTGTACTTCATTCTGCGAGGAGGAATAAAATTCACGATCATTGACCTACGAATATAAAAATAGGATACAGGTACGCGCCGAGGGCAGTGACTCCCGCTAATATCGGCCGACGGGAAAATTAACGGAGAATGCTTTGAAGTGCAAACGAGCGATGGACAGAGGACCAGCGCAACAGCGGAGAACGGAGCGCCAGGACGTATACGTGATTTCACTGAACTTTTGATGTTACGGGTACGGCTAATTTGACTGTAGATCAAACAATCAACGAAGGATGGGACACACAATATAAAAAGCTGAACATGGAGTTTATGTTTAGTGTGTGATGCCAAACTGGACGGAAAGATAGAATTATGTGTCCTGTAATGAATAGAAATATCCTCCCTTATAATGGGATAGAGTGCTTGGCTGCGGATAAATTTCGATTCGGGGATTTACATTAATTCTATAGAGGCATATATAAGGTATTAATATATTAGTGTAATAGTAGCATAGGGATATAGGTGTGTGTTATTAATGTGTGAAATTGCATTCGTTTATCTAGTCGTGTAAACTTTAGTGCACTCAGAAATCGTATGTCCGTATGTTTTTCGGAGGCTTTTCAGTATGGCTAGAAAAGGACTATCACATAAGAAAATTATATGAAGCAGACGCATATCACCAGATTACCTATCTTCTCCACAGGTTCAAATCTCCTATTGAAATCACAGAAGAGATGAAGGTTACTACACTTGAGCAAATAAAGTACATACTTAGAAACAACAAGAACATAGACCTGTTTTAATATGAAGAAATGATAACTTAATGGCAAATACAGAACACTGTATGCTCAAACAAATATACAACTAAAACCCTTAAAAGGAAAAGACGTTAACCTGTGGCAAGCAGGGATACTTAAAACTGCATGCAATTGCACTGTGCCGAAACATTAAACTTTGTTAACCATAGACATGGTGTAGAACAGTCATAGTAACTCTAGACAATGTTGGATAGTGGCGGTGTGTATTCAGAGGTGGATTATAATACCGTCCGAACCGGGAAATATATGAACTTCAGTGAATTACCAAATCGGATTATTTTCTGGTGATAAGACATTGAACAATTGTTTTCTTCAAGAATTGGAGTAATTCCCGACTCAAGCAGGAGGAGATCATTCATGGTGAGATCACTCCATGTCTGTGTGTGCAGTCCTGTGTTTTGGCTGACAGAAAAGACGAGAAGAACTAAGGCACATACGAGATCAACCGTCCTATCTTGCATTCACACTAGCATACAATACCAACTCCATATACACAGTCCATACATATACCAGACATAGTTTTTCTTAATAAATCTTTTATTTATTGTTGAAAGGAACTGTTGTCGGAGTATGTGTTGAGGGAATAACAGAAAGAGTGAAAGAAATAGATATATGGAAGGGAAGACCGAAGATAGGAGTGTAGACCAAAGTCAGTCAATAATCCCAACAGATAATAAGTTTGAAGATGTGCTTGTTGATTCCAACTTCCTCTCGGGAAAACAAGTGACATAATTGGTGGAGCAGCGAGTTACGAAAAATACCCATATGACCTGGGCATAACAGGGCATATGCATAGAGGGGTACCTGCATATTGGCACAGGCATAGCGGAGTACCTGCATGTTGGGACATACTGATTGGAATAGATATAAGTATACATTGATGACTTTTAATGGAAGGACGTCCATTGGATATATGGTGCCATTACATTTATGGTGGAAACATTTCATTAACGCTGGTGACTTTACAGTGAGAAAGTTCCAGACAGGGTGAATGTGGATAGGTGGTAAGACACATTACATACCTAGTCACACGGTCACACGTCTACATAAGTCTTTATCCTATATCTCCTCTTGTGGATGAGAGAGTGGTTGTGATGTACTGTGTGGTGTTGTAGATTTATAATATTAGATAGACATAGATAAATGATATAGGTTCTAGGTAGATTATCTGTTTATAGGAAGGACTTCTTTATTGCTTGAGGTGTCTGTACTCTATTTGCGGATTTACATTCTTAACTATGACAACTCCTAAAGTAATTACAGCAGAACTAAGGGCCAACGGGGAGGAAATTGGTTTAGCTGGCTCGGAACTAACTGATTACATCCAGGAAAGAGAGCGAGAGATTCGTCAAGCGGAACGAGAAGATCGGAAGGCCGAGTTGGAAGTGAGAAGAATAGAGGTGGAGACCAAACGAATGGAAATGGAACAAGAGGCCAAGAAACTGGAACAGGAGACCAAGCGACTGGAAATGGAACAAGAGGCCAAGAAACTGGAACAGGAGACCAAACGAATGGAAATGGACCAGGAGGCCAAGCGACTAGAAAGGGACCAGGAGACCAAGCGACTGGAAATGGACCAGGAGACCAAGAAACTGGAAATGGAGCAGAATGCCAGGAGACAAGAAATGGAACATGAATACCGCTTGAAAGAGTTAGAACTCAAGACACAAACTAAGGGTGAAATAGATGCAGCAGAAGGAAGTTCATCTTCACCTGGGGCAACCCACATGATTGGGCAGGGTTACCATGCCATGAAGTTTCCCTTGGCGGTCTTTGATGAAAGTAAAGAGAAGATATACCAGTTTTTGGATCGGTTCGAGGCCATGGCAGTCGCTATGGGACTGGATAGAACCAGATGGGCTCTTAAATTATCCCAGGCTTTACGTGGTTCAGGGTACGAGGTCTACACACGCCTACCACCAGGACATGAAAATCAGTACGAGGAATTGAAAGCCGCTTTGATGAAACATTATAAAGTCACAGCACAAACGTATAGGAAGAAGTTTAGATCGTCTAGACGAGAGCCGGGAGAGCTATTCGCCGCCTACAGTCTAAGGCTGAAATCCTATCTCCAGAAATGGATGGACTTGGCAGAATTCAAGAGGGATTATGAGAGTCTCGAAGAGATGATGGTGGTCGACCAGATGCGAAAGCAAATGTCGAAACCTCTCAGAACCTTCTTGGGAGAACAAGGGGCGGAACGGATTGATGTTGTGAACAAGCTGTCGGAATGATTCGTAGAGGTACATGGGGAGGCTGGGGAACTCAGTATTCAAACCAAAGGTCAGGAGAAACAAGAGAAAAAGAAACCTAAAAACTGGGAAGGAGAAAAAGTGGAACCTTATATAAAGCACACAGAGGAGAGTTCAGAGAATGTGAAGGAAGGAAACCAGAGCACCTCGAATTCTTCAGCGAAACGACAGTGGTCGGAGAAGTGGTGTTCATTCTGCAAAGTGCCATCTCATAACACGAAGGACTGCAGATCGAAACCTAAAAGTTCTTACTTCGCAGCATGCAAAGTGATTCCTACGACGGTGATCACAGACAAGGCTGAGATCGGCAAAGGAGAAAGGAACAAAAAGGACACACGGAAACCTAGGAAGGGAACATGGTGCACACACTGCCGGTCGAAAACACATAATACTGTGGACTGCAAATGCAAGGCAGAAGACGCCAATTGCATAACCAACCTCGAGGAATCAAAAGAGGAAGGCAAGGAAACGGTCAAGGAGATGAAAGACACTCAGGACCAAGAGAGACCACCTGTGGTCGAACAGATTGAAGTCAATGGCCAGCAGGTTGCTTGTCTCTACGATACAGGTTTGGATGGGGAAGCGGTGGTGGACGCCAGCTTGGTAAGCCCAGATCAACTTACAGGGGAGACCATAGAGATACAGCCGGCAATGAGGAGTGCTGTTACCATGACGCTGCCAATCGCCAAGGTGGAGATTAAATCCAGGTACGTCACGGGCATTATTCCAGCTGCTGTATTATCTGACTCCTTATTTCCCATGATCATTGGCACGAAATATGTCTTTTTGGGAATGCCCAACCAGCCAGCCCACAAAGGAACAGTAGTCAGTGGATCTCACGAGAAGGAAAAAGAGGCGGAGACACTATGCGACAACTCAGGGATAGGAGAATTGCATACTGCCCAGAGGAAGGATACTACGTTGCGTCCTTGCTACAGGAAGCTGCAAAGAAGTGCTGAGCCACCAGAACGGGGACAGTACTTTCTGAAGAATCGACTACTCTATCGGAGAGCTGGGAGGGGAGATAACCTGTACGAGCAGTGGGTGGTTCCAGAGACCCACCGTCCTCACATTCTTCAGAGTGGACACATCATTGGCGAGAATCGACATATGGGTGTCAGAGAGACCTTGCAGCAAATTTCCGGCCATTATTGCTGGCCAGGAATGACCGGGGATGTACGCCGGTGGTTGAAGTCTTGTTCGGAGTGCCAGAACGCACCACCCAACAAGCGGACTAAGAGTAAAATAGCTCTTAAAGTGGAAGACAAAGTGGAAGTGTGGGGTCCAGCAGAGACCAATATACTCCAAGTAGGATGGAAATGACCTTATCCTGTGGAAAAGGTTGTGTCCAAGAACATCTACAAAATAAGGATCGGGGAAGAGCAGAAAAATCTCCCTAGACATCTCATTAGGAAATATGAGGAGAGATCCGGGAGCAAAGCTTCGCACTTTATGGTGATGGCAGCCATTGGGACAAAAGTTACCAGTCCAGACGAAGACCAGAGATCGCCAGTACAACATAGGAGAGCCTATGGGAAAGTACGTGATAGGTCAGATTTACCCAACGACAGGAGGAGGGAAATCACAAGTCAGGGAAAGGACAAGAGTGAAAGTTTCACCGGTAACCAAGTTCAAAAGGGGTGGGTAACGTCGGGAAAGGCGAGAAATACCCAGGACCCCAACCGAAGATTGGCTGACCAGATACAATATAGCCCAAGATGGTCCTGGAAGCAAAAGTCCAGGAGATTTGGGAAAGACGACTCGGTCCAACGAGGACGAGGTGGAACATCCCCAGAGGCAAAGCCGGGGGAAACCAAGAGGACATGGAAGCAGTGTTACAATCAGGATGGGACAATCCGTCTGTATTGTGAGCCATCGCTTACGCCAGTGGAAAGGAGGTCGACTGAACGTACAGGTGCGATGAGCCAACACTAGTTTCAGTCACGAGTAGTATGGTAGGGTGCATATGAGGTCGCCTACTGGATGAGGTGTTGATCCATGTGAGGATCCAATCATATCATCAACACGTGATGTTAATAGCTACTTCAGAGAAGCTCAACGCACGGTGGATGTGATGAACGTTGTTGTTGCAACAGGACTTCACAGTGGAATACATTTCTGGTAAGGAGAATGTAGGAGCGGTTTTCTTATCTAGACATCCAACTCCAGAGGAAGAGGAATAAGTTGGAGGATCAGAGGAATCAAAACTACAGGGATGAAGAGTCGACGTGGTCAACTCTCTTAAGAGGGGGCCTATGTCACGGAAAAAACTGCAGTTTAGTGATTCCTTGATAATTTACATATCAAAAGGCAAGGAAGGAGAAGGGTTAACAATTGTGTACTTCATTCTGCGAGGAGGAATAAAATTCACGATCATTGACCTACGAATATAAAAATAGGATACAGGTACGCGCCGAGGGCAGTGACTCCCGCTAGTATCGGCCGACGGGAAAATTAACGGAGAATGCTTTGAAGTGCAAATGAGCGATAGACAGAGGACCAGCGCAACAGCGGAGAACGGAGCGCCAGGACGTATACGTGATTTCACTGAACTTTTGATGTTACGGGTACGGCTAATTTGACTGTAGATCAAACAATCAACGAAGGATGGGACACACAATATAAAAAGCTGAACATGGAGTTTATGTTTAGTGTGTGATGCCAAACTGGACGGAAAGATAGAATTATGTGTCCTGTAATGAATAGAAATATCCTCCCTTATAATGGGATAGAGTGCTTGGCTGCGGATAAATTTCGATTCGGGGATTTACATTAATTCTATAGAGGCATATATAAGGTATTAATATATTAGTGTAATAGTAGCATAGGGATATAGGTGTGTGTTATTAATGTGTGTAAATTGCATTCGTTTATCTAGTCGTGTAAACTTTAGTGCACTCAGAAATCGTATGTCCGTATGTTTTTCGGAGGCTTTTCAGTATGGCTAGAAAAGGACTATCACATAAGAAAATTATATGAAGCAGACGCATATCACCAGATTACCTATCTTCTCCACAGGTTCAAATCTCCTATTGAAATCACAGAAGAGATGAAGGTTACTACACTTGAGCAAATAAAGTACCTACTTAGAAACAACAAGAACATAGACCTGTTTTAATATGAAGAAATGATAACTTAATGGCAAATACAGAACACTGTATGCTCAAACAAATATACAACTAAAACCCTTAAAAGGAAAAGACGTTAACCTGTGGCAAGCAGGGATACTTAAAACTGCATGCAATTGCACTGTGCCGAAACATTAAACTTTGTTAACATAGACATGGTGTAGAACAGTCATAGTAACTCTAGACAATGTTGGATAGTGGCGGTGTGTATTCAGAGGTGGATTATAATACCGTCCGAACCGGGAAATATATGAACTTCAGTGACTTACCAAATCGGATTATTTTCTGGTGATAAGACATTGAACAATTGTTTTCTTCAAGAATTGGAGTAATTCCCGACTCAAGCAGGAGGAGATCATTCATGGTGAGATCACTCCATGTCTGTGTGTGCAGTCCTGTGTTTTGGCTGACAGAAAAGACGAGAAGAACTAAGGCACATACGAGATCAACCGTCCTATCTTGCATTCACACTAGCATACAATACCAACTCCATATACACAGTCCATACATATACCAGACATAGTTTTTCTTAATAAATCTTTTATTTATTGTTGAAAGGAACTGTTGTCGGAGTATGTGTTGAGGGAATAACAGAGAGAGAGTGAAATAAATAGATATATGGAAGGGAAGACCGAAGAGAGTAGTGCAGACCAAAGTCAGTCAATAATCCCAACAGATAATAAGTTTGAAGATGTGTTTGTTGATTCCAACTTCCTCTCGGGAAAACAAGTGACACTTGGGTCATGTTAATATTGCTTGTTTCTCCTGCAATGTCCAAAACATATTTTTATTTGCATTGTTCTGTAACAGTTTCTTGATATAGGTCTGTGATGTGATAATACTATCACATTTTGTAGACCAAGAGTAAAGAGGGAGAGCTGGCCAGTCTTTTCCTCATTATGACAAGCGAAAAGCCCAGGCTTTGAACCCTTATCCGACCATTCTCATGATATTTCCAGAGGAGTTTGCTATCAACTTCGCTAGTGCGCCTGTCACAGTGTTAAATTATGTATCTGTTTTTTCTAGGCAATCATCATTGAATCCATCTGATGGTCAGCTTCCTTGCTATAACATGACGAGTTCGATCAAACTACGGTTGCTAATATTTACTACTTGATATTCAATGCTACAGTAACGGAATCAATCGTATGCTACAACAGTGTCTCAGTGTTTAAATGTCCTACATACGAGGATGAGTGTGATCGATCTCTATTGGATTCACTCATTGTCATGACTTGTGTAACTGATACAATTCTAGGGGGCAGCAGGACTCGAGCTGTCCCGACAACATCGCTTTATATTTACCGATTGTTCAAGAATATATAAACTGTTGTTTTTCATATTGTTGTTGATGTTGTTCACACCCTGTCATTGTAGCCAGTATCTCTGTTGTGTTAAGAAGAATGAGGCTAGAGGTGTTAATTGTGCTTCCATCCCTGTCGACAAGCAGCACTTATTGCGACCTTGTATGTGTAGTCTGCAAGCATGGCTTCGAAACCGGAGCAGTAATCGGCTACCTTCAAGGGGATGTGCCGTGATGTGCCTTGCATTCTCGAAGTAATGAATTTGTGTGGTCAATGGCACGATTAATCAAAGCGGATAGCGCGAACTTCCGGGGAGGCGAGGACAAATCATCCCATCCCTTCGCCATTTTGCATCTAGTTGGTCGTTTGTCATTAGTGGCGGTTCCAACTTCACGGCAAAGGGTCACACTATAATGCTCCGTTCCCATGCCAGTGAATATCATACAAAATGCTCCT
>OY992876.1:205818598-205863458 GCA_963921405.1 Cepaea hortensis
TTGTCTTCTTCTATCTCTCTTTCCGCAAATATCTTCGGTTATCACAACATGTTCCAGTTTTTTTCATCTCATAATCAATCAATCAATCATGTGCCATGCCGGAAAGAGTGGGCGGTCATGATTCGCCATTTCACTCGATCACCAGAGTCGTGGATCAGCTCAGTGTTCCTGTCTCGTCCATGCCATGTGGCCAAGCCATCCAGGTATTTTCCTCTCGGTCTTCCTCTTGGTCTGTTCCCCTCGATCTTGCCAGCTGTCACCAAGTTCTCCAGTCCATTTCTTCTCATAACATGTCCAAAAAATTTTGACTGTCTACGTCTAATTTCTCTAATCAATCTACGATTTTCATTTGTCTCTTGTAGTACTTGGTCATTGGTTTTTCTATCTGTCCATGGTATTCTTTGCATTTTCCTCAGAAACCACATTTCTGCAGCCATCAGATGTTTTTCAGCTTGACTGCACATTGTCCAAGTTTCACATCCATACAAAAGAACAGGCTCTATGTATCCCCTCAACACTCTTTTTCTCGTTTCAATTGACATCAATTTATTGGTCAGAATGTTTTTCATCTTGCTAAAGGCTACTTTCGCAATGGCGATTCTTGTTCTAATCTCTTCAAGGCATCTGCCATCAGATGTTATGACTGTTCCGAGATAATTGAACCGATTCACTTGTTGAAGAATATTCCCATTTACTTGTATATTACATTGTGGTACTTCGTTCTTCCTAGTGACGACCATAACCTGTGTCTTCCTACAATTTAATTCCAACCCCAGCTGCTCACTGTGTACAACCACAGCGTCTACTAATTGTTGCAGATCCTGTGCATTGTCCGCAATCAATACTGTATCATCTGCATATCTAATGTTATTTATGTTTCGTCCTCCAATGCTGATTCCATTTAGGTCTTCTACATTTCTGAAAATATTTTCACTGTATAAGGAAAAAAGATCTGGAGACATTACACATCCCTGCCTAACACCTCTCTTAATAGGTTGGTATTGTCCTACTTCATTATCAATTCTTATGGCAGCTTGTTGTTTCCAATATATGTTTTTTATAAGTCTAATGTCTTTCCCATCAATTTGTAGATCTGCAAGCATATCCACAATGTTGACATGTCTTACTCTATCAAAAGCCTTTGTGTAGTCAATAAAGCAAAGATGTATATCCTTGTTTACTTCTAAAGCACGTTCAATAACTGTTCGCAGCATATACACAGCATTTACTGTACCCTTTCCTTCTACAAAACCACATTGTTCTTCCCCTATTTCAGGTTGTATTTTCTTCCTCACTCTTTGCATGATAATTCGTAACAAAATCTTTGTGATGTGACTCATTATACTAATTGTTCTATGTTGATCACATTCTAAGGTTCCTGATTTCTTTGGGATTGCAATAAATACAGAATTACATAATTCAGAAGGTATATCTCCAGTATCATATAAAGTGTTCAGCAGTCTAGTGACTTGCTCTAGTCCAAATTCTTCTAAAGCTTTAATCATTTCTGTTGTGATGTTATCTGCACCGGGGGCCTTGCCAGCTTTCATATGCTTAAGAACATTTTGAACCTCCATCTTTAAAATTGCTGGTCCTTCATTATTAAATCTAATGGAATACTGTTCCTCTCTGTTATCATTATACAGGTCTTTCACATAATCTGTCCATACATGTAGAATCTGATCTTTTTCTATTATGATTTTGCCATCTTTAGTTCTTAGACAGCCTGTTGATGTACTTGTTCTTTTATTAGTAAGTTCCTGAATCCTTTTGTGCACTAATTTGGTATTTTGACTGTTGTGTTGTTTTTCATCTCATAACGTGGCCATAAATTAATGACTGCCTCTTTATGATGTTTGTGATAAGCTGTCTTTGCGACACAGCTTCCCCTCAAACGTCCTGATTTCTCATTTTGCTGTCCAATTAATTTTCAGCATTCTTATATAAAACCACATCTCCAAGGCTTCTATGGATTGTGTCGCCTATTTACTAATTGTCCAGTATTCGCAGTATTCGTATTCGTATAAAACTCGTTCTATGTCACATGGAAGATCTATTTTTCTAACTTTCAAGGACAGTTACGTATAACACAAAACATTCATCATTTGATAGAATACAGTGTTTGCTTGTCGTATTCTGTTCTTTAACTGAATGATGCATCTTCCATCGGATGCTGTCCATGTGTCAAGATATCTAATTTCTGCACTTGCCCCAAAATAATTTACTTTTCTTTAATAGCACATTTAGGCATAATCTGTTTCTTTGATATCACCATGACTTCTGTCTTTCTATTAAACAAACTAAGCCTAATGTTTCACTCTCCACGACCACTGTATCTACCATTTCCTGTAGACTCTTCTGACGTTTTGCTATCAAGACGGTTCACAGGGAGAAGTTACACAAAACCATCTTCGTCTGACTGAACGCTCTTCTAACATACCATTCAACATAAGTCTAGCACTGTTACTCCCCTTAAACGTATTCTTTCGAGAATAATGTGTTAACTTTCCATTGTCTTCCTAACATCAACTAGTTGTAATTTATAAATGATCCATTGCTACAGATTACTGATTAAAACAGTTAAATGTTAGTTGTATGCCCATTACAATTCATCAAGATCAACCCAACATTAATTTTGTGATCTCTTGACGAGCCAGCCTAAAATTAGTAACAACAATTGTCCTGGGAAGTGAAAGCGGCATGTCGTGATATTGACCAATTCATCCCATGTGGAATCGATGGTCTATAACAATATTGTAGTAGCTCTGTAACCCCAATATTCCCGAAGATGTGTGGAAATGTCCTTGGCTTACTTAGAGAGCATCTGTTGGATGTTACCCCCAGACATGCTTGCCTAATGGGAAATGAGTTGGCGGACAGAGTGGCTGGCCCTGCACCACTCTATGCGGTAGTGGTGCAGGGCATGGCAGATGTGGTCGGGGCCCTTTGTTGTCATGTGTGTAGTGCGGAACGACAAATAGATCATCATGGCCTAGAGATAATATTGCTGCAGGGAGTGATTAGAGGATCTGACCGACACTCAGTAATCCGAGGAGAGACATGATGCCAAGTGGAAGGCACATGATGATGATGGTACAGTTAGGCTGGATTGACCTAGGAGCCCATTAGCTTTTTTAAAATAAATGCCTCGGCTCGAAAGAGATTCGAATGCTTGATCACGGGCTGACACGGAAGCGCGTTAGTAACTACTGTTCAATATAATAATCCCGGCACAATTTATTAATTGTTGCGGAACTCGTGAAAGTTTGGAGAAAACAATAATGGAGGGTTATATGCTGGGGAAGAGACGAAGAGGAATGTCAAAGAGAAGATGGATGCAAGATGTGGCAGATGATCTCCTGATGGGTGTATCGGACGAGGGATATTTTCTTTTTGACAGATGAGTTTTCCGGAAGATTGTTATGGGAGCGAGGATCTGCAAAGGACATCTACTGAATAAATGCATACGGAACTCTTGAGGCCACTTATCATCGTCAACATATGCCATGCCGGTAAGCGTGGGCGGTCATGCTTCGTCATCTTAGTCGATCATCAGAGTGGTGGATCAGCTCAGTGTTCTTGGCTCGATCATGCCACTTGGTCAAGCCATCCGGGTATTTACTTCTCTGCCTTTCTCTTGTTTTTTTCCCTCAATCTTGCCACTAAGACAGCATATAAACAAATTCACAATTATTGATTGGTGTCCATAGAAGTATGCGTCGAAGTACGCCGCTATGTGGTAGTGACAGGTTAAAATCCTAGTATGGTATATCAATCTTTCAATTTGTATGTGGTGCAGCGCGTCTTCTCACCACTGCTTCTTTCTTACATTTGTATGAGCGCTCATTCAATATTTGTGAATTAGTTTATATGCCTAATGTTAAAACAATAATGATCAAGCTAAATGTGATCATAACATATAAAACAAACACGATATTATGGCAATCATACACAGGTAACACAAGCAAGAAAGCGTTGTGTAATTCATGTTTTTGCTTTTAATGGATCATTTGAAAATCATGCAAAGCTCCACGGTGGATTAGGTGCATTGCAGTTTTTCACTTCTCTGGTTTCATTCATCTAGGGAGAGTGAAGAGAGGTGTATTAAATGCAACATCTTTAACGCTAATATATACGTCACATTCCTAGTAAATAGCAATCAATCGTTCTGCCTGCATTAGTGCAGTTAGTGATCAATACCCAATATATTGCACATGGTCCAACATTTGACTCAAAACTCCTAACAATAACCATTTAAATAATATATTTCGAAATGTTAATATATTCAACCCGGAATTATATTTGCACAAAGTGGCACATTAATTTAATCATTGACTTCCTTATCCGGACGATGCAGAAGCTTACTGAACGAAGACAGTCTCCACTGTGTTTGACAAACAAGTGACAGTCAAAGAAGTTGGAGTCAAGAATCAGCAAAACTTCCCATATCACTAGTGACTGATGGCGAGAGACACTGGTAAATGTTTTTTTTTTTTTTTTTGGTTCGCATATCTTTTACAGGACATCGCTGTTAACATCAACATCTTTCAGCTGATTGTCGATTTCTTGGCAAGATTACGCTCAGTAGTTTGCCATTTCTTTCTGAGCGACCGGCTCACATACCCCGTAAGTTACCGACGCGGAGAGAACCACTACAAATTCTCGCGCACGTCACGTTACTCACGAGAGTATAAGGGATTACGGAGAAAGTCGTGTAACTCCTAGACCAGGTAGACTGGCTAACACTGGTAATAGGGACAGTTAAACCCACACGCAAAAATCAGTTCAGTGTACTAGAAGTAGTAGAGCGTATATGGACAACGCTTGCGCTCAAAGTGAGCCAGCGCAAAGAAAAAACAAAAAGAACATAGTTTACAGTTCTGGAAACCATGAGAGAGTGGCATACATTACATAATAATAATAGTTCATCACTTACCGCAGAGTAAGGAATACAGTTCATTATGTC
Organism: Cepaea hortensis; assembly: GCA_963921405.1. Taxonomy (NCBI): domain Eukaryota; kingdom Metazoa; phylum Mollusca; class Gastropoda; order Stylommatophora; family Helicidae; genus Cepaea; species Cepaea hortensis. Next base: position 205,823,565 of record OY992876.1, read on the forward strand.
ATCCTCAATATAAATAGATTTCATCTTAAAATATTACAGATAAAATATACACTACAGATATATGAAAGGATATTACTTAGCTAACCATCAAGATTCAATAGAGATGTTCTATCATGGTCTAAAGCAGTGATTCTCAACCAGTGAGGAATTTCCCTCAGGGGAATTTTAGGGTTTCCCGGGGGGGGGGGGGGTTAAATTTATTTCAAGATCATGTTAATATAAGAACCGATTACTTGATATTGTATTCCCCTCCCCCCTCCCCCCATACATGACGGTTCTGTTCTTCTCGCCCTTCTGAAATTAGTTTTATAACGTAAGTAGACCCTCAAATCACGTTTTATATAGACGTCTAGACGTGTTCTACTATGTGTTATTAAATTTAGCTTCAATTTTTACATATACTGTATAAGGGCAGGGTGAATTTATAGGGAAGAAATAAGAAGGGAGGGGTAGGGGATGTGACATTCTGAACATATGGTGAAGGGGTACATGAGCCAAAAAGGTTGAGAACCACTGGTCTAGAGAGAATGCAGCAGCAAGGGGTGTTCAGAGGATCTGGTCGACAGTCACTCAGAGGTAAAGCAAGACGGACATACAATCAGATTGCCACGGGTACCATAAGTATTGGAACTCTACGCTGGCTAATGAAGATGGGGAATGAGCGCTTAAGGGAATGCCCCGAGTGCAGTCATGTTGGTTCTTAATACAACTCGGCTCAACTCAATATTCAGCAATACCAAGTTCTATAGCACGTGATAAATTCAGGAGTTTCTTTCAATCGAAATAGAGAGTTTGAAATGTACGGCAGCAGACACATCATGTAATTTTAGTTGCTATCATCATTACGTGGGAATAAATAATGTGCTCACACATTTCTGTTGACATTCTCCTTATATATGCATTTCAAATTACCTAAAGTCTATCCTCAAAAGGTAGCTTTCTGCAAGATGGAAAACATATTGACCAACAAACAGATGTCGTTTGCAACGAGAAAAAGAGTGTTGAGGTGATACATAGAATGTGTACGTTTGTATGGATGGCAAGTGTGGACAATGAGCAGCCAAGCTTAAAAACATCTGATGGCTGTAGAAATGCGGTTTCTGAGGAAAATGTAAGGAATACCATGGACGTTTGTATGGATGGCAAGTGTGGACAATGAGCAGCCAAGCTTAAAAGCATCTGATGGCAGTAGAAATGCGGTTTCTGAGGAAAATGTAAGGAATACCATGGACAGACAGAAAATCCAATGACCAAGTCCTGCAAGAAACAAATGAATACCGTAAACTAATTAGAAAGCTTAGATGTAGGCAGTCACAGGTTTTTGAACAAGTAATGCGAAGAAATAAACTGGAGAACTTTGTGACAACTGGCAAGATTGAGGGGAAGAGAACAAGGGGAGAGCAGAGAAGAAAATATCTGGATGGCTTGGCCACATGGCATGGTCGAGACAAAACAATGAGCTGATCCACGACTCTGGTGATCGCTTGAGATGGCGAAACATGACCGCCTACGCTTATCGATATAGTATATGATGATGACGAACTTCTACTTAAAAAATGGCGCAACTGATAATAGCGCCTTAGATAACCATAAACCTGTTTACGTACCATCTGCGCTATCACAACCATTTGAGAAACATCTACGTAATATTACATTAGATTAATTATATTAATTAGATAAAATCGTCACTATCGTCATCAACCTTTGCCGCCAAACGGCGTGGAGAGAAATAGGTGACGTTTCAGTGCCCTATGGGTGCCGCTAGGTAGTGCCATTTGCTTTACTGTACAATGTCTTTGATCTCGTCAATCCATGTTCTTCTCAAGCACCCTCTTGCTCTCGTATCAGATTTTGTTTGTGTAGCGCCAGTGCTGGCAACTGATGGTGATGCATTCTAACGACATGGCGGACCATTTGACTTCTGCTTTTCAATATATGTGTCTGGTAGATATCATGTCTTATTCGGTCTCAGATAGTTAAATGCAGTCCTGATGACAAATAATGCACAGATACACACAGGAAGAAGCATGGGCTGGGCTGATATAATCATCAGAGTACGGACTCGGTTGGTGGATACTGACATTACCTTGATAATATCCCTATTACATGAACTGGTCAGGCATATCAATGCACCCCTCGGGGGGGGGGGGGGTGTGGGGTTCATTGAGCTGCTACTATAACCAACTCTCTAAAGGCACCAGTGGGCAGAAGCACTTTGGGATAGCTGCTGCATCCGAGGACTGCGTGGGAATGCCCAATGTGCAGTAACTTCATTGCACATAACATAACATAACATAACATAACATAACATAACGTACTGTCGTAAGCTTCATCTTTGAAAGCTTGTGGCTCCAGAATTGACTCGCTATCTGCAATTATGTGAATGAACATAACACATTATATTTTTAAATTCACAGACATTTAACTTCTACTAATAGTTTACATGTCCACTATATTATGAAGATAATATCGTAAACAATGTACCATCTTACTTAAAATTCAGCACTTCGTTGAAAAAAAATGGAAAATATTTTACATGTTTATAACATCAGATGGACGATGCACAACAGAGATTAAGAGCAGAATAGGGCAAGCAAAAGCTACATTTCATACAATGAAGAGTATCTTACGCAATAAGTCACTATCACTGAATGTAAGAAAGAGAGTGCTGCAGTACAATATAGAACCTGTTTATCTGTATGTAAATGGACAAATTAAGAAGAATTTGGAAGCAACAGAGATGTGGTTCCTGAGACGAATGTTGCGGATTCCTTGGACTGCCAAAGTAACTAACAACAATTGCCTGAGGTTAATGAAATCAGAACATTATATACAACACTAAGAAAGAGAGAAACAGCTTTCTTTGGTCATGTGATGAGAAGAGAGGCACTGGAGAACATCGTGACAACTGGAAAGATCGAGGAGAAAAGAGGAAGGGGCGGAAAAAGAGAAATGAAGCCGGATGGATTGAGACAGTTGCATGGAGGATTATCACCAGTAGAGTTGATCCAGAAGACCAAAGACTGAGATCTGTGGAGAGTCATGGATACCTACGCCAGCTGGCATGGCATTGATGATGACGATAATGATCCTATATCCAATTATGGAGAAATTCAAGTCAGCGGGGTCTAATGCGCTTGCGTTTAAACTTCGCGTGCACTGACGGTGGCGAAGCGGTCTGATCCAACACCGGTCAGTTGGAAATAAACGTTGATTTCTTGTTCAGAAAGCAATGGCAAACTACTGAAACCACCAGAGTTGGGGGTGATCGCAACTTCTTACAAAGGGCATGCATTATTTTGTATCCAATCACATCTCCACCATTGTTCTACAATTTTGAATGATTTCGCCAGATCTAATATCTTGAAAAGAAGTAGTCCGCAGAATGCTCCAGACCTGCATTGGCGTTATTTTCCTGAGGTTTTGTTATCATAGTTTGTTATATTAGTATTTGCGTGATTAGATTATTATTTAAGCTCTGCCTATATATTGTCTATCCAGGCTTTGTATTTCTCGTTTCCTGGTTACATGTGATAGCTCCGATATTCACATAATCTTATTTTTGATTTGGAAATGTCTCGCAATGTCTTCTTTGCCTTCCTAATTCTGTGTGCAGTTTATTAGGAAGTGGATTGTGTTATTTGGTCCATAGCATTGAGTGCAGATTATTTCTTCATATTTGAATGCAGCCATTCATAGCCTCATTTACCTCATTTCTCTTTTCTCTTGTATTTTTTATTTTCCCTAATTTGTATTTTCCCTAATCCATACTTTCAACCCTACTGGATGAAATGAATGGTCAACATCATTCTTGATGGACAAACAACACAAGTGTGTGTGTGTGTGTGTGTGTGTGTGTGTGTGTGTGTGAGTGAGTGAGTGAGTGAGTGAGTGAGTGAGAGTGAGTGAGTGAGTGAGTGAGTGAGTGAGTGAGTGAGTGAGTGAGTGAGTGAGTGAGTGAGTGAGTGAGTGAGTGAGTGAGTGAGTGAGTGAGTGATCAGTGTCTGTGTGGTGAAATGCAAATTCAGAAAATTTAGGACGCCTTGCAGATGCATCAGGCGGTTGCCTTATTCAATAGCGCGTGTCCAGGCTGCTTGTCCATCCATGATCCATTATGTGCCATATCGATAAGCGTGGGTGGTAATGATTCGCCAAATCACTCGTTCACCAGAGTCGGGGATCGGCTTAGTGTTCTTGTCTCGACCATACCACGTGGCCAAGCGATCTAAGTCTTTACTTTTCTGTCTTCCCCTTGTTCTCTTCAACTCAATCTTGCCAGTTGTCACCAAGTTCTCTAATGTATTTCTTCTCATAACATGCCCAAAATACTTGACTATCTACGTTTAATTTCTCTAATTAGTTTACGATTTTCATTTGTTTCTTGTAGGACGTGCTCATTGGTTTTTCTGTCTGTCCATGGTATTCTTTGCATTCTCCCCAGAAACCACATTTTCCACAGCCATTAGATTTTGTTCAGCCCTTTGCTCATTGTCGAGCTTCACATCCATACAAAAGTACAGGTTTTTCTCGTTGCAGTTGACATCATTTTATTTGTCATTTTCATCTGGCAAAAGGCTTCCTTCGCCATGGCAATTCTTATTCTAATCTCTTCAAGGCATCTCCCATCAGATGTTATGACTGTTCCGAGATAATTGTACTGATCCACCTGTTAATGAATATACCAACTTACTTGTATATTACAATGCGATATTTTCTTCGTCCTAGTGACGACCATAATCTGTGTCGTCTTACAATTCAATTCTAATTCTGGTTGTTTACTGTGTGCAACAATCGCATCTACTAAATGTTGCAGGTCCTGCTCATTGCCTGCAATCAATACTATATCATTCGCATATCTAATGTTATTGATGTATCGTTCTCCAATGATGTTTCCTTTCATACCTTCTATATTTCTGAAAATATTTTCACTGTACAGGGAAAACAGATCTGGAGATTGTACACATCCCTGTCTTACACCTCTCTTAATACGCTAATATTGACCTACTTCATTATCAATTCTTATTGCAGCTTGTTGTTTTCAATATATATTTGTACAAGTCTAAGGTCTTTTACATCAATTTGTAGATCTGCAAGCATCTTTATGATGTTGACAGGTCTTATTCTATAGATAGTTTTTGTGTAGTCAACAAAGCAAATATGTAGATCTTTGTTTACTTCCATAGAACGTTTATTTACTGTTCATATACAGAGCATTTACTGTAAATTTGCCGACTACAAACCCCCATTGTTCTTCTCATATTTCGGGTGGTATTTTCTTCTTAACCCTTTGTATTATAATTCTTCGTGATATGACTCACATTTCAAGGCTCATAATTTCTTTGGGATTGCAATAAATACAGAATTACATAATTCATGAGGTATATCGCCAGTACCATACATTGTGTTCAACGCTCTGGTGATTTGATATATTCCATATTCTTCTAAAGTATTTATCATTTCTGTTGCGATGTTTTCTAAACCAAGGGTGATGCCAGTTTTCATATGGATAAGAACATTCTGGACCTCCATCTTCAAAACTGATGGTCCTTGATTATTATTTCGAATATCACATTATTGTTGTCTGTTATCATCAGAAAGGTTTCTCACATAATATGACTATACATGTAAAAAGTGATCTTCTTCTATTGTGATGTTTGGTATCTTTTGCTTTTAGGTAGCTTCCTGATGTACGTGTTCTTTTATTAGTAAGCTGCTTAATTCGTCTGTGCATTTATTTGTTATTTTTACTGTTGAGTAGTTGTTGTTATTGTTTTTTTTTTTGTTTTTTTTGTTTTTTTTTCAATTTCTATGCAATTTTTCTCCCGCATTGTTTCTTTCTTTTTTTTTTCTCTTTACATAATGTTCTGAATTTTCTGTGAATTGTTTCATATTTAGAAGGATTATGTTTCTTTTTTTTTCCCCAGTTGTTGTAAAATTCTTCATTCATCCAATTCTTACGACTCACTTTCTTTAATTTTGGAATAGTTTTTTCTGCAGCCAAACTGATTGAATTCTTCAACATTTCCCATTGGTCATCCACATCTTGAAATATGATCAGTTTTTTTTTTTTTTATAAATCTGTTTTTTACTTCTATGTTAAAATTGTTAACGCATTTCGAAACTTTCTGCTAATCAGGATATAACCAATATGTTTTCTAGTCCTGCTCTCAGAAGTCCTCCATGTCCATAATCTTCAAGGATGTTGTTTAAACCAGGCATTTCCTGCACATTTGCCCATTCTACAAGCCTATACGCCTGCTCCGTGGCTAAAGTGTAACGGACTCGTTCGTTATCCCGTATACCCGTATTTGAAACAACGCTGCTCACGATTTGGCAGCAGACCGCGTTGCGTTGTTTTTTTTTACGAAAATGGTATGAGTGTCGGTCATTCAGAAAGTAGTTACAACCTAAGACATCACAACAACAAATATGCTGGTGTTGACTGCAACGTCCTGTAAAGGATATGCAACTAACTAACTAACTAACTAACTAACTAACTAACTAACTAACTAACTAAGTCTATATCCTCTTTCGTTTTTCTTTCACAAACCATGGTTGTCTACTGTGCATCCATCGCTTTGATTTCCTACTTTTACATTGAATTCACCCATTATGATATTTATTTCTGAATTTTTACATTTCTTCAAAGAATACTTCAAATCATTAAACAATTCCTCTATACTATCTTCACTGCAGTGTCCTGTTGGGGCATCTATTTGAATGACGTTTATGTTAGAAAGGTCTACCGATTACTTTTACCAATAAAACTCTGTCACAGCGCAATATCCTTTAACAGATTTTGATGTTTGCCGATCCAAGATAATTGCTACACCTCTTTTGGCGCTTTTCTCCTTCAGAATAAATAATCTTACAATCCTCCTCTGTCTTAATCTCTGCCCCTTTCCATCTCGTCTCGCACATTCTTAATATATTAATATTCTCTCTTTCCATTTCTTGTTTGATGTTATCTAATTTTCTATCGTAAAAAAACTTTATCATAAAAAAAAAAAAAAAACATTTGTATATGTGACTAGACTATCTTTGGTCAATCTGTTCATATATTCTAAAGCACCTTCTTGTGTAGCTGTGTCGTCACTATTTTAACTTTTTTCTTTAGTTAAGATAGGCCTACTTTTGGCTATTTTAGTGTCTCAGAGTGATATGTTCGGGCTGTGTATTCACTGACCTTGATGTATTTTTTTTTGCTATTCTTCACTCTGACAGGCTTCCTTTAAAAGTAACGTCCCATACTCTTTCCTGGTCAACGTTTCGTTCATTATATGACGTGCATGTTTAATGTAGTGCTACTTGTATCCAGTAATTTAATCTTAGCTCTTTTCTTCTTAGCCTCAGAAGTTGTATTTCTAGACTGACTTGAATTGCTTGCTTTTGTATTCTGGTACCTGCCCCCGCTATTATGTCTAACGCATTGTGTTGTATTTCGTCTAACATTTTTTCCCCTTCTGCGGCTATATTGTATACCATGAATGCACACTCTGTCTTTCCTCTTATAAATAATTCATAGAAATTTAGCATTATTGTTACATCTGTGTCCCAGTCGTTACCATTTATTATTTTCAAGATTTTGACCAGAAATCTGACTGAATCAACTACGCTGTCTATATCAGAGGTTCTGAACCTTTTTTGGCCCATGCACCATTTCACGATATGTCAGGATGTCATTTCCCCGTTTCCAGCCAACGAAAGAAGAAGAATTCCCCTTTTCCAAAACTGTCAGCCTCAAAAGGTGCATTTTTTATATTCATAATATTTTATCAACACACCAAATGAATCATATTACAATAAACAAACGTCAAAGAATTGCTACATAATACACGACACCAGAGTCCCCCCAAAAAATATGCTTCATCAAATAAAACGCTCAATAGACAACCAGGTTATTGTGTTTGATGCCAGTTTGAATCTGCCAATCTGTGGTCCTAATTCTCCCCTTTCAAGGAAACCATAAAATATCCCGTTGGGGGGAATACCCCACTGGTTGAGAACCACAGGTCTATATATTTCTTTCAATTTAGTTGCGTGTCTAGTGTCACTCCTAGAAAGCTTGGTGTCTTGATTTTCTATACTAATATAGATTGTAATATTGAATTGGCTTCTAATCATTTACTGCTCTTTTAAATATCCTCTCTAGAGCTTTTTTGGAACATTTATTTTAAATCCGCAGGACGTGGCATCAACCACTGTCTTGTTTGGCTGTTTGTGACCTCTTGGCAAGTTTACTTTCAATAGTTTGCCATTGCTTTCTGAACTGCCGGCACCCATACGATTTTATAAAAAAAAAAAAAAACCTAACGCAAGACCGTCTGATGTAAAATCTTCCGCAGCTGTGTTTCCAACATGGTATGCGGGATTACGAACTACGTCCGTAACCCCTTCACCAGAGAGCCGGTTATGTAATTGACTACTTTGTTTATTTCTTACTAGCTGACGACCCGGCCCAACATCGCCTAGCTCCTGGCCGGGAGCGTCTCATTTAATTCACATAAGTAGTCTGGATCGAGCAATGCGTACTCGAAATTTTTCCAGTCTTGCTTGCCGTTGCTCGCATGTTTCAGTTGAACGTGCCTGAACAGTGCGTACTGGATTGGTTTCCAGTCCTTCTTCCCGTTGCTCGTCTGTGTCTGAAGCTCGTAATGCCCTTTTCTTTCGTGTTTGAGCAAAAATGGTTGATTTTAAACTAAGTAACTATTTCAATTGAATCCGCGGGAGTTAGAACAACATCTGCACAAAATGTCATCTCAATCTTTTATATATATATATATATATATATATATATATATATATATATATATATATATTTTTTTTTTTTTTTTTTTTTTTTTTTTTTCCGCGTTTCTATCCTGTTTCAGGATATTGTGGTCAACACCAGCATCTTTCAGCTGTGTGTTGATTCCTAGGCTAGATTACGCTCATCAGCACGCCACGACTTTCTGAGCGACCGGCTCCATACTCTCATATGTCACTTTTGCGATTCGAACCACTGCTAATTCTCGTCGCGTCACGTGACGAGAGTATCCGGGGTTAGCGTAGAAAGCTGCTAACCCCTCGGCCATGGAACCGGCATATATATATATATATATATATATATATATATATATATATATATATATATATATATATATATATATATATATATATATATATATATATATAGTAGATTGAAGTTCATGAGTATTTTGTAGCTAAGTGTATCTTATCCTGATGTTGTGTTGAACAGTTTCTTCTATTTAGTTGATACTTATTCTGGTATTATGGTGCATTTATCAAATGATCAACTGTTCTATTCATTTGATTTTTGTGGTCTAGGTGTATCATCAGTTTCTTTCTTCTTTCATATTCCCCCCCCCCCCCCCCCCCGTAATATATTGTGAGAGGTGATTTTTATAAAAGTAACTTGCAACTGCTTCTGTTCTCAGTTGTTTCAGCTTTGGTTGTATCGTTATTGTTAGAATGTTGTAATTTGTGTGTGCCTCTTATTTCTTTGAGTTTCTTCCAGATCTCGGTGATATTGTATTCCTTAGCTGCTTATTTTTGTATTTGGGTTCCTGTTCCATTGATGTGTTTGTTACTTCAAACTTGAAATTGCTATGCTGGTAATATTTCTCTATATTTTATATTCGTTGCCATTTTCCTCCGTGGGGTCCTTCTATATTGTTCCAGGACTTCTTACATGTTCTCAACCTACCAAAGAATACTGGTTCATCCATCATTCTACTGGGTTTTTGTTATGTTATATCATTTCCTTATTTGACATTCTGGTTTTGAGTAGGGTATCTGCATATTCGTGTTTGGTATATGTTGTTAAGGACGAAATTTACACAATACGCGATTACAATAGAGGCAGAGTAATTCCACTGTGGTGATAGCAGACTACGCCTAGCACACATGAATGAGTGGGCGGCTGACGAGCATGGCTAGAACCAGCGGTTTTTTTGCCTTCAGGCAGGAAGCTACGTCATCACAATGTACCAATTCGTCAAGTCGTGGACGAGTGGCAGTTCCGCTTAACATCTGTTCATGGTGTGGGGGGAGGAGAGGTGTTAATGTTGGTGAAGATGACAGATGAGGGAAGTATGCGTTAAACTCAGGTTATGTGACGTTGCATGAAGTTTTCGAGTGTCTAGGGACACACCAAAGTTAAAGGTAACGAACTCACGGAACAGCTGACAATAAATGATCAATACACACGGGAAGAAGCATAGACATGGATGATATCACCAATGCAGCATCGACTCGGCGGATACTGACGAGATCTCAATGCTAGCCAGATTACATGATTGATTGATTTAGGAACCGACATCACAGCATTCGGGGCTTTCTCATAAGTGCTCCGTCCCCATCCTCAGAAGCCAGCGAAGAGTTCCAACACCAATAGTATCAGTAGCAATCTGATTATATGTGCGTCTCGCCTTTCCTCTAAGCGTCGAGCATTGGCCAGATCCCCTCGTCACTCCACGCTGTCGCATTCTTGCCAGACCATGGTGATCCATTTGCTCCTCCGAGGTGTAGACGTGCTCCCACAAGGCCGCAACCACGTCTGCCTTATCATGCATCAATACCCCACCACGTATTGCAGAGCCAGCCAATCTGTCTGCCTGTTCAATACCCAGCACACCAGCATGCCCCGGAGAAAAGATCCAGACGATGCTTGCCACCCGTGACTTCCGAAGCGAAGCTTGCCTGTCCTCACCCTACTCAGCATGCTTTCTGAGTCAGTTACAATCACGATGTGTGTGTGTGTATCGTATTCTCCATCCAGCGGAAAGCTGCACTGACTGCCTCCACCTCCATTCTTAAGCTAGATGTTGTGATATCATATGCCAGGCTCTCATGCACCAAACGTCGACCATTAGCCTTTGCCAAGAAACCCCAGGCACTTCTACTACCTCTCAACACCGAACCATCTGTGTAGATAATCACATCACCCGGGCGAGCATTATCCTGAATTAGTTGCTGGATTTTCACTTCCTTGTGAAGAGCACTCCCGGCTCAATGTGATTATAACTCTGCACAAGTCTGACTGCTCCGCTGGCACTCTGACCCACTCCTCTCCTCGCCTAATGTTCTCCAAGGGGCACACCTTGATAGATGGTGGAAACGTCAACATAGAGAACAAACTGAAGTATCTGGGAATCACATTTGACAGGAGCCTGTCCTTCAAGGACCATGTGGAGACTGTTGTGACAAGATCGCAAAAGGGACTCAACGCACTTTAAAATATGGCTGTAATGGACATAGAGCAGAGAATGCTTTTCAGACTATACCAGCACTTGATCTTCTCAGCGATTGATTATGGACTAGGACTGCTCACTGGTAGGCTCAAGGTGATGCAGGTGAAGGAATAGCTCAGAGTTGCTGCTGACACAGATCACCCGTTGCATGAGGCGCTGGACGCAGTTAAGGGCCAGCGACTGATAAAAGGGAAATCATGGATGGCTCAGGCGGAGGATACGATCAATCCAGATTACATGAAGTGGTGGTAAAGCTTGGTCAGGCACGTTAATGTCGCGATCCAGGAAAATAGAGAAGGTACCATAACCAATTCCTCATGGAAACAGTGAGCAGAATCACTTTGTGATGGCTGAGCAGAATATGGCATATCATAGCATAGCATAAGTAAATATAATATACAGACACACCATTTACCTCGGAAATCTTCCATGTCCTGAATGTGCACAATATCTATAGTTAATGCAAAAATAATTAGGTCTTTTACTTGACAGACAATAATAAGGAATTCACTACTTAAACAGTGTATCTATTCGTCAAGTCGTGGATTAGTGGCAATGTCCACTGATGATCTGGTATTATGAAGCTATGAAGTTCCTGGGATAGGGGAATTGTGGTGATGTGACTGCTTGAGTTGACAGATAAGGCATGTATGCGTTAATCCCGTGCTGTGTGATGTCGCCTAAAGTTTTGTCGAATGTCCGAATGTCATTAGAAACTCAGAGTGACTGAGCGAGTGAATAGTATAGCTTGGCAGACTCACAATAGACCCGAGCAGGACGTTTCGTGACCAAAGTTTATGGCATTTATACAGATTGATGTGATGACTTCATCTTAGTATAATTAATCTTGTGTAAGAGGATCACCGTTGAGTTGTGTAAGAGAATCGCCATTGACTAGTGTTAGATAATCACCCTGAAGTTGTGTAAGAAACTCGCGATTGAGTTGTGGGGAAAAAAAAAATCACCAAGTTACCTTTCTGTTATAAGTAACATGTATTCTTGAGCAGAGTCAGCACATGTGAGGCTGATACATGTGTGTGAGCGCAGCCGTTATGATATAAATAAAGATTATACAAAAGCAAAGATTAACACTTCTGTCATGTTATATTTCATATAGTGGAAGCTGTTCGCCATTGTGTGTTAGCTGCATACAACATATGTAATGTAATGCTATCATAATGCGGACTTCTGTTCACATGAAGTATCAGTGAAAAGCAACGAGCATGATGGCGGTCATAGTAAGTCGACAGGTCGTCCTGATTGCACACCGAAACATTCATTCCATACGTGGTCAGATCCCCTCCTCAGTAGCGGCTCACGACACCAGTACTGTGTTGGATTTTTAATCTTCTTTGGCTTCGTGCTTTGTGTTCGTGTTTGGCCAAACCTCTTTTAACTTGCTGTTCTCGCAGTCTGACCATGGATGTAGATTCACAGTCATCACTTTCTTCTCGCAAACGACTTACTTCTCGTAGTGCATTCAGTATATGTTTTCCCATGGCTCGTCCGCCCTCCACAGTAGCCTTACCTGTTAGCCTATCAGTCTGGTCATTTCCTTGGACACCTGCATGCCCTGGCACGAAAATGAAACTGATCTTTTGCCAGCTATGACAGCTCCAGAGACAACAACCACTGTCTTCGGGCCTACCCCATCGCTATGTTCCTAAGCATACTAATTGAGTAACTAAGGAAACATGTCCGATTGAAGGTATGTGTCTCGAGCTATGTAATTGTTTTACCTACGGCCATGACTTCCATAGTCATACTACTTGTGGTTAAGGCAAAAGAACCAGAATCTTTCTTCACAGTTCTCCGTCCAGCTTGTGCAGTGAAGACCAATTAACTTCTCACTCGTCGAACGACCGATCCATATGTGTAAATGACAGCACTTTCCTCTAAAGAATTCTCGAAGATCAAAGCCTGTACTTCCGCCTCCACAGCAGCCGGATTTTCATGTCTGCCTTTTCTGTCTAGTTGGATGCAAACTGAAAAGGACGTATATAACTCTGCTGGCACTTGTACCCACTTCTTCCCAGGATCTAAATCTTCATGTGAACACACCTGTTGGAGAATGTCTTCGGCTTGACCTATCCATGACTTTCCTCGTTTTAACCTGCCGCTGTTTACATGCTTAATTTCACTATGCAGTGGATGCTGTATGCTTGCATTGACTCTGAGGTAGACCTAGCGGTCATACACTCGGCGGGGTTGTGTGTCACGTTAGAGAGAATTCCCTCATTCGTGATTACTATTAGAGTATCCAGTAGAATGGGTGCCTAACAAAACATTTCAAGATCCCAGGCACACGTACACATCAACCGGATACAGTGGCATCCTGACTGCTACACAGAGCTATAGCTGCATTAGCTGCTTGGGTAACAGTGGATGATGTGTAAGCACCCACACTGACAAGTGCAGCTCCACTCTATTCGCCCTCTCTCTCCACACACACACACACACACACACACTCACTCACTCGCTCACTCACACACACACACACACACTCACTCACTCACTCACTCACACACCCACACACATTCTCTCTCACACACACACACACACACACACACACATACACACACACACACAGACACACACACAGAGCACAGAATCAAATACGCACCGACATGTAAACAAAATAAAAGAATGGCAAATAAGCCATATGTGGATTGATGTCGCATACATCAGGTAGTTTACTTCAAACATTCTTGCAATACGATATATCTAGGTACAATTCCTAGCCTAGAAAAACATCAGTGGAGGATACACTTTATGGACTACTCAGTGGACAGAGAAATTTATAGAAGAGAAAAGAAATTGCACATGTAGATAACCAATTTTCAGCGAACGAATGAAGAAGAAGAAGAAGAAGAAGGAGGAGGAGGAGGAGGAGGAGGAGGAGGAGGAGGAGGAGAAGAAGGAGAAGAAGAAGAAGAAGAAGAAGAAGAAGAAGAAGAAGAAGAAGAAGAAGAAGAAGAAGAAGAAGAAGAAGAAGAAGAAGAAGAAGAAGAAAAAGAAGAACGAACGAACGAACGAACTTTATTTTAAAAGGGTAACAAATTGGGCACGCAGGCCCGTCTTACATTCGGCCCTTTCAATCACTCATCTTTCATTCATCAAATGTGCATGTTACATTAACATAGGGGAAAAAACATTGTAAAATGGATTTTGTAAGCATAAACAATGCATATTACGCATGCTACATTCACATAAGAAAAAAACAAAAAACATTATAATGAAAGTTGTAAACATAAACAGTGACATATTGCAATGTTGTGAGACACATCCCCCATCCACCCTCATATCCCGCAGCCACCAACACATCCCCCATCCACCAAACCTCCCCCACCCACCGACACATACCTCCACGTACTCACACAGAACCAGGCGAACATACATGCCGCCACACACCCACTGATCCCCCACCCACACACATAGATAGATAGAGAGACAGACAGATAGATAGACAGACAGACAGACAGACAGACAGACAGACAGACAGACAGACAGACAGACAGATAGATAGATAGATAGATAGATAGATAGATAGATAGATAGATAGATAGATAGATAGATAGATAGATAGATAGATAGATAGATAGTTAGATAGATAGATAGATAGATAGATAGATAGATAGATAGATAGATAGATAGATAGATAGATAGATCGAACGAACGAACGAACGAACAGACTTTATTTTCAAAGGGTAACAAATTGGGCACGCAGGCCCGTCTTACATTCGGCCCTTCCAATCACTCATCTTTCTTTCATCAACAGTGCATAGGAAAAAAACATTGTCACATGAATTTTGTAAACATAAACAAGGCATATTACTATGTTATGAGACATATCAACCACCCACCCACACATCTCCCATTCACTCCAACTCCACCACCCACATACCCACACACACATACATGCCCCTACCCATCCGCCACATCCCTACACCTACACATCTCCCCACCCATAAACACCTCTCACCCACCATACACCCCATCCACCCACACCCCAAGCACACATACATTTCCCAACCCACACATCCCGCACCCACACACATCCACCCACCTACACACATATCCTCTACCCGTCCCATTACCCACCAACAATCACTAACTCACATATCCTCCTCCACACACACACCTCCAATCACCCAGCCAAACACACATTCCTCAGCCACACATTCCCCACACACACACACACATCTCCCCGTCAACTCACATACTCCGCACCTACCCACACACAAATTCCGCACCCAGCCACATAATCTCCCATCTCCCCCAGTCCACTCACAGATCCCGAGTCCACCCCTACAAACATCCCCCACCATCTCCTAACCTACACACACACACATCCTCTACCCACCCATCCCCCAACCAAACATCCCTTAACCACACACCCTTACTCATATACAATCACCCACCCACACATCCTCTACCCAACCACACATCCTCCACCCACCCATCCCCCAGCCACACATCCCTTAACCACACACCCCTACCCATTTACACAAACATCCCAACCCACGCACAGGCACAATCTCCCCGCCCATACACACATCCCTCACACACATCCCCACCCACCAACACATCCCCCATTCACAAACACACACCTCCCATCCACGCACACACAACCCACACATACATCCCCAACCCATACACTCATCCCCTCACACATCCCTAGACACACGTACTTATCCCTCAACCACTAACACCCACACATCCCTCACTCACTCATCAAAACATACATCTCATATCTACCCACCCACACTCACACACCCCAACCACCCATCTAATTACACATCCCCCACCATCACACACATCCTTCACCCACCCGCACACCCAATCACACCCCACCCACCCACACATACATCCTTTATCCACACCAGCTCCCCCCCCACGCAACACCACACCCACACACACATCTCCCCACACATCTCCTACCCATCCACACATTCCCCAACTACAATCACCCTCACTACCCACACATACATCCTCCATCCAGCCACACACACCCCCACCCAGCCAGACATATCCCCTACCCACACACACATCCCCAAATCCATCACCCACCCCTATCACGCACCCCTCCCCCAACCCACACACATCCCCCACACACATTCACCCACACATCTCTCACCCACACATACACACACTCCCCACCCATCCACCCAAACATCCGACCCCCATACACATCCCTCACCCACACACACATCCCCAAACCCACCCCACCTGCACACATCTCCCACCCACCACATATCCCCACACCCACATATATCCCCCACCCATCCCATAACCCACTATCAATCATCCATCAACATATCCTCCTCCACTCACTCACCCACAACCACCTAGCCAAACACGCATCACCACCCACACACACATCTCCCCGCCAACCCATACATCCCGCACGTAACCACACACAAATCCCCCACCCACCCACACAATCCCACCCCGCCAACCCACACATCCTGAGCCCACCCACACACACATCCCCCCATCCCCCAAGAAGAAGAAGAAGAAGAAGAAGAAGAAGAAGAAGAAGAAGAAGAAGAAGAAGAAGAAGAAGAAGAAGAAGAAGAAGAAGAAGAAGAAGAAGAAGAAGAAGAAGAAGAAGAAGAGGAAGAAGAAGAAGAGGAAGAAGAAGAGGAAGAAGAAGAGGAAGAAGAAGAAGAAGAAGAAGAAGAAGAAGAAGAAGAAGAAGAAGAAGAAGAAGAAGAAGAAGAAGAAGAAGAAGAAGAAGAAGAAGAAGAAGAAGAAGAGGAAGAAGAAGAAGAAGAAGAAGAAGAAGAAGAAGAAGAAGAAGAAGAAGAAGAAGAAGAAGAAGAAGAAGAAGAAGAAGAAGAAGAAGAAGAAGAAGAAGAAGAAGAAGAAGAAGAAGGAGAAGGAGAAGGAGAAGAAGAAGAAGAAGAAGAAGAAGAAGAAGAAGAAGAAGAAGAAGAAGAAGAAGAAGAAGAAGAAGAAGAAGACGAAGAGTGAGTTTGGTCAAGAAGAATAACTCTAACAATAAAAATTTAACATCATCAACAACACCTGGGTAGACATCTTTCATGTATCTTTAATGTAAATGCCTGCCCGACTTCGTATGATATCGGTCCACTAGATATTTTATGTTTTATCGTTTGTATTTATTTACTTGATATTTAAGAATTAGTGGTTTTGATAATCTACACATCTATTTAACTTACCACCGCGTTTCCAAGTGGCTTCATCTGCTGATAGATCTGCAAGGGAAACAGAACATGTTTGCTTTCACTTGTATCCATTGGTCGGCCACATAATGAAAAGAACAAAACCGTAACATGTTGTGAAGACCGGAAAGATTTGTGGAAAGAGAGATGGAGGAAGACAATGTGAAAAAAAATTCAGAATAGTCTTGCGCAATGTCATGGTTAGGAGTCAACATTTGAACTAATACTTGCCGTCGAAGATAGCAATTTGTGGTGAAGCATGATTACCTACGCCAGCCGGCAAGCCACATAATGATGATGATGATAATGACAAGTACCAGATGTATCCGAGTCCTTGAATACAGTGTCTTCCCTCGGAGTGTTCCCTGATGTCGTATATTATATAATTATCTGCTCAGGTTGGAGAAACAATTTTCATCCTTCCAATATAATCGTTGCCACGGGTCTAAGAGGGTGCTGTGATGGCGTTGTGGCTAGACACTATTCTGTCGGTCCAGTGGTCATGGATCGAATTCGCATCGACGCGGAGTTTTAAAATGTGACCTGGCCTCTCGAGTCGACCCAGCCTAATTTGCTTAGTAAAGGATAGGCAGGTTGCGTGATACTAACAACCTAACCCATCGATTATCGATTGGTCTATAAAAATATGGGTTTAGCACTATATGTCCAATGTGACTGAAGACTTGCAACAGGCTCCTTCACGTACTTGCTTACTGCCCTACAATAAGGCTTTCCGGCTAAACTGCACAACTATCCGCGTTACTATCTTGCCAACGTGGACAGTGTCATAAGTGGACGTCATGTTTCGACGATCACTGTTCTCCATTTTCTTTAACTCCGTATACCCTTATTGGAGCTAAGTCCCTCAACCAACTCACTCCAAGCTCTCCTATCCTTAGATATCTTATGCAGCTTCGTCTATGAAGTCCAAATATTATACATTTTTATCTATTCTGCTTTTGCTCATGTATTGCTAGGCCTTCCACTATTTCCTTGTCCTGTGTATTGTACACACAGACCTTTCTAGTCATACTATTCTCAGATATTATCAGTGTGTGTCTTGTCCAGCACCAGCATCTCTTCTTCACATCTTGGCTCATTCGTATTTGTTTAGCTCTGTCTATGCGCCCAGCATTCTGTCATATTAATTTAGCCTTTCTATTTTGCTCATGCACCAATTAATAACATCAACAACAACAACGTTATCAACAACAACTGGGTATACATCTTTTTGTGTACGTCTGTGTGCCATGCAGGATCTGTGTCGAAGAGGTTACGGACGCAATTCGTAATCCCGCATACTGCGATCCAAGCACATCTCGCCAAGCGATTTGGAAGCAGGCCGCCTAACGTTGGTTTCATACAATGGTATGTGTGCTGGTCGTGCTGAAAGTAATGGCAAACTACTGAACATAAACATTCCCAGGAATCACAAACATCCACCTGAGTTGACTGCTACGAACTGTAAAGAATGTACAACTAACTTACAACTACGTGCCATAATGTCCAATAGATTAACTATTTGTTATGTCGTAGTATTTTATTATTGCACTTAATAGTTTGTAGTTTGCATATCATTGCCACTTACCATTAGGAAAGTTAATCCCTGGTGGTACACCTGCACAACAAAGTGGAGGAAATGTTTAACGGCACATATATCGTAAGAATATTGAAGAGGGAAAGATGGGTATGGCCGGGGGTGGGGGGGGGGTAAGGCAGTGTGCTAAGCAGGAAGGTAGACACATAGGTATGTAAGTAGGTACTTAGGGTAGGCAGCAAATGGGTAATTAGGTAGAAACATATATACGACAGTAGGTAGATTTGTAGGAATGTAGGACGGCAGGTAGAAGCTAGGTAGGGATAGTGGCAGATATGTAGGAGATACGTGGGTGAGTAGGAGGGGGATTGGTACACAGGTAGGTCAATGGGTAGATTGGAAGATAATTAGATAGAAATATGAAGAAGAAAGAAGAAGAAGAAGAAGAAGAAGAAGAAGAAGAAGAAGAAGAAGAAGAAGAAGAAGAAGAAGAAGAAGAAGAAGAAGAAGAAGAAGAAGAACAACAACAACAACAACAACAACAACAACAACAACAACAAGAGTGACTTGGGACAAAAAGAATAACCATATACATTAACATCAACAACAACAACATCAACAACATTTGCATTAGTCAATTAATAAATGTTTGTTGTTTAATTGTAATCATTTCACTCGATCTTCTTGTTTCTGATAAATACAAACGTACTTATTTTACGTTGTCATTGGATATTCCAAATGTTTGGCTACGTTTGATTTATGTTGAATTCCACAACTTTCCAAGCTCCTCAAGAGTTTCTCTTTCGTATGAACGACTGTGTGCCTTCATGTGTAATCAGTTCACTGGATATTTTATGTCGCATCGTTTGTAGTTGTTTACTGTATATTTAAGATTTGATGGTTTTGATGATCTGTACATCGTTTTCACTTACCATAGCGGTTCCCAGTGTCTTCATCTGTTGATATACCTGCAAGAGAAACAGAACATATTTGCTCCCACTTTTATCGTATAGTAGGCCACATTATATAAAGACAACAACTGGAACACACTCACTCCAGCCTTCCTATCCTTAGATATCCCACTCAGCTCCGTCGATGTGGTTCTCACATTGTTCATTTTTATTTCTTCTTCTCTTGCTCATGCATTGCTAGGCCTTTCACTATTTTTCAACCCTATGTATTGTACACACAGGCCTTTATTATCATGCTATTCTCAGATAGTATCAGTGTGTGTCCTATGCAGCACCAGAATATCTTCTTCATATCTTGGCCCAGGGTTATTTGTTTGGCTCTGTCTATGCACTGGGCAATCAGTCAAATTAGTTTAACACTTTTAGTTTGCTCACGCATTAAATAATATAAATTTTATTATGCAATTTATAACTGTCTATTGTTTAAATGTAATCATTTTATGAGATCGTCTTGTTTCTGATACTTACAGACATATTTATTTCACGTCACCATTGGATTTTTCAAGTGTTTGGCTACGTTTCAATTATATTGAATTCCATAACTTTCCAAGCTCCGCAAGAGTTGCCTCTGTTATTCTAATTGTGTGTGCAGGGAGCACTAAACAATCGATAGATGTAGGGAGCACATCAACACAACAGGAACAAGAGCTGAGAAAACTAAATGAAATAACATGGGGAGCAGGCAATAGGGTGGTTGAACCTAGCAATGGGGCGGTTGAAGAGAAGCAGTTTTACTCACAAGGCCTCCCGAAAAACATTCCAGAACGAACCCCATTGAGAGAGGACAATATACAGCCGATAAAAATCCAGACAAAAGTTAAAAGACTGACAATAAAAAGCATCCATTCTCAGTTTTCTTGATAATGAATAACCACAAACCATCAGTCGGAGTCCGTACAGATGTGTCAGCACAAAATGATTTTGGAAACGGAGGGGCAGAAGATTGCATAGAATATCCAAATACTAAACGTAAATGGATAGAGTACTGACAGGTGAGTACTGCGATAACTGAGATGTAGAAATCCAGGTTATCAAGGCAGCAACAAGGACATTTCTCCATACAAATCTTAGTATACATCACGCTATGTTATAACAAGCGGAAAATCAGTACTTGATACAATCTCGCCTAGAAATTGTCAGTAATACGGACACATGCATCTGATAATCATCCAGCGTAAGGTCACCATACACTGAATACCACTTCATTGTAGAATACTCGGAAACGAGAGAGTTCATCAACTAAGTAAGGTGCAAACGCGGAGCGTCCTGATGTATCAGTTATAAGCCACCAACACAAATTCATCATTACACCAATTAGAAAGCCATTGCCATCGTCACACGGCGGTTACGATGTGAGGGACAGAATAGAACAAGTCAATATTTTGAGCCTCAGATCAGGACACACTCTATTACGCAATCACATCTATACAACATTAAAATGGGTAAATAATCCAAGGGCATACTTACATTGGCGTCGCAGACAGCAGACACAAACTGTAAGACTGTTCAAATTCCGACCTATCTATGTAAATCTTTCCGTCTTGAGAAACAATAGTGGAATACACATTTTGTGGACAACTACATGAACTACAAAGACTTATGCAAGAGACAATATTACAGAGCGACAATATATTTCAAAAGCACAAAAGTATAAGATGTAAATTGATTCGATTGGCTATTGAAGAGATTATTAAAACATCATCAACAACAACTGGGTATACATCTGTTTGTGTTCGTTTGCTTGCCATCATACCCAATCAGCTAACTATTTGTTAATGTCGTAAGTGGTATGGTTTGTTGTTTTCATTTAAGAGTTGTGAGACTGCATATCGTTTTAACTTACCTTGCGGATATTTCGGTACAACTGCAAGAGAAAGATCCAATGTGTAATGTCACATACATGGCAATTATTTTGAAGAGGGAAGAAGGAAACATGGAGGTATTATTAGAAGTAGGGAGACAGAGACAGGTAGTAGTAGTTAGGTACATATGCAGCAAGTAGGCAATTATGTAGAAACAGATATACAACGGCATGTAGATAAGTAGGTATGCAGTGTCGTGTCCTCCTTTACAGTGTCGTCCCTGGAGTGAAGAGAGCCGACACCCACATTATAATATTTTTTCCCTCTCAATATTCTGGAGAATCCACCAGCTTCCGTCCAACACACTCCATCAGCCTATGGACACCTTTTCCAATCACTCTCACACTGTCGTACTATGCCCCCTTCTCATACTTCCCCAACGCAACATACTCAACAACTCTTGCTTCTAGAAATTAATAAAGATTAATTTATTAAAATAAAAGTGTAACGTATATGAGACGTGTATGTGAAGAAAATGTGTGACGTGTTCTATAAAGTGTGTAGACTCTGACTCTCAGACAGCAACCCAGTCAGCTGATCCCAGCAAAGATAGACCACAGCACGTTACGTCAGAACATGTACTTCTCACCCGTTGCCGAAACCATCTTGCCGGATACTGCTTTGCCTCTGTAGACCTCTGGTAATCCAATTTCATGAACATCCGAAATAGACACCGGTGGTATTAAGAGTTAATCAGGGACCGGTTGCACTCTACACAATGTCCGTTCCTAATGTTCCTAAACAAACTGCACAAGTCTTTTGCAGTGTGTACGCAGTTAGTTAGTTAGTTAGTTAGTCGACAGATCATCCTCGTTGCACATCGAACCATTCAGTCCATAAGTGCTAATTTCTAATGTTAATTGTTGCTGTACTAACACTAGGTACTCTTAGCCGGTTCTCGGTTCGTTACTACTGTCTAATGCTGTGTGGTGCATCAGTATGCATCACTCTCTTTGATGAATCAATTTCCTTCTAGCGTAAGTTACGTTTCTGTATGCAACTTTATTGACTCTTGAACTGGTGTTCTTCAGAATGGGTTTTTTAATTCTTTCCCAAAACTTGTAGAGTTTCCTTGGATCTGGTAGGGAACCTAGGATAGAAACAACACATCTGGTGATAGTACTAGTCACTGATCCCTTCGGCTGAGTGTAAGCCTATCACCTTGCTTAATGATCTTTAGCTAACTAGACTTAGTCACAGAGCAGATTAGCTACCCACCTAGAGTCGAATCAGGCTATGACAAAGAAAAAATATCAGCAAACAGAATGCGGAACCCCGCCCACCAGGGACACCTACTAGAAGATCCCAATTATCCCTCATTACTCAATTCTCAACTAGTAAAGCTTATCAACACTTCACTAATCTATTCTTAACTAGCAGAGTTAATATCACTATTCTACTCTAACTAGTTTCCACTAACAGTGCTAATCATCACACTATAGTTTAACAAGGCTACAGTCTATATTAATTAGAACTAATAGACTATATTGACTACCTTATGTAAAAACCGCCTCATTCCCGGGATGGCTACTACACTTTGCCATAACGGCACATGCTAGTTAATCTTAAATTAATCTAACACTGTAGAGCTCTCCCACAAACACGTCCATCATAATCCACGGTTCTTGGTCAACTCCCCCCTAGTTGATCCCAACTCGGGTTTATATGGCAAACTACCAAAGTTGGCCACGTGACGTTATCCTTTATGCCCCCACACAGGTGGCACAGTGGCAGATCATCCCTTGTCAGGAAACTATTTTCCTGGCTTAAGTCCTGTCAAAGTTGTCAGTAATAGTTTAGATTCTCAAAACAAGCCAGCTAGTTTCTGTAAACTCCCAACAAAGAGTTTCGATACCAAGCTGCCAATCATCTTGATGTTCCGGAAACCAAGAATTGACAGATGCACTGTTTTCCGTACTAGGTACTTCCGTTTTACATCTGCCCCTGTGATCTCACGGCTTCCATCTGCATTCAAATGTTGACAAACTTGTCACTCTTCTGTTCCGTGGTGACAATCCCAGCAGCCATTTCCGTCTGATGTCCGGCAGTATAGATGACAAACGGAACCATTCCATATCCTTCTCCCTCACCACCAAATGTGTTTATGGGCTGACACGATGTAACCTGTACAACTGTGTTTACTCTGTTAGTACAAATAGATGTCGCTGGTCGATCGTCCGCTTAATCCGAAAATCCTCTGTAATAATCAACCGGATAAACACACGGTTTCATTTTGTGACATAGGCCCCCTCCTAAGAGAGTAGTCCATCTCACTCTTCTCCACCGTGAGTTTAATCCAGATGATTCATTCTTCTTCTTCAGGAGCTGGGTGTCTTGACAAGAAATCCGCTCCAACATTTTCCTTCCCAGGAATGTACTCTACTGTGAAATTATACGGTTGAAGTAACAACGACCACCGCATCAACCGTGCGTTGAGCTTCTGAGAAGTAGCCAGGAACATCAGGGGCTGATGATCCGACTGAACCCGAAACTTAACTCCATACAAATATGGCTGAAATTTTTGCACTGCCCATACGAGGGACAAGCACTCTCTCTCGACGGTTGAATAATTCCTCTCCGCCTGTAGAAGTTTCTTACTTGCATATGCCACAGGTTTCAAAACCGAAGCATCATCTTTTCCTTCCTGTAACAAAGCGGCTCCAATTCCAATCGCACTCGCATCCGTTCGCAACACAAATGGTTTTGAAAGGTCAGGGAGCTGTAATACAGGTTTGCTGACCAAGGCCTCCTTTAACTGACTATAGGCATTCTCACATTCTGGTGTCCAAATGATTTGATCCGGTAATCCCTTTTTCAAGGTTTCCTTCAACGGAGCTCCCAGTTCAGTGAAATGTGGGATAAATTTGTGGTAGAACCCACACAACGAGAGAAAAGATCGCACATCCTTCTTCGTTTTTGGCCTTGGTGCATTTCTGATTTTCTCCAGGTTCTTCTCTTCTGGGACAATGTGTCCGGGAGTGATGGTGTGACCTAGAAATTCCAGAGTCTGGTAACCAATCATGCACTTGGTTGGACGAGCAGTAAGCCCTGCTTCCTTGAGCCTATTAAACACTCTCTCCAAGGATTGTAAGTGGTCATCCAAGCTGTCACTGGAAATCAGAATATCATCCATGAATGAGATGATGGACGGATCCTGTAACGGATCTAGTAAAGTCCTCATCATGCGTGTAAACACACTAGGTGCATTGCTGAGTCCAAAGGGCATGACCTTGAATTCGTAGTGTCCACTGGGTGTACTGAAAGCTAACAGTGGTCGAATCTCCGGTTTGACTGGTATCTGATAATACCCCCGACTCAGATCCACCTTTGAAAAGTACCGAGCCTTATGGAGCCTAGCGAATAGCTGAGTTGGATTCGGCAAAGGTTCCACCTGAAATTGTGTGTGACTGTTCAGCAGTCGGTAGTCTATACACAACCTGTGTTCTCCACTTGGTTTGCGTAACAAAACTACCCCCGCATTGTATGGGGATGTGGATGGTGCAATCACGTCATCCTCCAGCAGTTTTTTTATTTCCTCCTCCAGGGCCTTTTCTTTAGAGAATGGCACTGGGTAAACCTTTTGGCGAACACGCTCCTGTGTGGTCAAAGTCATCTCGAACTCCACCAACCTCGTTCGTCCTGGTTTATCCGTCAGTATCTCCTTATGAGACTTGAGAACCTGGGTTATCCTTTCCCTCTCCCGGGAGGTCAGATCAGGGTTCACTTGCACATCCCTATAGGTTTCCTGGTGTACCAAGGGATATTCCCTGCCCTCGTTGGTTCCCACTTCTGTCTCCACTGCAACTGCCATTGCCATGAGGTGAGCTGCCTTGTCTCCGGGTCTCTCTTCGTATTTCCGCAAGAGATTGATATGGAAAATCTTCGACTTTCCCTGGATCCGGATCTGATAGTTGGTTCTGGATATCACCCTTTCCACGGGAAATGGTCCTTGCCAACCTATCTCCAGTTTGTTGTTTCCCGTTGGGAGTAGCAACAAGACTTTATCTCCTACCTCTAGAGATCTTTCTTTAGACCTACGGTTGTAGTAAGCCGCATGTCTTTTCCTGGCCTTTTTCAAGTTTTGATTTGCCAGAGTCCATCCCTTATGGAGTTTTTCTTTCAGTTCCTCCACGTATTGATAGGATGAGATCACTTCTTCTGACGTCCCCTCTTCAGTCCAACTCCTCAACATGGCTTCCAACGGTCCTTTGATTGGACGACCAAACAGCAACGTAGCGGGTGGTAGTCCTGTTGAGCCATGAGGAACTTCCCGATAGGCAAAGAGTGCGGCTGGGATATATTCATCCCACCTATCAGGTTTTTCCTGCGCTAATTTCCTGAGCATTGTCATCAACGTGCCGTTGAAACGCTCTACTTGTCCATTGGCTTGAGGGTGGTAAGGGCTGGTATGTATGTGGTTAGAGTGAAACACCCTAAATACCTCCTCCATGAGTTTTCCACAAAACTGAGATCCATTATCCGTCAGAATTTGATCCGGAAAGCCTAATCTGGTAAAGGCCTCCATCAGTGCGTCCGCCACTCTTTTCGAGTCAATCGTGGTCAACGGTATAGCCTCACCCCACATTGTACAGCAATCCACCATTGTGAGTATATACATGTTCCTCTTCCTAGTCCTGGGAAGTGGACCCACGATATCGATGGCTACCCTCTCGAAAGGAGAGTTCATGATGGGCATCTCACCCAACATCACCGGTGCTGTCCAGTGTTTCGGTGCCACCCTCTGACACTCAGGGCATGACTTCACATACCGACGCACATCATCTGTCATTCCCGGCCAATAGTAGTGGCAGGAAATCCGCTGCATGGTGGCGGCTATACCCATGTGTCCACTAAAGGAGATGGTATGCCCCATATGAAGAATCTGGGACCGGTGAGCTTTCGGGACGACCAACTGACCGTATAGGTTGTCTCCCCTTCCTGCTCTCCTGTAGAGTATCCTATTCTTCATGTAGTACTGCCCCCGTCCTGGTGGATCAGCACTTTTCTGCAGCTTTTTGTAGCAAGGACGTAAAGTATCATCCTCACTCTGGGCAGTTCGTAGCTCCCCCGGCATTGGGTTAGTCACAATTGCGTCTGCCTCTTCCGTTTTCGTCTGAGAGCGAGTTTGCATTGCTCCCATATGAATTGGCTCCCTGGGCATTCCCAGAAAGACATACCGGCAACCTAGGATGACGGGAAAAATGGGATCGGTCAATACAGCGGCCTTGATGGTGCCGGTGACGTACCTTGACCGAATCTCCACATTAGCAATGGGCAACTTCATGGTTACAGCACTCTTCTGTGCAGGCTGTATATCCAATGTCTCACCTGTGAATTGTTCTGGATGTACCAGATCCGCAGAAATCACGGCCTCCCCGTCCAGTCCTGTGTCGTATAAACACTCCACTTGACGACCGTTAACCTCTACCAATTCCACTACAGGTGGTTTTTCCTGGTCTGGAGTCTCTTCCTCGGCCTCGACCTGTTCGGTGGGCTCCACCTTAGGTTTCCCGGGGCACACGACGAATTGAGTGTCTCCTGACTTTCCCCTGCAGTCAATAGCATTGTGCGTGTTTGACTGACATTGGTTGCACCATTTCCCTGTCCTAGATTTTCTATTGTCGGACTTGAATGAGCTCTCCTGGTGGCGAGCTTCCTTGTTGACCTTGGCATTTTCCGTGACAACCTCCTTGGAAGTCACTTGACATGCTGCGAAGTGAGGGTTCTTAGCCTTCGATTTGCAGTCCCTCGTATTGTGAGAGGGTGACTTACAAATTGAACACCACTTCTCCGACCACGGTCGTTTAGGTGTAGAGCTTGAAGTGCTCTTGCTTCCCTCCTTCTTCTTCTCTGAACTATCCTCTGATTTTTGCACATAAGGTTCCCACTTTTTGGTTCCTGAGTTTTTGGCTTTCTTCTTGTCATGTTTCTCTTGACTTTTGGAGTTGGTGGAAAGGTTCTCCCCTGCCTCCCCATATACCTCGACGAACCGTTCTGCTAATTTATTCACGAGGTCAATACGTTCCGCTCCTTGTTCTCCCAGGAACGTCCTGAGAGGTTTAGACATTTGCTTCTTCAGCTGGTCGACCACCATGAGCTCTTCCAGACTCTCATAGTCATGTGCGAACCCAGCCAAATCCATCCACTTATGGAGATAAGATTTAAGACGCAAACTGTAGGCGGCAAACAACTCTCCCGGTTCTCGTTTCGCTGCTCGAAATTTTTTCCGGTAGGTATGTGACGTAACCTCAAATCGTTTCAGCAGAGCCGTCTTTAACTCATCATAATTGTTCTCATGTCCTGGTGGCAGGCGAGTATAAACCTCGTAACCGGTCCCGCGTAATCCCTGGGATAGCTTAAGATTCCATTTGTTACGCTCCAGACCCATAGCAACTGACATAGCCTCGAAGCGTTGAAGGTATTGGTCAATCTTCTCTTTGTCCTCCTCGTAGACCGCTAAAGGAAACTTCATAGCATGGTACCCATGTCCACCTACTGGTGTTGATCCTGGGATGGAGGAACTTCCAACTGCTCCCTCAGTTTCTCCATTAGATTGACTCTTCAACTCGAGTTCCCTCATCCGGTACTCTTGCTCCCTTTTCTGTGCTTCCTGTTCAGCTTCTAATTTCCTAGTTGCTTGCTCAGCTTCAAATTTCCTAGCTGCTTGCTCCGCTTCAAATTTCTTAGCTGCTTGCTCAGCTTCAAATATCCTAGCTGCTTGCTCAGCTTCCAATTTCTTAGCTGCTTGCTCAGCTTCCAATTTCTTAGCTGCTTGTTCCAACTCCATCCTTCTCAATTCCAGCTCGGCCTTTCGATCTTCCCTTTCTGCTTGACGATACTCTCTCTCCACTTCTTGTATGTAATCCGTTAGAGCAGACCCCGACAGTCCCATGTCTTCCCCCTTTGCCCTTAATTCTAACGTGGTAAGTTTAGGGGTGGCCATTATACAGAGAGGTAAGCTAGCAGGTCGAGTACAATATAACTGCAAATTACTATATGAACAAGTACTATAAATCTAGATATTACTACACACAGTACATTCACTCAGTGACAAGAGTAGAATCAGGACCACAGACCTATGCAGACGTGTGAAGTGTGAACAGGTAAGATATTAGTCCTAACCCCTATCCACATTCACTCTAGCTGGATTCTCCAAAATGATATCTCCCTCTTATAACCAAGGATCCCGTGTCAAAAGACCCCGTTGTCAGAAGATCCCACTGTCAAAGGTTCCTTCTTGCAGGAGATCTCGCTGTCCAAGGATTCCGTTTATTAGAGATCCCGCTGTCCAAAGATTCCGTTTACGAGAGATCCCGCTGTTCAAAGATCCCGTTTACGAGAGATCCCGCTGTCCAAAGATCCCGTTTACGAGAGATCCCACTGTCCAAATATCACGTTTACGAGCCCCCAATAATGTCGTGTCCTCCTTTACAGTGTCGTCCCTGGAGTGAAGAGAGCCGACACCCACATTATAATATTTTTTCCCTCTCAATATTCTGGAGAATCCACCAGCTTCCGTCCAACACACTCCATCAGCCTATGGACACCTTTTCCTATCACTCTCACACTGTCGTACTATGCCCCCTTCTCATACTTCCCCAACGCAACATACTCAACAACTCTTGCTTCTAGAAATTAATAAAGATTAATTTATTAAAATAAAAGTGTAACGTATATGAGACGTGTATGTGAAGAAAATGTGTGACGTGTTCTATAAAGTGTGTAGACTCTGACTCTCAGACAGCAACCCAGTCAGCTGATCCCAGCAAAGATAGACCACAGCACGTTACGTCAGAACATGTACTTCTCACCCGTTGCCGAAACCATCTTGCCGGATACTGCTTTGCCTCTGTAGACCTCTGGTAATCCAATTTCATGAACATCCGAAATAGACACCGGTGGTATTAAGAGTTAATCAGGGACCGGTTGCACTCTACACAATGTCCGTTCCTAATGTTCCTAAACAAACTGCACAAGTCTTTTGCAGTGTGTACGCAGTTAGTTAGTTAGTTAGTTAGTCGACAGATCATCCTCGTTGCACATCGAACCATTCAGTCCATAAGTGCTAATTTCTAATGTTAATTGTTGCTGTACTAACACTAGGTACTCTTAGCCGGTTCTCGGTTCGTTACTACTGTCTAATGCTGTGTGGTGCATCAGTATGCATCACTCTCTTTGATGAATCAATTTCCTTCTAGCGTAAGTTACGTTTCTGTATGCAACTTTATTGACTCTTGAACTGGTGTTCTTCAGAATGGGTTTTTTAATTCTTTCCCAAAACTTGTAGAGTTTCCTTGGATCTGGTAGGGAACCTAGGATAGAAACAACACATCTGGTGATAGTACTAGTCACTGATCCCTTCGGCTGAGTGTAAGCCTATCACCTTGCTTAATGATCTTTAGCTAACTAGACTTAGTCACAGAGCAGATTAGCTACCCACCTAGAGTCGAATCAGGCTATGACAAAGAAAAAATATCAGCAAACAGAATGCGGAACCCCGCCCACCAGGGACACCTACTAGAAGATCCCAATTATCCCTCATTACTCAATTCTCAACTAGTAAAGCTTATCAACACTTCACTAATCTATTCTTAACTAGCAGAGTTAATATCACTATTCTACTCTAACTAGTTTCCACTAACAGTGCTAATCATCACACTATAGTTTAACAAGGCTACAGTCTATATTAATTAGAACTAATAGACTATATTGACTACCTTATGTAAAAACCGCCTCATTCCCGGGATGGCTACTACACTTTGCCATAACGGCACATGCTAGTTAATCTTAAATTAATCTAACACTGTGGAGCTCTCCCACAAACACGTCCATCATAATCCACGGTTCTTGGTCAACTCCCCCCTAGTTGATCCCAACTCGGGTTTATATGGCAAACTACCAAAGTTGGCCACGTGACGTTATCCTTTATGCCCCCACACAGGTGGCACAGTGGCAGATCATCCCTTGTCAGGAAATTATTTTCCTGGCTTAAGTCCTGTCAAAGTTGTCAGTAATAGTTTAGATTCTCAAAACAAGCCAGCTAGTTTCTGTAAACTCCCAACAAAGAGTTTCGATACCAAGCTGCCAATCATCTTGATGTTCCGGAAACCAAGAATTGACAGATGCACTGTTTTCCGTACTAGGTACTTCCGTTTTACATCTGCCCCTGTGATCTCACGGCTTCCATCTGCATTCAAATGTTGACAAACTTGTCACTCTTCTGTTCCGTGGTGACAATCCCAGCAGCCATTTCCGTCTGAGGTCCGGCAGTATAGATGACAAACGGAACCATTCCATATCCTTCTCCCTCACCACCAAATGTGTTTATGGGCTGACACGATGTAACCTGTACAACTGTGTTTACTCTGTTAGTACAAATAGATGTCGCTGGTCGATCGTCCGCTTAATCCGAAAATCCTCTGTAATAATCAACCGGATAAACACACGGTTTCATTTTGTGACATGCAGGTAAAAATAAATTTTACAAACATTCGTCTGTAAAGACGGCAAGGTGCCAGTCATGTATGTATGTATGTGTGTATGTGTGTATGTTCGTGTTTGTGCGTGCATGTGTGCATGTGTGCGTGTGTGTATGTATGTGTGTTTGTAGACAGGCAGGCAGGCAGGCATGCCATGCATGCATGCAAGTATGTGTGTGTGTGTGAATGAGTGTGTGTTTGTGTTAGTGTCTGTGTGTATGTATTTGCTCACATCCGCCTATACCTAGCGACATGCACAAACTT
Organism: Cepaea hortensis; assembly: GCA_963921405.1. Classification (NCBI taxonomy): domain Eukaryota; kingdom Metazoa; phylum Mollusca; class Gastropoda; order Stylommatophora; family Helicidae; genus Cepaea; species Cepaea hortensis. The sequence continues at coordinate 205,855,118 of OY992876.1, forward strand.
CAACAGTAAATAGTGGAATATCACTCAATGGCTGTCTGCTTGTCTGCCATTATGTCTGTCTATCTTTAAATCTGTCTCGCTTTATACTGATCCATCAAGGAGAAAGTCATTGGAATAATTTTATGTTTGACGTTAACATATCGTCACATTAAGTACCCTCACCGGAAACAACAAATCAATAATCTTCTTGCATTTGGATGTTGCGCATGAGAGACTCACATTGCGTTTGCTATATTTCTATCGCCCATGGTCAGTCAGCTAAACTTGTCTAGTCTATCGTCAATTAATAATATTGTCTTTTGCAATCACTACCGGGTGACTAGGCACATCTCCATAAACATAATGATATATTTTAGAAATACTGAAATGTTGTATCCAAACCGTTCTTTTGTATGGCAGTGAAACAAAGAATGCAAACGAACATATTAGAAAAAGGGCTTGGAAGTAGCGGAGATGGTTTATGAGACGAATGATGATTATGTTGCAGAGCAACTAACAACGATTACATGGAAAAAGACTAATGTAATTAAAACTGCAGATATTACTATACGAGATTTCACCGGTACGACAGGTAGATGGGGAGAAATGCCGCCCTAGTCTATGACGCAAACTAACATCATCAATAGAATTGATCTACAAAGACATCTAAGCATTTGTTGCAGGAGTGGAAACCGTAAGCAGAACTGATAATAGTATTTGGTATAGCCCCAATCTTTTTGAGGACACACTCAACGGAGATGTCAACAATTTTATGTTGAATGTTGCTTTCGTTAGATCAAATTATCATGACATAGGAAGATGAACGAAGAAGAACATCAAGAACACACATGACAAGATCCTTTGGATAGCAGGAACGTCTATGTTACTTGGTAAGGCACGGGATAGCGATGATAGTGCTGACTTCTGGAATAAAGAAACATCAGTGGAGGATACATTTTATAGACCACTCAATGAACTAAACAAGACGAAAGATTTATACAAGAGAAACAATTACAGATGTAGACAATCAATTTTCAGCGAACAAAGAAGAAGAAAGAGACGAAGAAACGAAAAAGAAGAAGAAGAAGAAGAAGAAGAAGAAGAAGAAGAAGAAGAAGAAGAAGAAGAAGAAGAAGAAGAAGAAGAAGAAGAAGAAGAAGAAGAAGAAGAAGAAGAAGAAGAAGAAGAAGAAGAAGAAGAAGAAGAAGAAGAAGAAGAAGAAGAAGAAGAAGAAGAAGAAGAAGAAGAAGAAGAAGAAGAAGAAGAAGAAGAAGAAGAAGAAGAAGAAGAAGAAGAAGAAGAGTGAATGTGGTCAAGAAGAATAAGCCTAACAATAAAAATTTTAAATCATCAACAACACCTGAGTAGACATCTTTCATGTATCTTTTGTGTAAATGCCTGCCCGTCTTCGAATGATATCGGCCGACTAGATATTTTATGTCTTTCGTTTGTATTTGTTTACTTGATATTTAAGAGTTGGTGGTTTTCATAACCTGCACATCTATTTCACTTACCACCGCGTTTCCACGCAGCTTCATCTGCTGATAGATCTGCAAGGGAAACAGAACATGTTTGCTTTCACTTGTATCGATTGGTCGGCCACATAATGAAAAGAACAAAACTGTAATTTGTTGTGAAGACCGGAAAGGTTTGTAGAAAGAGAGATGGAGGAAGACAATGTGAAAAAAATTCAGAATAGTCTTGTGCAATGTCACGGTTAGGACATTTGAACTAATACTTGCCGTCGAAGATAGCAATTTGTGGTGAAGCATGATTACCTACGCCAGCCGGCAAGCCACATAATGATGATGATGATAATGACAAGTACCAGATGTATCCGAGTCCTTGAATACAGTGTCTTCCCTCGGAGTGTTCCCTGATGTCGTATATTATATAATTATCTGCTCAGGTTGGAGAAACAATTTTCATCCTTCCAATATAATCGTGGCCACGGGTCTAAGAGGGTGCTGTGATGGCGTTGTGGCTAGACACTATTCTGTCGGTCCAGTGGTTATGGATCGAATTCGCATCGACGCGGAGTTTTAAAATGTGACCTGGCCTCTCGAGTCGACCCAGCCTAATTTGCTTAGTAAAGGATAGGCAGGTTGCGTGATACTAACAACCTAACCCATCGATTATCGATTGGTCTATAAAAATATGGGTTTAGCACTATATGTCCAATGTGACTGAAGACTTGCAACAGGCTCCTTCACGTACTTGCTTACTGCCCTACAATAAGGCTTTCCGGCTAAACTGCACAACTATCCGCGTTACTATCTTGCCAACGTGGACAGTGTCATAAGTGGACGTCATGTTTCGACGATCACTGTTCTCCATTTTCTTTAACTCCGTATACCCTTATTGGAGCTAAGTCCCTCAACCAACTCACTCCAAGCTTTCCTATCCTTAGATATCTTATGCAGCTTCGTCTATGAAGTCCAAATAGTATACATTTTTATCTATTCTGCTTTTGCTCATGTATTGCTAGGCCTTCCACTATTTCCTTGTCCTGTGTATTGTACACACAGACCTTTCTAGTCATACTATTCTCAGATATTATCAGTGTGTGTCTTGTCCAGCACCAGCATCTCTTCTTCACATCTTGGCTCATTCGTATTTGTTTAGCTCTGTCTATGCGCCCAGCATTCTGTCATATTAATTTAGCCTTTCTATTTTGCTCATGCACCAATTAATAACATCGACAACAACGTTATCAACAACAACTGGGTATACATCTTTTTGTGTACGTCTGTGTGCCATGCAGGATCTGTGTCGAAGAGGTTACGGACGCAATTCGTAATCCCGCATACTGCGATCCAAGCACATCTCGCCAAGCGATTTGGAAGCAGGCCGCCTAACGTTGGTTTCATACAATGGTATGTGTGCCGGTCGTGCTAAAAGTAATGGCAAACTACTGAACATAAACATTCCCAGGAATCACAAACATCCACCGGAGTTGACTGCTACGCCCTGTAAAGAATGTACAACTAACTTACAACTACGTGCCATAATGTCCAATAGATTAACTATTTGTTATGTCGTAGTATTTTATTATTGCACTTAATAGTTTGTAGTTTGCATATCATTGCCACTTACCATTAGGAAAGTTAATCCCTGGTGGTACACCTGCACAACAAAGTGGAGGAAATGTTTAACGGCACATATATCGTAAGAATATTGAAGAGGGAAAGATGAGTATGGCCGGGGGTGGGGGGGGGGGGGGGGGGGGGGGTAAGGCAGTGTGCTAAGCAGGAAGGTAGACACATAGGTATGTAAGTAGGTAGGTAGGGTAGGCAGCAAATGGGTAATTAGGTAGAAACATATATACGACAGTAGGTAGATTTGTAGGAATGTAGAACGGTAGGTAGAAGCTAGGTAGGGATGGTGGTAGATATGTAGGAGATACGTGGGTGAATATGAGGGGGATTGGTACACAGGTAGGTCAATGGGTAGATTGGAAGATAATTAGATAGAAATATGAAGAAGAAAGAAGAAGAAGAAGAAGAAGAAGAAGAAGAAGAAGAAGAAGAAGAAGAAGAAGAAGAAGAAGAAGAAGAAGAAGAAGAAGAAGAAGAAGAAGAAGAAGAAGAAGAAGAAGAAGAAGAAGAGAAGAAGAAGAAGAAGAAGAAGCAGAAGAAGAGAAGAGAAGAAGAAGAAGAAGAAGAAGAAGAAGAAGAAGAAGAAGAAGAAGAAGAAGAAGAAGAAGAAGAAGAAGAAGAAGAAGAAGAAGAAGAAGAAGAAGAAGAAGAAGAAGAAGAAGAAGAAGAAGAAGAAGAAGAAGAAGAAGAAGAAGAAGAAGAAGAAGAAGAAGAAGAACAACAACAACAACAACAACAACAACAACAGCAACAACAACAACAACAACAACAACAAAGCAACAACAACAAGAGTGACTTGGGACGAAAAGAATAACCATATACATTAACATTAACAACATCAACAACATTTTCATTAGTCAATTAATAAATGTTTGTTGTTTAATTGTAATCATTTCACTCGATCTTTTTGTTTCTGAGACATACAGACGTACTTATTTCACGTTGTCATTGGATATTCCAAATGTTTGGCTACGTTTGATTTATGTTGAATTCCACAACTTTCCAAGCTCCGCAAGAGTTTCTCTTTCATATGAACGACTGTGTGCCTTCATGTGTAATCAGTTCACTGGATATTTTATGTCGCATCGTTTGTAGTTGTTTACTGGTTATTTAAGATTTGATGGTTTTGATGATCTGCACATCGTTTTCACTTACCATAGCGGTTCCCAATGTCTTCATCTGCTGATATACCTGCAAGAGAAACAGAACATATTTGCTCCCACTTTTATCGTATGGTAGGCCACATTATATAAAGACAACAACTGGAACACACTCACTCCAGCCTTCCTATCCTTAGATATCCCACTCAGCTCCGTCGATGTGGTTCTCACATTGTTCATTTTTATTTCTTCTTCTCTTGCTCATGCATTGCTAGGCCTTTCACTATTTTTCAACCCTATGTATTGTACACACAGGCCTTTATTATCATGCTATTCTCAGATTTATCATGCTATTCTCAGATAGTATCAGTGTGTGTCCTATGCAGCACCAGAATATCTTCTTCATATCTTGGCCCAGGGATATTTGTTTGGCTCTGTCTATGCACCGGGCAATCAGTCAAATTAGTTTAACACTTTTAGTTTGCTCACGCATTAAATAATATAAATTTTATTATGCAATTTATAACTGTCTATTGTTTAAATGTAATCATTTTACGCGATCTTCTTGTTTCTGATACTTACAGACATATTTATTTCACGTCACCATTGGATTTTTCAAGTGTTTGGCTACGTTTCATTTATATTGAATTCCATAACTTTCCAAGCTCCGCAAGAGTTGCCTCTGTTATTCTAATTGTGTATGCAGGGAGCACTAAACAATCGATAGATGTAGGGAACACATCAACACAACAGGAACAAGAGCTGAGAAAACTAAATGAAATAACTTGGGGAGCAGGCAATAGGGTGGTTGAACCTAGCAATGGGGCGGTTGAAGAGAAGCAGTTTTACTCACAAGGCCTCCCGAAAACCATTCCATAACGAACCCCACTGAGAGAGGACAATATACAGCCTATAAAAATCCAGACAAAAGTTAAAAGACTGTTTGACAATAAAAAGCATCCATTCTCAGTTTTCTTGATAATGAATAACCACAAACCATCAGTCGGAGTCCGTACAGATGTGTCAGCACAAAATGATTCTGGAAACGGAGGGGCAGAAGATTGCATAGAATATCCAAATACTAAACGTAAACGGATAGAGTACTGACAGGTGAGTACTGCGATAACTGAGATGTAGAAATCCAGGTTATCAAGGCAGCAACAAGGACATTTCTCCATACAAATCTTAGTATACATCACGCTATGTTATAACAAGCGGAAAATCAGTACTTGATACAATCTCGCCTAGAAATTGTCAGTAATACGGACACATGCATCTGATAATCATCCAGCGTAAGGTCACCATACACTGAATACCACTTAATTGTAGAATACTCGGAAACGAGAGAGTTCATCAACTAAGTAAGGTGCAAAAGCGGAGCGTCCTGATGTATCAGTTATAAGCCACCAACACAAATTCATCATTACACCAATTAGAAAGCCATTGCCATCGTCACACGGCGGTTACGATGTGAGGGACAGACTAGAACAAGTCAATATTTTGAGCCTCAGATCAGGACACACTCTATTACGCAATCACATCTATACAACATTAAAATGGGCAAATAATCCAAGGACATACTTACATTGGCGTCGCAGACAGCAGACACAAACTTTAAGACTGTTCAAATTCCGACCTATCTAGGTAAATCTTTCCGTCTTGAGAAACAATAGTGGAATACACATTTTGTGGACAACTACATGAACTACAAAGACTTATGCAAGAGACAATATTACAGAGCGACAATATATTTCAAAAGCACAAAAGTATAAGATGTAAATTGATTCGATTGGCTATTGAAGAGATTATTAAAACATCATCAACAACAACTGGGTATACATCTGTTTGTGTTCGTTTGCTTGCCATCATACCCAATCAGCTAACTATTTGTTAATGTCGTAAATGGTATGCTTTGTTGTTTTCATTTAAGAGTTGTTAGACTGCATATCGTTTTAACTTACCATGCGGATATTTCGGTACAACTGCAAGAGAAAGATCCAATGTGTAATGTCACATATATGGCAATTATTTTGAAGAGGGAAGAAGGAAACATGGAGGTATTATTAGAAGTAGGGAGACAGAGACAGGCAGTAGTAGTTAGGTACATATGCAGCAAGTAGGTAATTATGTAGAAACAGATATACAAAGCATGTAGATAAGTAGGTATGCAGGTAAAAATAAATTTTACAAATTTTTCGTCTGTAAAGAGGGTAAGGTGTCAGTCATGTATGTATGTGTGTATGTGTATATGTGCGTGTTTGTGCGTGCGTGTGTGCGTGTGTGTATGTATGTGTGTGTGTAGACAGGCAGGCAGGCAGGCAGGCATGCCATGCATGCATGCAAGTATGTGTGTGTGTGTGTGTGAATGAGTGTGTGTGGGTGAGTATGTATTTGCTCACATCCGCCTATACCTAGCGACATGCACAAACGTCAACAGTAAATAGTGGAATATCACTCTATGGCTGTCTGCTTGTCTGCCATCATGCCTGTCTATCTTTATATCTGTCTGTCTGTCTGTAAATCTGTCTCGCTTTATACTGATCCATCAAGGAGAAAGTCATTGGATTAATTTTATGTTTGATGTTAACATATCGTCACATTAAGTACCCTCATCTGAAACAACAAATCAATAATCTTCTTGCATTTGGATGCTGCGCATGAGATACTCACATTGCGTTTGCTACATTTCTATCGCCCATGGTCAGTCAGCTAAACTTGTCTCGTCTATCGTCAATTAATAATATTGTCTTTTTCAATCACTACCGGGAGACCAGGCGCATCTCCATAAACATAATGATATATTTTAGAAATACTGAAATGTTGTATCCAAACCGTTATTTTGTATGGCAGTGAAACAAAGAATGCAAACGAACATATTAGAAAAAGGGCTTGGAAGTAGCGGAGATGGTTTATGAGACGAATGATGATTATGTTGTAGAGCAACTAACAACGATTACATATAAAAAGACTAATGTAATTAAAAATGCAGATATTACTATACGAGATTTCACCGGTACGACAGGTAGATGGGGAGAAATGCTGCCCTAGTCTATGACGAAAACTAACATCATCAATAGAATTGATCTACAAAGACATCTAAGCATTTGTTGCAGGAGTGGAAACCGTAAGCAGAACTGATAATAGTATTTGGTATAGCCCCACTCTTTTTGAGGACACATTCTACGGAGATGTCAACAATATTTTGTTGAATGTTGCTTTCGTTAGATCAATTTATAATGACATAGGAAGAAGAACGAAGAAGAAGAACATCAAGAACACACATGACATGATTCTTAGGATAGCAGGAACGTATATACTTGGCAAGGCACGGAATGACGATGATAATGCTGACTTCTGGAAAAGAGAAACATCAGTGGAGGATACATTTTATAGACCACTCAATGAACTAAAAAAGATGAATGATTTATACAAGAGAAACAATTACAGATGTAGACAATCAAATTTCAGCGAACCAAGAAGAAGAAGGAGACGAAGAAACGAAGAAGAAGAAGAAGAAGAAGAAGAAGAAGAAGAAGAAGAAGAAGAAGAAGAAGAAGAAGAAGAAGAAGAAAGAAGAAGAAGAAGAAGAAGAAGAAGAAAGAAGAAGAAGAAGAAGAAGAAGAACGAAGAAGAAGAAGAAGAAGAAGAAGAAGAAGAAGAAGAAGAAGAAGAAGAAGAAGAAGAAGAAGAAAAGAAGAAGAAGAAGGAAGAAGAAGAAGAAGAAGAAGAAGAGAAGAGAAGAAGAAGAAGAAGAAGAAGAAGAAGAAGAAGAAGAAGAAGAAAGAAGAAGAAGAAGAAGAAGAAGAAGAAGAGAAGAAGAAGAAGAAGAAGAAGAAGAAGAAGAAGAAGAAGAAGAAGAAGAAGAAGAAGAAGAAGAAGAAGCAGAAGAAGCAGAAGAAGAAGAAGAAGAAGAAGAAGAAGAAGAAGAAGAAGAAGAAGAAGAAGAAGAAGAAGAAGAAAAGAAGAAGAAAAAGAAGAAGCAGAAGCAGAAGCAGAAGAAGAAAAGAAGAAGAAGAAGAAGAAGAAGAAGAAGAAGAAGAAGAAGAAGAAGAAGAAGAAGAAGAAGAAGAAGAAGAAGAAGAAGAAGAAGAAGAAGAAGAAGAAGAAGAAGAAGAAGAATAAGAAGCAGCAGCAGCAGCAGCAGCAGCAGCGGCAGCAGCAGCA
>OY992876.1:205868658-205881158 GCA_963921405.1 Cepaea hortensis
GAAACAGAACATATTTGCTCCCACTTTTATCATAAGGTAGGCCACATTATATGAAGACACCAACTGGAACACACTCACTCCAGCCTTCCTATCCTTAGATATCCCACTCAGCTCCGTCGATGTGGTTCTCACATTGTTCATTTTTATTTCTTCTTCTCTTGCTCATGCATTGCTAGGCCTTCCACTATTTTTCACCCCTGTGTATTGTACACACAGGCCTTTATTATCATACTATTCTCAGATAGTATCAGTGTGTGTCCTATCCAGCACCAGAATCTCTTCTTCACATCTTGGCCCAGGGTTATTTGTTTGGCTCTGTCTGTGCACCGGGCAATCAGTCAACTTAACACTTTTGGTTTGCTCACGCATTAAAAAATATTAATTTTATTATGCAATTTATAACTGTCTATTGTGTAATTGTAATCATTTTACGCGATCTTCTTGTTTCTGATACTTACTGACATACTTATTTCACGTCACCATTGGATTTTTCAAGTGTTTGGCTACGTTTCATTTATATTGAATTCCATAACTTTCCAAGCTCCGCAAGAGTTGCCTCTGTTATTCTAATTGTGTGTTCAGGGAGCACTAAACAATGGATAGATGTAGGGAGCACATCAGCACAACAGGAACAAGAGCTGAGAAAACTAAATGAAATAACACGAGGAGCAGGCAATAGGGTGCTTGAACCTAGCATGGGGCGGTTGAAGAGAAGCAGTTTTACTCACAAGGCCTCCCGAAAACAATTCCAGAACGAACCCCATAGAGAGAGAGAGAGAGAGAGAGAGAGAGAGAGAGAGAGAGAGAGAGAGAGAGAGAGAGAGAGAGAGAGAGAGAAGGAGAGGGAGAGAGAGAGGACAATATACAGCCGATAAAAATCCAGACAAAAGTTAAATGACTGTTTGACAATAAAAAACATCCATTCTCAGTTCTCTTTATAATGAATAACTACAAACCATCAGTCGGAGTCTGTACAGATGTGTCAGCACAAAATGATTTTGGAAACGGAGGGACAGAAGATTGCATAGAATATCCACATACTAAACGTAAATGGATAGAGTATTGACAGGAGAGTACTTCCATAACTGAGATGTAGAAATCCAGGTTATCAAGGCAGCAACAAGGACATTTCTCCATACAAATCTTAGTATACATCACGCTATGTTATAACAAGCGGAAAATCAGTACTTGATACAATCTCGTCTAGAAATTGTCAGTAATACGGACACATGCATCTGATAATCATCCAGCGTAAGGTCACCATACACTGAATACCACTTCATTGTAGGATATTCGGAAACGAGAGAGTTCATCAATTAAGTAAGGTGCACAAGCGGAGCCACCTGATGTACCAGTTATAAGCCACCAACACAAATTCATCATTAAACTAATTAGAAAGCCATTACCATCGTCACACAACAGACTAGAACTAATCAATATTTTGATCCTCAGATCAGGACACACTCGATTACGCAATCACATCTATACAACATTTAAAATGGGCAAATAAGCCAAGGACATACTTACATTGGCGTCGCAGACATCAGACACAAACTTTAAGACTGTTCAAATTCCGACCTATCTAGGTAAATATTCCCTTCTTGAGAAACAATAGTGGAATACACATTTTGTGGACAACTACTTGAACTACAAAAACTTATGCAAGAGACAATATTACAGATGGACAATATATTTCAAAAGCACAAAAGTATAAGATGTAAATTGATTCGATTGGGTATTGATGAGATTATTAAAACATCATCAACAACAACTGGGTATACATCTGTCTTCGTTTGCGTGCCATTATACCCAATCAGCTAACTATTTTTTAATGTCGTAAATGGTATGGTTTGTTGTTTTCAGAGTTGTTAGAGTGCATATTGTTTTAACTTACCATGCGGATATTTCGGTACAACTGCAAGAGAAAGATCCAATGTGTAATGTCACATATATGGCAATTATTTTGAAGAGGGAAGAATGAAACATGGAGGTAGTATTAGAAGTAGGGAGACAGAGACAGCTACATAGTTAGGTACATATGCAGCAAGTAGGTAATTATGTAGAAACATAATTACAACGGCATGTAGATAAGTAGGTATGCAGGTAAAAATAAATTTTACAAATTGTCGTCTGTAAGGACGACAAGGTGCCAGTCATGTATGTATGTGTGTATGTGTGTATGTGCGTGTTTGTGCGTGCGTGTGTGCGTGTGTGTATATATATGAGTGTGTAGACAGGCAGGCAGGCAGGCATGCCATGCATGCATGCAAGTATGTATGAGTGTGTGTGTGTGAGTGAGTGTGTGTGAGTGTGTGTGCGTGTGTGTGTGTGTGTGGGTGTGTATTTGTGCGTGTGTATTTGCTCAGATCCGCCTATACCTAGCGACATGCACAAACGTCAACAGTAAATAGTGGAATATCACTCTATGGCTGTCTGATTGTCTGCCATCATGCCTGTCTATTTTTATATTTGTCTGTCTGTCAATCTGTCTCGCTTTATACTGATCCATCAAGGAGAAAGTCATTGGATTAATTGTATGTTTGACGTTAACATATCGTCACATTAAGTACCCTCACCGGAAACAACAAGTCAATAATCTTCTTGCATTTGGATGTTGCGCATGAGAGACTCACATTGCGTTTGCTACATTTCTATCGCCCATGGTCAGTCAGCTAAACTTGTCTCGTCTATCGTCAATTAATAATATTGTCTTTTGCAATCACTACCCGGTGACCAAGCGCATCTCCATAAACATAATGATATATTTTAGAAATACTGAAATGTTGTATCCAAACCGTTCTTTTGTATGGCAGTGAAACAAAGAATGCAAACGAACATATTAGAAAAAGGGCTTGGAAGTAGCGGTGCTGGTTTATGAGACGAATGATGATTATGTTGCAGAGCAACTAACAACGATTACATGGAAAAAGGCTAATGTAATTAAAACTCATTCATTCATTGGCACCTTGCCGTCTTGACAGACGATAGTTTGTGCTTTAAAAAGGCATAATAACTTTTAACTATGGCGGTAGCGAGTGTGACTGATAAGGCCAATTTGCGCTGTAAATGTCCGTTCACAGTGGGTGCATGTGAACACGTGGTCATTTCCACCATCATGCACCATCTTACGTCTCAAACGCTTGGTGTGTGACTTTTCTGCAATAATTTTCTCCTTTGACTTTATTCCATTTCTGATATTTGCCCTCCATGCAACACGTTCAGCGGCGACTTGCTCCCAATGTGCATTATCAATGCCTGTATCAATCATGTCCCGCTTACACACATCTTTGTATCGTAGTAGAGGCCGACCCTGAGATCTCTTACCCATCTGTAATTCACCAAAAAAGATATCCTTTGGTATTCTACCATCATCCATCCTCCTAAGATGTCCTATCCATCTAAGTCTACGAAGACTGAGCATGGAATAAACTGTCACACAACCTGATCTTTCCAATACTTCAGTATTTGTGATTTTGTCTTGCCACTTAATACCAAGAATTCTTCGCAGACACCGCATATGAAAGCTGTTTAAATTGTTCTCTTGGTGTGAGTAAGTTGTCCAGGTTTCACTGCCATAGAGAAGAGTACTAAGGACACAGGCTTGATAGACAAGGACTTTTGTTTTGGCAGTAAGCTTCCTGTTCTCCCAGACTCTTTTTCTTAACCTGTTCATTGTTGTTGCTGCCTTACCAATCCGGATGTTGATTTCCTGATCTAGGGATAATTTGCTATTTACCACTGATCCTAGATATGTAAAATGGTCTACTATCTCTAGTTTGGCGTCGTCAATAAAGATTGATGGTACCCCATGTGCAAAAATGTTTGTACCTGGTGCATTGGTTTTACAGCCTGCGATTCAGATTTTGTCCTAGCCCCAAGCACCCATTGAAGCAGGCAGGCTGTGGCGGATCAGCACCCAATTGGCTGGGGGCTGCCCAGCTTGAGGCGGGCGGTAGCTGATCAGTGACACCTATAGGTGTCTCCCACCGTCAGAGGCAACGCGTGGCGCCCCGTGTCTACGCCAACTGACAAGGACTTATAACCCGTAACAGTTGCCTCTCGCTTTGATTCCGAGACCAGTTAAGACCAGGGATGGAGTTATTGCCTCTCCATAGCACAAAGCCTGGGCTAAAATATAGAGATCATGTGTTGCCCATGCAGCATGATCCCTCTCTCGGCCTGCCTAGTTCACTCCAGAGGAAAGGTAACACCCCTACATCTGGAACAAGACAAGCTGCAGAAGCTGCCGGATCAGCAAAGCAATGCTCTAACTGTCCGCCTGTCGGAGCTTCGATCCTAGACCAGTCGCCAACCAAGGCTTAGGGTCTGGTCTGCCCTGCCATGACAATTTTGTCTTTAGCTTGCATTTCCTCGCACCAGGGTAAGGCTTGTACCCTCCCAATTGCGCTCTTCCGCCCGAAGCCGTTGGCACAATGTGGGGTGTCGGGTTTGGTAAGCGCCGCCCAACGTTCGGCGCTAACAGAAAACCAGGTAGTACCGTCTACTGTTATACGGTAGCTCAGTCATATCTGACTAAGACCTGACTAACAATTAAAACTGCAGACATAACTATACTAGACTTCATCGGTACGACAGGTAGACGGGGAGAAATGCTGCCCTTGTCTATGACGCAAACTAACATCATCAATAGAATTGATCTACAAAGACATCTAAACATTTGTTGCAGGAGTGTAAAACATACGCAGAACTGATAATAGTATTTGGTATAGCCCCACTCTTTTTGAGGACACACTCTGTTGTGTCCATCAAGAATGATGATGACCATTCAATTCATCCAGTGTGGTTGACAGTATGGAGCCGTGAGTTCTAAGATGGCTGATAAGGCCTAGTTTGGCTCGAAATGTTCTTTGACAATGTGGACAAAGAATGCTTAACGTTTCTGGAGGAGGATTTTCTGCAGTGGTTTTTCTGTTCTGTCTTTTCTTCACAGCTCTTGCAGTCCTGGTTGCTTCACAAGTGACTGCACCCTTGCGTAATGATGCACGCCACGAATTTCGGTCTCTGGCTGCAGTCTCCCAGGTTTCATGATGAATTCCAAAAGCATTCAGTGAGATTATCAGAGTGTCTTTAAAGCGTTTCCTCTGGCAGCCTTGGGAGCGTTTACCACAACGTAACTCGCCGTAAAAAATTCGTTTAGGGAGCCTGTGATCTGGCATGCGAGTCAAGTGACCAGCCCAGAGAATCTGGTTCTTCATTAGTATAGTGTGGATACTGGGCATGGACGCTCTTTCTAGGACTTCAGTGTCTGGGATCTTGTCTTGCCATTTAATCTTCAGTAACTTTCTAAGGCAGACTGTGTGGAAGTGGTTTAATTTCCTAGCGTGTCGCTGATAAACAGTCCAGGTTTCACAAGCATATAGCAGTGTGGATAATAGATCTGCTTTGTAAACTTTTAGCTTTGTTTGCTGGCTTATTCCATTTCTGTCCCATACATTCTTGTACAGTCTGCCAAAGGCCGCACTGGCCTTGGAGATTCTTGCATTCATTTCATCATCAATTGTGGCAGCTTGTGACACAGTGCTGCCAAGATAGGTGAATTTGTCCACAACACTTAGACTAATACCATTCACTTTGATATTCGGCACAGTGTGATTATTCCCTGGAGCTGGCTGGTACATAATTACAGTCTTCTCCAAATTGATATTGAGCCCAAAGTTGGCACAGGCATGTGAGAAAGCTGAAACATTATGTTTCATGTCCGCCTCTGAGTTGGCGTGTAGAGCGCAATCATCAGCAAACAGGAGCTCTCTGATGGTGTCGCTTCAATTTTGGTTTTAGATTTCAGCCTTCTGAGATTGAATAGCTTTCCATCCATGAGGTAGTTGATGTCTATTCCAATGTCGTTATTCTCGAAGGCATTCGTCAACATAGCTGAAAACATGAGGCTGAACAGTGTTGGTGCCAGGACACATCCTTGTTTCACTCCATTGGTGACAGGAAAGGGCTCAGACACTTCACCATTTTCTTGTACTCTTGCCTGCATGCCATCATGAAATAGCCGCACTATTTGGACACACTTTCGTGGACAGCCATATTTTGCCATAATCTTCAACAATCCTTCTCTGCTGACTGTATCAAAAGCCTTGGTAAGGTCAATGAAAGTGGAGAACATTTCGCAATTCTGTTCCTGACATTTCTACGGAGATGTCAACAATTTTATGTTGAATGTTGTTTTCTTTAGATCAACTTATAATGACGTAGGAAGGTGAACGAAGAAGAAGAACATAAAGAACACACAGGACAAGATTCTTTGGATTTCATGAACGTCTATGTTACTTGGCAAGGCACGGGATGACGATGATAGTGCTGACTTCTGGAATAGAGAAACATCAGTGGAGGATACACTTTATATACCACTCAATGAACTAGAAAATACGAAAACATTATACAAGAGAAACAATTACAGATATAGACAATCAATTTTCAGCGAACCAAAGAAGAAGAAGAGGAAGTCGAAGAAGAAGAAGAAGAAGAAGAAGAAGAAGAAGAAGAAGAAGAAGAAGAAGAAGAAGAAGAAGAAGAAGAAGAAGAAGAAGAAGAAGAAGAAGAAGAAGAAGAAGAAGAAGAAGAAGAAGGAGAAGAAGAAGAGGAAGAAGAAGAATTGTGACTTTGGTCCACACGAATAAGCATAACAATAAAAGATAACATCACCAACATCAACAACAATTTTGTATACATCTTTTATATGAACGCCTGTGTGCTTCCATATGAAATCGGTTCACTGAAAAGTTTATGTCGTATCGTTTGTATTTGTTTACTTTATATTTAAGATGTGATGGTTGTTGTAATCTGCACATCCTTTTCACTTACAATTGCGTTTCCTTGTGTCTTCAACTGATGACAGATCTGCAAGAGAAACATAATATTGTTGCTTTCACTATTATCGTATGGTATTCCTCATTATGAGAAGACATTAACTGGAACAAATTCACTCCACGCCTTCCTTGGATACCCCACTCAACGTATTCCCCAAATTATTTATTTTTATTTCTTCTTATCTTGCTACCTGTTAGCGCGGTTGGGGCATCCCCTATCAAAGGAGATGTAAGACGCCTCTTTTCCTCCGTTAGTCTACGGGACACCCTTAGGCAAGGTGGAGTACCCGTTTAGCCCCCCCCCCCCCCCCATTAGGGTTATGTGAAGCCATGGAAGCAGTTGTTGATGGAGTGTGAGAGAAGCCGACAGATTGTTGTTGGTTATAGTCTGCACTCCGCTCCGAAAGGCAGATGATCTCATTAGTAGAGACAATGGCTATGGCCACCGACTAGTACAGTCACTGCCCAGAAGGAAAGCAATGGCAAACTGCCTTCTGCTAAACTTGCCATGAAAACATAACAACCATGATAAAAACATAATAATAAAGAGATCTGGTGGTGAGACCCCCAGGCCAAGCAGATCAAATAACACTGGGGAAGAGTGTGACACAGGGACCAGTACTAGTAATCGTGATGACGGAGTTAATCCTGACTGTGTTATCAAGGAAATCCCATTTGTCAGACTAAGAAACAGAGTTGAGTTGAGTTGAGTTAAGAACCGACATCACTGCACTCAGGACATTCCCATACGTGCTCCGTCCCCTCGTTCAACAGCCAGCGAAGAGTCATACAACTAATCGTTCCCACCGCTATCTGATTAAAAGTTGTCCTGGTCTTCCCTCTCAGGTTTGAGATTCTTCCAGAACCCCTGTCGATCCCCCGCAATCTCATTATTTCCACATATGGGTTCTCAATCAGTTCCTCCGCCTTCTCAACCAGGTCCCACAAGCGCAAGACCACCTCCCCCTTGTCCATAGGCAAACTACCACCAAGAGGTGCATTCACTGCTAGCCTATCAGTCTGTTCATTCCCCCGTACCCCCGAATGGCCAGGGCAATTCTCATAAAGCTGGGCCCTCTGAAGCGACGAGAACTTTCCACACGAAACATTCCTTTCTCCACCTTACTAAGCATACTCTTTGAATCCGTAATGAATACAACGTGTGTTGCAGTGGTCTCCTCTAAGAAACACAGTGAGAATAGGAACGTGGAATGTGAGAAGTTGTGTATGAGGGAAAGCTTAAAGTAGTAAGTGATGAGATTGAGATGTTAAATATAAAAATTTTAGGAATTAGTGAACATCGCTGAAGAGGCAAGGGACATTTTACAACTGAAAATGGAAGTCTTTTCATTTGTTCTGGTAAAGACGTCGAGGGCAGAGTGGAGTGGCATTTTGTTTAGATAAATCAAGGTGGTTAAAAGCGAAAAATTGGCAGAGGTGTGTCAAAGCGTAAGCACAGACAAGTCACTGAAATTGTTCTGGCGACTACATAAAAGCATGAGTGGTGTAGTCAAGAATAAGAGCATTTCTGACTTCAAAGATGCTGACCTCATCTGGCAGAGGACTGACGAGGACAAGGGCAAAGCCCTCTTTGAACGCTACCTTGAGCAGAGCAACCAGACAGACATGGGAGGCCGAAACCTGGCCAAGGAGGTCACCTCAGACAGATGCAAGGCCCAGAACACTTCGGATGAAGACACAGTGACAGTGAAAGAAATCAAGGCTTTGCTTCGACGATCAAAAAACAGTGCTCCAGGTCCTGATGGCATAAGATACGACGACATAAATAGGTGTACCGACAATGAGCTAGAGAAACTAGCAGACATGTACAACAACAGTATAGGGAGTGCTAGCATCAAGGAGGAATGGTTACACAGCTATCTGATTCCCTTGCCGAAGCCTGACAAAGACCACACAAAAATTCAGGGATATCGAATTATAACCATGCAGAATACAATAGGCAAGCTGCTGGAGAAGGTAATTGCCAGGAAAATATCAAGCCAACTAGAGAGGCAAGGTGTTTTCCCACCTACCCTGAATGGGTACCGTCCAAAAAGAGAAACCTGGATCAATGCAGCAGTCTTTGCCCATGATGTCTATGAAGGTTTCCACTCAGGCACTGAAACCGTTGCTGCAGCGATTGATCTTGAGGACGCATACAACAGAGTACCACTGGATTTTTTAATGTTTCAGCTTCTTGAACTAAACGTAAGTCCATTCCTCCTTAGTTGGATCGCTGCAGCCCTCTTCCAACGGAAAGTAGTTTTTAGATGTGGCAGTTGGACTTCGGAACCAACAACAATATATCCTGGCCTACCACAGGGATCACCATTATCTCCGGTACTGTTCAACGCCTACACAGTGAGAATCACCAGTGAGCAGATCACTGGACCTGGCAGGACATTGTCATATGCCGATTATGTTTTAGTATATCGTCAGGGTAAGGATAGAGAGGAGGTTGCTGTGGAACTACAAACCGAACTCAATCGCATAAGTACTTGGTGTGATGAAGCTGGGGCAATGGTCAACCCAACAAAGGCAACAGTGACTTGGTTCTCGTTGAATAATCATATTGTCAACAATCCAACACCAACTGTAATGCTGTGTTCAGAGACGGTGGAAAGAACGCAGGCAATGAATTACATGGGGATACGGTTTGATCGAAGCCTTGCTTATAATGTGCACATAGACCAGGTGATAACAAAGGCCAAGCGGGGTTTGGCAGCGATGCGGGTGATGGCGGCAGCAAACTGTGAGCAGCGCCATCTATGTCTTCTGTACGAGGGGCTGGTCATGTCTGTTTTGGAGTATGCAATGACAATCCTGACTCTCAGCCATAAGCAGATAGAAAGGATGGAAAGGATACAGAATGAAGCTATGCGCATTATTCTTGGATGTACAAGAGATACAGCATGCAGGGCGATGCGCTACCTTCTTGATTTTCCAACCATTGAAGAGAGAATACAAGTTTGCAGGGCACGCGCCTACCTCAGAATTAACGCAAACACACAAAATCCACTGCATAGTGAAATTAGGAAGGTGAAGGGCAGCAGGTTAAAAAGAGGACGGTCGTGGATGGGTCAAGCCGAAGACATTCTTCAACAGGTGTGTTCACTTGAGGACTTATAACCTGGCGAGGAGTGGGTGCAAGTGCCAACAGACTTCTGCACATCCTTTTCAGTTTGCATCCAACTAGATAGAAAATGCAGACAAGAAAATCCGGCTGCTGTTGAGGCTGAAGTACAAGCGTTGATTTTCGAGAATTCGCTAGACGGTGACGCGGTCATCTACACAGATGGGTCGGTCGTCCGACATGTGAGAAGCTCATGGGCCTTTACAGCTCGGGCCGGAGGGAGAATTGTGAAGGAGGACTCTGGTGCTTTCACTGAAACCACAACTAGCCTGACCATGGAAGTCATGGCAGTAAGTAAAGCAATAACATGGCTCGAGACACAGACATTCACTAGAGCTTGTTTCCTTAGACTCAATGAACATGATCAAGAGGATAGAGGAGGGGTCGATCCGAAGAGAATGGTTGCTGCCTCTGAAGCGGTCTCGGCTGGCAAAGATTAGTTTCATCTTCGTGCCAGGGCATGCGGGAGTACAAGGAAATGAGCGGGCTGACAAGCTCGCAGGTGAGGCTACTGTGGAGGGCGGACGCGCCATGGACCAGGCTGACATTCTGAATGCTCTACGAGAAGTGAGACGTTTGCGAGAACCAAGTGATGACTGTGAATCTACAACAATGGCCAGACTGCGAGAGCAGCAAATTAAAAGAGGGGTGGCCAAACAAGAACACTACGCAGGAAGCCAAAGAAGATTGATAAACCAACACAGAACTGGCGTCGTTAGCAGCTAAACGCTGCGGGATTTGCTGAGGAGGGGATCCGAGCACTTATGGACTGAATGGTTCGATGTGCAACGAGGATGATCTGTCGACTAACTAACTAACTAACTAAATCAACGGCAAAAACTTTAATGGGATATAATCCAGTTAGTGATAGAATCCTCACTATCAGAAGTTAAACACAACTCTCATACAGATATATGCACCTACTTCAACACCAGAGTAGGACAAAATTGAAGATTTTTACAACACACTGCAAGACACATTAAATATGATTGGTCATAATGATATAGCAATAATAATGGGAGATTTTAATACAAAAGTACGTACAGGAAGAGCTGAAATGAGAGACACGAGAAACAAGATTTGGTTTTGGAAAATTTGGATTGGGAAATAGAAATTATGCAGGTGACAAATTAATTGAATTTTGCACAGAAAATGAGTTAATAATAGCCAACACACGTTTTAAACAACACCCATGACGACTCTTAACATGGAAGTCCCCAGACAGTAAAAACCAGATATATTATATTTTAATACAAAGAAGATGGAGATCAAGCATAACATCTGCAGAAACGTTACGAAGTGCAGACTGTGATACGATACAGATCATCAATTATTATAAGCAGATCTGAAATTAAAACTCAAACAGCTTAACCGAGGACCAACGCCTCTTCGTTTTGATTTCACAAAATTACCAGATGCATACAACATAGAAGTTAGGAACCGTGTTGGGGTCTTGATGTTTGTACAAGAGGAAATGACACCTGACGAACTGGCAGTAAAAGCTAGAGATACCTTGATAACTGCAGCCAAAGATTTAATTCCGACCAAGAAAAAGCAACTTAAGCCATGGATTACATCAGACACGTTAGAATTAATAAAGCAACGAAGGGAACTGTAACAGAAAAGGAGGTGAATCCGATAACAGCAGGATGAAGTATAAATATTTAACTCGAGAAATAGGAAATAACGCAAGAAAGGGCAAAAATCAATATATACAAGATTGCCTACCAGAATAGAGCAATATCATAAAGTAATGTTCAAAGAAATGAAGTTATTGATAAGAAATGTTCAACCTGAATTAAATGTTATCTGTGACAAGATGGGAAATGCCTTAACAGAATCTAGACAAATTCTAGAAAGATGGCACGAGTACGTCAGTGGAATGTATGATATGAGTGACAGTGAGGATATGAATGAGATATATTAGCCAATGGCAGCAGGGACAGAACCTGAACCCTCATTAGATGAAATTGCATAGGCAATAAAGAACCTGAACAATGGTAAATCACCTGGATGTGATGAGATACCAGCTGAACTAATTAAAGTGGGAGGAGAAGAAAGCATACAAATTTATCACGCATTATGTAAAAAGATATGGAGATATGGTATATGGCCAAAATATTGTAGGAGAACTATCTTCTTTCCAATACCAAAAAGGGCAATCTGAAATTATGCACCAACTATAGAACTGTTGCCCTGATCAGTCACGCAAGTAAACTTCTACTAAGAATCATGATGGGAAGACTTCGTAAGAAAATGGAAGAAGAAATAACGTGGTTCAAGCTGGATTTAGACAAGGAAGAGGAACAAGAGACCACATTCCGAACATGCGTTTAATAATAGAGAAGTGCAGATAATTTCATGTAAACCTATTCTCATGTTTCGTGGATTATTCAAAGGCATTTGACTGTGTACAACATCAGAAACTTTGGGAAATCATGAGGAATATGGGCTTTCCATCACATGTGATACAACTCATAAGAATGCTCTATCTAGACAGACAAGCAGCGGTTAGAATAGATGGCAATATA
>OY992876.1:205886158-205898658 GCA_963921405.1 Cepaea hortensis
AACTTCCCCCAGTTGATATCGCCAGAAAACTATTCCAGCACGAACTCCATTGAGGGAGGACAATATACAGCCGATACAAATCCAGACAAAAGTGACAAGAATATTTGACAATGAAAAACAGCTGCTCTCAGCTTTATTGATAATAAATAACCACAAACTGTCAGTCCGAGTCTGTACAGATGGTTCAGCATAATATGCTGTTGGAAATGGAGGGGCAGAAGATTGCATAGAATATCAAAATACTAAAATGGAAATGGCTAGAGTACTGAAAGAAGAGGGCTGCCATAATTGAGATGCAGAAATCCAGATTATCAAGACAGCAGCAAAGACATTTGTCTATACCAATCATACTAATAGTATACAGCGCGTTATGTTTTAACCAGCGGAAAATCAGTACTTGATTCACTCTGGGCTATAAAATTGTCAGTACAACGGATACAGATATCTGATAATCATCCAGCGTAGGTCCACCATACATTGGATACCATTTTATTGTAGGATGCTCTTAAACGAGAGTCATCAACAAGCTAAGTAAAGTGCAACTGCGGAGCGACCTGATGAACCAGTCACATACCACTAAAACAATCAAGAAACTAATTAGAAAGCCATTGCAATCGTAACAAGGCAATTACAATATCAGGGACAAGCAAGAACAAATCAATATTCTGAGCCTCAAATCAAGAAACACTCGATTATTCAATCACATCTATACAACATTTAAAATTGGCAAATCAGCCATGGACACATTTAGATTGGCGTCGCAGACAGCAGATCATACACCCCAAAACTGTGCCAGTTTACCTATCTAGGCAAAACTTCCGGCCTTGCGAAACAATAATGGAATTCATATTTTGTGGACCACAGAATTAACTACAAAGATGTATCCAACATACAATATTACAGATGTAGACAATACATTTACAAAGCACAACAGTGTAGGAGGATGTAATTTGATTCGATAAGCTATTGACGGAATTCAAGAACAATAACAACAATAATATTAATAAAGCACCAATAACAGAACAATAATATCATCAACAACAATTGGGTATACATCTGTTTGTGTACGTATGTTCCGATATGACCGATCAGTTAACTATTTGTTAATGTCGTAAATGATATGTTTTGTAGTTTTCATTTAAGAGTTGATAGTCTGCATATCGTTTTATCTTACCATGCGGATGTTCTGGTCCAACTGCAAGAGAAAGAGACAATGTGTAATGTCACATATATCGTAAATATATTGCAGAGGGAATAAGGAAACATGTAGGTAGTATGTAGGTAGTATTTATCTCTGTCTGCCTACCAGCCTATGTGTTTGTCTGTCTTTCTGTTTATCTATTGATCTGTATGCCTGTCGGCTTGCCTGCCATCCATCCATCCATCATAGGCAATGCCTATAAGCTTGGCCGGTCATGTTCTGCCATCTCACTCGATCACCAGAGTCGTGGATCAGTTCCGTGTTCCTGTCTCGACCATGCCACGTGGCCAAGCCATCCAGGTATTTACTTCTCGATCTTCCCATTGGTCTCTTCCCTTCTATCTTGCCAGTCGTTACCAAGTTCTCCAAGTCATTTCTTCTCATAACATGTCCAAACAATTTTGACTGTCTACGTCTAATGACTCTAATCAGTTTACGATCTTCATTTGTTTCTTTAAGGACTTGCTCATTAGTTTTTCTGTCTGTCCGTGGTATTCTTTGCATTTTCCTCAGAAACCACATTTCCACAGCCATCAGCTGTTTTTCAGCTTGACTGCTTATTGTCCACTCTTCACATCCATACAAAAGTAAAGGTTCTATGTAGCACTTCAACACTCTTTTTCTCGTATCAGTTGATATCTTTTTATTGGTCAGTAAGTTTGTCTTCTTGCAAAAGGCTAACTTCACAATGGCAATTCTTGTTCTAATCTATCTATTCAAGGCATCTCCCATCAGATGTTATGACTTTGCCGAGATAACTGTATCGATTCACTTGCTTAAGAATATGCCCATTTACTCGTATATCACATTGTGGTATTTCCTTCTCCCCATTGACGACCATAATCTGTGTCTTCTTACTATTCAATTCTAACCCAAGTTGTTCACTGTGTGCAACAACAGTATCTACTAAATTTTGCAGGTCCTGTTTATTGTCTGTAATCAAGACTGTATCATCTGCATATCTAATGTTTTTGATGTCTCGTCCCCCAATGTTGATTCCTTCCATATCTTCTATATTTCTGAAAATATTTTCACTGTACAGGGAAAAATGTCTGGAGACATTACACATCCCTGTCTCACACCTCTTTTAATAGGCTGATATTGACCTACATCGTTATCAATTTTGATGTCAGCTTTTTGTTTCAAATATATGTTGTTTAGAAGTCTAAGGTCCTTTCCATCAATTTGTATGTCTTCAAACATCCTTATCATGTCGACATGTCTCACTTAATCGAAAGCCTTTGTGTAGTCAATAAAGCAAAGATACAGATCTTTGTTTACTTTTATAGAACGTTCAATTACTGTTCTCAGTATATGCACAGCATTTACTGTGCCCTTGCCTTCTACAAAACAACATTGTTCTTCTCCTTTTTCGGGATGTATTTTCTTCCTAACGCTTTGCATGATAATTCTCAACAGAATCTTAATGATGTGGCTCATTGTACTTAATGTTCGATGTTGATCGCATTCCAACACTCCTGATTTCTTCGGGATTGCAATAAATATAGAATTACATAATTCAGGAGGCATATCTCCAGTATCGTATATTGCATTCAGCAGTCTTGTGACTTGGTGCGACGCTTTCCGTGCTGCGGAAAGAGACCGAGCCATATGGGATAAAACCTGGTGCAATGAAGTCGACCCTGTCGACTTTTAAGGGACATTTTTTTAGTCTGGTGACTTGGTCTATTCCATATTCTTCTAAGGCATTGATCATTTCTATTCTGATGTTACCTGTTTTCAAAGAAATATATCAAAACAATGTTTTCCCGTAGTGAATTTGAATAACGAAGACACAAACCATATATATATATATATGGTTTGTGTCTTCGTTATTCAAATTCACTACGGGAAAACATTGTTTTGATATATTTCTTTGTCCATAAAAGTTTTATATGTATGCATTATCATTAGTTTTTGCAATGTTAAGATATAGGTTTTGATTTTCTCCTTTCCTTTGGGTTGAGGTTATTAGTTGTTCTATACATTATGTGACGTGGATAGTAATACTGTATCATAAGCATATTGAATCTCTGGTATTTCATGACCATCGATATGTAGCGCGTCATATTGCTCCTTGTTTATATTATCTCTGACATTTCTTATTATATTTTCGGCGTACAGTTTAACCATATAGGGGGACAGCACACAGCCCCGAAGGACTCCTTAGCTGATGTCAAACCAATCTGATCTCTCGCCATCTATTCTAACCACTGCTTATTGGTCTAGATAGAGCATTTTTATGAGTTGTACTACATGTGATGGAAAGCCCATCATCCTCTTGATTTCCCAAAGTTTCTGATGTTGTACACAGTCAAATGCCTTTGAATAATCCACAAAACACGAGATTAGGTTTAAATTAAATTCTCTACACTTCTCTATTATTAAACGCATGTTGAGTATGTGATCTCTTGTTCCTCTTCCTTATCTTAATCCAGCTTAAACCACGTTTATCTCTTCTTCCATTTTCTTACGAAGTCTTCCCATTATTATTTTCAATAGAAGGTTTACTTGAATGGTTGATCAGGGCTACAGTTCTACAGTTGGTGCATGATTTTATATTGCCCTTGTTTGGTATCGGAATGACGATAGTTCTCTTCCAATCATTTGGCCATATACCATATGACTGTATCTTTTTGCATAATGCGTGATAGATTTATATGCTTTCTTCTCCCCCCGCTTTAATTAGTTCAGCTGGTTTCTCATCACATCCAGGTGATTTACCATTCATCAGGTTCTTTATTGTTCATGCAATGTCATTGAATGAGGGTTCAGGTTCTGTCTCTGCTGCCATTGGTTCATCTATCTCATTCACGTCCTCTCAGTCAATCATATGATCCGGGACTGTTTCCGGATCCGGTCAGGGATATGCACTACTGACGAGCTCAAATGAGGGCGAAACTCGAGTATAGTGCTTCCATATTGACGTGGATAGGCCTTAGGTTCATACCAGAATGCGATCGGCGTTGCCAGTAGTGGGTTGTGCTCAATATTTAAATTTCAAATCCCGAAACAACCACATAATCAATATCATACATTCCTCTGCAATAATCCTGCCATGTTTCTAGAATTTGTCAAGATTCTGTTAAAGTATTTCCAAAGTTGTCACAGATAACATTAAATTGGGGTTGAACATTTCTTGTTAATAACTTCATTTCTTTGAACATTTCGTAATCTCTTCCATTCTTATGATAATGCTCTATTCTGCTACAGCAATTTTGTATATATTGGTTTATGTCCTTTCGTGCGTTCTTTCTTATTTCTCGAGTTAAAGATGTATACTTCATCCTGCTGTTATCGGTTTCACCTCCTTTCTGTTTCCGTTCCCTTCGTTGTTCGATTAATTCTAACGTGTCTGATGTAATTCATGGCTTATGTTGCTTTTTCTCGGTCGGAATTTAAATCTTTTGTTGCAGTTATCAAAATAACTCTAGCTTGTACTGCCATTTCATAAGGTGTCAGTTCCTCTTGTATAGACAGACATCACAACCCCAAATCGATTCTTCACTTCTACGTTGTATGCATTTGGTATTTTTGTGAGATCAAAACGAAGCGGCCTTGGTCCTCGGGTAAGATGTTTGAGATTTACTTTCAGATCTGCTTCTAATAACTGATGATCTGTATCACAGTCTGCACTTCGTAGGGTTTTTGCCGATGTTATGCTTGATCTCCAACTTCTTTGTGTTAAAATATAATCTATCTTCTTTGTGGTGGTATTGTCCGGGCACATACACGCGAAGAGCCGTCTTTTGTGTTGTTTAAAAAGTGTGTTGGCTATCATTAACTCATTTTCTGTGCAAAATTCAATTAATTTGTCATCTGCATTATTTCTGTTTCCCAATCCAAATTTTCTTAAAACATGCCTCTCATGTTCAGTTCTTCTTGTACGTACTTTAGCAATAAAATCTCCCAGTATTATTATTATTATTATGTCATTATTACCAATCTAATGTAATGTGTCTTGCAGTGTGCTGTAAACAGTTTCAATTTCATCCTCCTCTGCTGTTGATGTAGGTGGATATATGTGTAAGAGAGTTGCGTTTTTTAGGGGGGGGGGGGGAGGAATGGCCTTTAAGTCTGACAGTGAGGATTCTATCACTAACTGGATTATATCCAATTAAAGAATTTGCAGTTATTCTATCTAAACAAAATGCCACTCAGCTCTGGCCTCCTACATCTCTGTCAGAATATATGAAAAGACTTCCATTTTCAGTTGCAAAATGTCCCTTACCTCACCAGCGATGTTCACTAATTCCTAAACTTTTAATATTTAACATCTTAATCTCATCACATACAATTTTCCGTTTTCCCTCATGCAGACTTCTCATATTCTATGTTACTAGTCTCACTCTCATTATCAGTCTGACACATTGGATTTCCTTGGTAACACCGTCGGGATTAACTCCGTAATCACGATTACTAGTACTGGCCCCTGTGTCACACTCTTCCCCAGTGTTATCTGATCTGCCTGACGTGGGGTTCTTGCCACTAGATCTTTTTCTTATTATGTTTTCTTTCATGGTTGTTACTGTTTGTCTCGTCTACCATAAATTAATAATGTTTTCTTTAGCAATCACAACAAGGTGTATCCAAACAGTCTTTTATAGGGCGGTGAAACAGAGAATGCAACCGACCATATTAGAAAGGGCTTAAAAAGCAGCGGACATGGTTTATGAGACGGATGTTGCTGATGTTGCAGAGCAACTAATAAAGATTACTAGGGAAAAGACTATTACAATTAAAAGTGCAGACACAACTATACGAGATTTCAGCCGTACAACAGGTATACGGAGAGAAATGCAGCCGGATTCTATGACGCAATCTGACATTATCAATACAACTGATTTACATGTAAACATTTTTGCAAGAGTTTCCAGCATATGCAGAACCGAGATAGTATTTTGGCATAGTCCCACTATTTTTGAGGACACTCTCTATGGAGTGTTGAATGCTGCTTTCTTTAGATCAACTGATACTGACGTCTGATTGTGAACAAAGAAGAAGAACACAAAGAACACACAGGTCAAGATACTATGGATAACATGAACGTCTATGTTACTTGGCAATTCACGAGATGACAATGATGGTGCTGATTTCCGGAACAGAGAAACATCAGTGTTAGTTAGTTAGCTAGTCTTTCCTCTTGAGTCTAAGGCGGCGCATAGGGCAGCGCATAGGGCAGAAGTCCTGTCTCTCCATGCTTGGCGGTTCGCTGCTACCTGTTGTAGATCTTGGATATTTACTTGGCCATTGAATGAGCCTTCTCTAATGATGGTTCTACGCAGGGTCTCTCTTGGTCTTCCCCGTTTTCTTTTCGGTGTGGGATACATCAATGTGAGATACACTTTATAGACCACTCAATAAACTAAACAAAGACGAGAAGTTTATACAAGAGAAGAATTACAGATATGGACAATCAGTTTTCAACGAATGAAAGAAGAACAAGACGTAGGAGACGGAGAAGAAGACCGTTTATATTTGTTTACTTTATATGTAAGCGTTACTGGTTTTGATGATCTGCACATCCTTGTCACTTACCGTAGCGTTTCTCAGTGTCTTCGTCTGATGATAGTCCTGCAAGGGAAACAAAAGATGTTTTGCTTTTTCTTGTATCGGGTCTTAGGCCATATTATGAGAAGACAAAAACTGGAGCAAACTCACTACAAGCCTTCCTATCCTTAGATAACCCAGGGAGTTTAGTCGATATTTCCCTCATATTATTTATGTTCCTGTGTTCTTCTCTTGCTGATGTGTTGCTAGGCCTTCCATTATTTCTTTGCCCTGTGGGTTGTACAAACAGTATTTTCTATTCATACTATTCTCACATATTAACATGTATCCTATCCAGCACCAGCGTCACTTCTTCACATCATGGCTCATGGATATTTGTTTAGCTCTGTATATGCGCCCCGGATTCTGTCATATTTATTTATTCCTTCTATTTTACCCAGGCACCAATTAATAAATGTTGAATTGTAATAATTTCACGCCACCTTCTTGTTTCTGATTCATACAGATGTACTGATTTCACGCTGTAATTGGATATTCCACGTTTTTACTAAATTTGATTTACGAGTTGTCGAATTCCATCATTTTACAAGCTACGCAAGAGGTTTTCTTGTCTCTGGTATTCTGTGTGTGACGGAAGCACTCAACCGTGGATAATGGTAGAGAGCACATCAACAAAATAGCAGTAAGGCGGTTGAAGAGAAGCAATTTTACCCACCAGGCCAAATAAGTCCGTCGACAAACCATTGAACTGCCTCCAGTTGATATCGCCGGAAAACTATTCCAGAATGAACCCCCACTGAGAGAGGACAATAGACAGCCGATACAAATCCAGAAAAATGTGAAAAGACTATTTGACACTGAAAGATAGCCACTCTCAGCGTCCGTGAAAATAAATAACCACAAACCATCAGTCCGAGTTTGTACAGATGAGTCAGCACGAAATGCTGTTGGAAATGGAGGTGCAGAAGAGTGCATAGTATGCCCATATACTGCCACGGAAATGGCTAGAGTACTGAAAGGAGAGTGCTACCATAACTGAGATTCGGAAATCCAGTTTATCAAGACAGCAACAAAGACATATCATTGTATACAGCACGTTATGTTATAACAAGCGGAACGTCACTACTTGATACACTATGGTCTAGGAAATTGTCAGTACTGCGGACACAGATATCTGATAATCATCCTGCGTAAGGTCACCATACACTCGATATCACTTCGTTGTAGGATGCTCGGAAACGAAAGACCTCATCAACTAGCTAAGTAAGGTGCAACTGTGAAGCGACCTTGTGTACCATTCACATACCACCAACACAAATTAATCATTACAACAATCGTCACATGGGTATTATATTGTGAGGGACAGACACAAAACTATTCCGAGCCTCAGATCAGGACACACAACAGCAGATCACAAACTGCAAGACTGTGCCATTTCCGACCTATCTAGACAAACTATCCGGCCTTGAGAATCAATAATGGAATACATATTAGGGGCGTTCATTTGAAACCCGTTCCAATGGTTTTATTACAAAAGCATGAAAGAAACATTAACAGGTGTGGTAGAAATAAACAAAGCATTCAGTTTGAATGAATTATGCACCATGGGTTGGACAGAAGAAGTCACCGTAGGAATTCAGGCAAGCATACCATTGCTTATGTAGGCGGCGAATGCCGTCCGCAATAAAGGATTGTGGTTGGTCACTGAACCAAGTGTGTACCGCGTGCATTACGTCTGCATCTGTGTGAAATCGTTGCCCCTTGAGAGTTTTATTTAGAGGTCCGAATAAATGAAAATCACATGGTGACAAATCAGAACTATAGGCTGGATGTTGCAGAATTTCCCACTTCTTCCTTGCTAATGCTTCCTGCACAATCTTTGCGACATGCGGACGAGCATTATCGTGCAACAAAATCACATCGTGAGAAAGCATGCCGGGACGTTTATTCTTGATGGCTTTTTGCAGCTTGTCTAGTTTTTGCAAGTAGTGGGTAGAGTTGATGTTGACACCAGGTTCTTTAAAGTCGGCAGCCCTACATGGTCAAAAAATGCGCTCAGCATAACCTACTAGCGGAAACCTGTAACTTGAATTTTTCTGGCTTTTGGTGATCCAGCATGCTTCCATTGCATGCTCTCTCTTTTGCTGCTCGGCTCAAAGTGGTGACACCATGATTCATCGCCTGCCACTATGCAGAAGAGAAATGCCTCACCCTTCACTCTGTAATGCAGCAAGTCGTTCAAACACTCCCATGCGTTCCTCTTTATGGTGGTCGGTCAACATCCGTGGTACCCACTGTGAACACACCTTCCGATATTGCAGTTTCTTACGAACGACCTTTTGAATTGTCCCAATTGACACATCAAATTCTTTCGCTAGCGAACGTATGCTTCGACAACGGTTCATCTGTACTGCTGCATCAATTTTGGCGATGGATTTTTCTGTTGCAACATTATGTACTTGACCCGGTCGTTGAAGATCTGTCGTGAACTGACGTCCTTTTAGAAACATTCGTGCCCAGTCTGTCACTGTTGTCTTCGACACACATTTGTTAACGTACGCTGCCTACATTCTTCGATGAATGTCCACTGGTCGACATCCGTCAAATGAAGGAAACTGAATCACCGCTCTTTAGACTTCTTTGAACGGATTTTGGATCATTTGGCCATTTCTCAACTGTCAGAAACAGAACCTATGCAGCATGGGACGATAAGCACGAGCTCTTTTATTTGTTGGTCAGTACTTATCATATGACTATGACATGATCATGTTCAACGTACGCAATTACGCGCGGTGCGGCACGACCGGATTTCAA
Organism: Cepaea hortensis; assembly: GCA_963921405.1. Classification (NCBI taxonomy): domain Eukaryota; kingdom Metazoa; phylum Mollusca; class Gastropoda; order Stylommatophora; family Helicidae; genus Cepaea; species Cepaea hortensis. Next base: position 205,895,685 of record OY992876.1, read on the forward strand.
ATGAACGCCCCTTATATTTTATGGACAACTACATGAACAAAGACTTATGCAAGAGACAATATTACACATATAGACAATACATTTGCAAAGCACACAAGTATAGGATGTAAACTGATTCGATTGGCTATTGACGGGATTCAACAACAACAATAAACAACAATAATATTAAAACATCATCAATAACAAGAACAACAACATCATCAACAACAATTGGGTAAACATCTGTTTAAAAATAATACATCCGACTAAACTAAACTAAACATCTGTTTGTGTACGTTTGTGTGCCATCATGTCCTATCAGTTTACTATTTGTTTATGTCGTAAATGGTATGTTTTGTTGTTGTCATTTAAGAGTTGATTGTCTATATATCAATTTAACTTACCTTGCGGATATTCTGGAACAACTGCAAAAAAAAAAAAAGAGGCAATGTGTAATGTCACATATATCGTAAGTATATTGAAGAGGGAAGAAGGAAACATGTAGGTAGTATTCAAAGTAAGAAGGCAGACACGGGTAGGTAGTTAGGTACGCATGCACCAAGTATATATGGTCTCAGACAGTTCCGTCTATGTGATCCTCATATTATTCACATTTTTGTGATATTGTCATATTAGTTTAGCTCTTCTATTCTGATCAGACATAAATTAATAACTGTTTGTAGTTTGATTGTAATCATTTCATGCGATCTTCTTGTTTCTGATGCATACATCAGACGTTGTAATTGCATATTCCAAGTTTGCATTTATGTACCACTAAATGAACGACAACGCCGTTTGCATGAGGCAGTATTACAGGTATAGACAATAGATTTCCAACGCACAAAAATATAGGAGGATGTAAATTGATTATATTGGCTGGATTCAACATCAATAACAATTATTATTATTATTTTTTTTGTTCGCATATCCTTTACAGGACATCGCTGTCAACATCAGCATCTTTCAGCTGTGTGTTGATTTCTTGGCAGGAGGTCAGTAGTTTGCCATTGCTTTCTGAGCGACCGGCTCACATACCCCGTAAGTTACCGACTCGGAGAGAACCGTTACCGATTCTCGCGCACGTCACGTTACTCACGAGAGTATACGGGATTACGGATAAATCAATAACAATAGCAATATTAAAGCAGCATCAATAACAAGAACATCATCATCAACTGGGTATACATCATGTTGTCTACGTCTGTATGCCATGCCTGCTCTGTGGCGAAGAGGTTACGGACGCAATGTGTATTCCCACATACCGCGTTCAAAGCTCAGCTGAGGGCTATTTGGATGCGGACCGCCATGCGTTGGATGCATACAATGGTATGAGTGCTTGTCGTTCAGAGAGCAATGGCAAACTACTGATCGTAAACTTGCCAAGGAATCACAAACATCCAACAATTCTGGAGTTGATTGCTACGTCCTGTAAAGTATATGCAGCTAACTTCTGTGTGCCATCATGTCCAATAGGTTAACTATTCTTTAATGACGTATTTCGGTATCTTATGTAGTTTGTATTTAATAATTGATAGTTTGCATATCGTTTTAACTTACTGCCATGAACCAACTCACTGCAAAAGTGAATAAACGGCTTTAGACATATATTCATTAGCACTGCACTGATCTTTTTATGAAAGGCCGCGCAATATGACGTGAAAAAGCCGGAAATTGTTTCTAAGACATTCGGTTTGGGAATCTAGAATGAGTAAACAACCATCTGAAAGCCACAGAGCCCAATGTAAGTGAGTAGCGACAGTTAAGAGTGAGTTGACAGCATTGAGGAAACTATCAGCCTGATGACGACAGGGCACTAGATAGCTAGAGATTCAGGGGCACCTCGTCGTGCATGTAAACAACGAACTATATATCAGCACCGCACATTGAATGAAAGGTCAGACTAGGTTGGTGTTCGGGATTGTATCACAGTGAATGCTCAAATAAAGTTACAATGTGAACTGCGACGCTTACGTGTTGAAGTCGTCACTGTGAACATTGTGAAGTTGTCAACTGTTGTTCATTGTTGTACGAGCCGTACACTGAATCTACATAACAACAGCTTGGCACTTACCTCGCGGATTATTCGAGAAAACGCCTGGTGGAAAACCTGAAAAAAGAGGCCATTATAAAGTCAGATATATCTGTATTGGAAACTTTCCGTCTTGACAGACGATAGTTTGGTACATTGTGCTTCAAAAAGGCTTAATAACTACGATCCATGGCGGTGGCGAGTGTGGCTGGTAAGGCCAATTCTTGCTGCAAATGTTTGCCCACAGTAGGTGCATGTGAAAACATGGTCATTTCCACCATTTTGCACCATCTTACGTCTCTCACGCTCTGTGTGTGCTTTATCTGCAGTCATTTTCTCCTTTGTCTTTATTCCATTTCTGATAGTTGCCCTCCATGCAACACGTTCAGCGGCGACTTGCTCCCAATGTGCATTATCAATGCCTGTATCAGTCATGTCCCGCTTACACACATCTTTGTATCGTAGTAGAGGCCGACCCTGAGATCTCCTACCCGTCTGTAATTCACCAAAAAAGATGTCCTTTGGTATTCTACCATCATCCATCCTCCTAACGTGTCCCATCCATCTAAGTCTACGAAGACTGAGCATGGAATACACCGTCACACAACCTGATCTTTCCAATACTTCAGTATTTGTGATTTTGTCTTGCCACTTAATACCAAGTATTCTTCGCAGACACCGCATATGAAAGCTGTTTAAACATTTCTCTTGGCGTGAGTAAGTTGTCCAGGTTTCACTCCCATAAAGAAGAGTACTAAGGACACAGGCTTGGTAGACGAGGACTTTTGTTTTGGCAGTAAGCTTCCTGTTCTCCCAGACTCTTTTTGCTAACATGTTCATTGTTGTTGCTGCCTTGCCAATCCTGATGTTGATTTCCTGATCGAGGGATAATTTGCTATTTACCTCTGATCCTAGATATGTAAAATGGTCTACTATCTCCAGTTCGGCGTCGTCAATAAAGATTGA
>OY992876.1:205903658-205946158 GCA_963921405.1 Cepaea hortensis
CCAGTCAAGAATTCTCTTGCAGTTGAATGATGTGCATGAGAGAATCACATTGCTTTTGGTATTTTATATCGCCACTGGCCTGTCAGTTCGTGTATCTACTCTACTCTCGAATGATACTGTTTTCTTTCGCAATCACCATGAATGTAATATATTTTAGATAATATATCACTATTTACAAGCGAATAGATTATGTGCAGATTAGGCCAAGCAAACTCTATATTGCATAGAATAAACATATCTAATGGAATAAATAACATTTATTAAATGACATGAAGTAAGTATTCAAATGTTGTGTCCAAACATCCAAACTTGTGTATGGCAGTGATACAAAGAATGCAAACGAACAGATTAGAAAGGTCTTGGAAGCAGCGGACATGGTTTATGAGACGGATGTTGCTGATGTTGCAGAGCGACTAACAACGATTACCAAAAACAGAAAAAAACCAAAAAAATTTTGTTGCGTATCCCTTACGGGACGTTGCAGTCACACCAGCATTTTCAGCTGCTGTTGATGTACTAGGCAAGTGTTACATTCAGTAGTTTGCCATTGCTTTCTGAACGACCGCCCCTATATCTTTTTAGAAAAAACCAGCACCGCCGTGTTTCGAACCCAGGTATACGGGCTCACAAACCGCGTTCGCAAGCCCTTAGTCACAGAGATCGGTCAAGACAGAGAGAGACCAAAGAGATAGAGACCAAAAACAAAGGCTCATGAAATTAAAACTGCAGACATAATTATACGAGATTTCAGTGGTACACCAGGTAGACGGAGAAAAATGCTGCCCTATTCTATTACGCGTATTCTATAACTAACATCATCAATAGATTGATCTACAAAGACATCTAAACATTTATTGCAGGTTTAGTTTAGTTTAGTCATTGGATCAACATCACAGCACACGGTTTAACCCATAAGTGCTCCGTTTTCCTCCTAACTCAAACCTGAGTCTGGAGAAACTCAGCTCAATGCACGAACTCCGTTGCATCGGCGAGGATCCTGAAATACTTTGGGTAGATTTTTAACTCGAAATTTTGCCCGGGCGGCGCCGTTAGACTACTCTTTTTCGATTTCCAACTGTCAAGGGATTTGTTACGTGCGCAACAATACACACGGGCGTCCGATCTCACTACCCAGAGACCAGGGAAGTTTTATTACTGGAAGTCCAGGTGGATTTTTTAAATAAATCATGGTCATCACCGGGCCTGAACCCGGGACCTCCAGCACTCGAGGCGGACACAATACCTCGAGTCCACTCAGCCCCCCCCCCCTCTTATTGCAGGTGTGTTAGTATAGTACAAATCGTTTTAAGACAGACTCTGTGGAGATGTGAGCAAATTTAAGGTGAGTACGGCTTTGTTTAGATTAGTCATTAGTCGCGGTTCCAAATTCACGGCAATGGATCGTCTCAATATGCTCCGTTCAAACAAAATGATCTTTACTGCTCCATGTGAAAAGTGGAACAGGCATGAGTCTCTGCAAAGCAGCAGCCCGCACATGTATACTGTGGATAATTCCGCTGCTAGAATGCCAACACAAAAGTCCTCCACGAAAAATACAGTTCATTGTCGATGGAAGCGGCAGTCACTAGAAAACTAGCAGCCACACATTTCTGCATAAGGCAAACCAGTCAGGTCTGCGACAAAGCAGACCACCATTATTCCGAACATGCCGTTCACGCTACAAACAGATGTAAAAGCATTCCACACGAAATTCACAGCTCACAGTGTCGCGTCTCGCACTCAATTCAGTAGCAGGGCAACGGAACCATACACTTCCAGTCCAACATGAGGAATATGTGAATGCAAACGGTAGCCACAAGCATAAACACTCCAGAGGCCTTGACCGTTTAAATGCCTAACCTCTATGTTGGGACCGGAAGTTCTTTTCTATAGTTTAACTCATACTGACGTCTGAAGGTGAACGAATAAGAGGAATATCAAGAACACAGAGGACCAGATTATAAGGATAGCATGAACGTCTATGTTAATTGGCAAGGCACGGGGTGATGATGGTGATGACGATTTCTTAAAATAGAGAAACATAAGTGGACGATATACATTGTGAACAAATAATAGAACTAAATAAAAGACGAGAAGTTTATACAAGAGAAATAATTGCAGACACAGACAATCAATTTTCCAGCGAATGAAAGAAGAAGAAGAAGAAGAAGAAGAAAAGAAGAAGAAGAAGAAGAAGAAGAAAAGAAGAGAAGAAGAAGAAGAAGAAGAAGAAGAAGAAGAAGAAAAAGAAGAAGAAGAAGAAGAAGAAGAAGAAGAAGAAGAAGAAGAAGAAGAAGAAGAAGAAGAAGAAGAAGAAGAAGAAGAAGAAGAAGAAGAAGAAGAAGAAGAAGAAGAAGAAGAAGAAGAAGAAGAAGAAGAAGAAGAAGAAGAAGAAGAAGAAGAAGAAGAAGAAGAAGAAGAAAGAAGAAGAAGAAGAAGAAGAAGAAGAAGAAGAAGAAGAAGAAGAAGAAGAAGAAGAAGAAGAAGAAGAAGGAAGAAGAAGAAAGAAGAAGAAGAAGAAGAAGAAGAAGAAGAAGAAGAAGAAGAAGAAGAAGAAGAAGAAGAAGAAGAAGAAGAAGAAGAAGAAGAAGAAGAAGAAGAAGAAGAAGAAGAAGAAGAAGAAGAAGTAGAAGAAGAAGAAGAAGAAGAAAAGAAGAAGAAGAAGAAGAAGAAGAAGAAGAAGAAGAAGAAGAAGAAGAAGAAGAAGAAGAAGAAGAAGAAGGAAGAAGAAGAAGAAGAAGAAGAAGAAGAAGAAGAAGAAGAAGAAGAAGAAGAAGAAGAAGAAGAGTGAAGTGGGTTAAGAAGAATTAGCATAACAATAAAACATAACATGAACAACATCAACAACAACTGGTTATATATCTTTCATGTGAACGCCTGTGTGTCTTCGTATGTAATCGGTTCACTAGATGATTTATGTCGTATCGTTTGTATTTGTTTACTTGACATTAAAAGGTGATGGTTTTGATGATCTGCACATCCTTTTCACTTACCATCACGTTTCCTAGTGTCTTTATCTGCTAATAGACCTGCAGGAGAAACATACATTTTTTGTTTCCACTTGTATTGTATGGTTGGTCACATTATAAAAAGACAAAACCTGGAACAACCTTACACCAAGTCTTCCTATCCTTAGATATCCTAGTCAGCTTCGTTTATGTGGTCTCCATATTGTTCATTTTATTTGTGATTCTATCATATTATTTTAGCCCTTCTAATTTGCCCAAACGCCAATTAATAGATGTTTGTAGTTTAATTGTAATCAGTTCACACAATCCTCTTTTGTCTGATGTATGCAGCAGTACTGATTTCACGTTAATTGCATATTGCACGTTTTTGGCTAGGTTTAATTTCTGTTGACTACACATATTTCCTTAGCGCCACAACAGATGCTCTTGCCTTTAGTATTCTAATTTTGATATATGTTCTGAATATGTTCCCGTATCTTTGTCTACATTGTTACTTAAATAAGTGTATCATTCCGTTAATTGAAGCCAGATTTCACTAAGGGAGATCGGGTTATCAATTAATTGATTAATTTATATTCTAAAGATATTTAATGTTTGGGTTGAAATATCAGTCCACGTAACAGTGTGTGCAGGAAGCCCTCAGCAGTGGATAATTGTAGAGAGTACATCAACAAAACAGAAACAAGATCCAAGAGGACAACAGCTATGCTGAGAAAACTAAATGAAATAACAGAGGGAGCAGGTAATGGGGCGCTTGAACCTAGTGATGGAGCGATTGAAGAAACAACCACTGTACGCTTGGTGGATGATGAATAATCACAAGCAATCAGTCCGAGTATGTATAGATGGGTCAGCACGAAATACTTTTGGAAGTGGAGGGGAGGAAGATTGCATAGAACACCCAAATACTTCCACGGAAACAGCTTGAGTACGAAAAGTAGCGTACTACCATAACTGAGATGATGATATCCAGCCAGGTTATCTGGACAGCAAAGACATTTCTGAATACCAATCATAGTATACAGCACGTTATGTTATAATAAGCAGAAAATCAGTACTTGATTCACTCCGGTCTATGAAATTGTCAGTACTACAGACACATATCTGATAATCAGCCAGCGTAAAGTCACCACATATTAGATTCCACCACTTCATTGTATGATGCTCTGAAACGAGAGAGCTCATCAACTAGCTAAGTAAAGTGCAACAGCGGAGCGACCTGATGTACGAGTCACATACCACCAAAACAAATTAGACATTAAACCAATTAGAAAGCCACAGGGCGATTACGATGTGAGGGACATACAAGAACAAATTAATATTCTAAGCCTCACATCAGGACACACTCGATTACGCAATCCCATCTATTATATATTTAAAATGGTCAAATAAGTCATGTACACATTACATTGACGTCGCAGACATCAGATCACAAACTCCAAGACTGTCTCAATTTCGACCTATGCAAACCTTCCGGATTTTAGAAACAATAATGAAATACATACTTTATGGGCCATTAGATCAACTACAAATACGTATGGAACAGACAATATTACAGATATAGACATTCCAACGCACAGAAATATAAGAGGATGTAAATCGATTAGATTGGCTATTGACTGGATTCAACATTAATAACAATAATAGTATTAAAACAGCATCAATAACAAGAACAATAACATCATTAACAAGAATTGGGTATACATCTGTTTGGGTGCGTTTCTGTGTTATCATGTCCAAACAGTTAATTATGTGTTTATGTCGTAAGTTGGTATGGTTTTAGTTTGTATTTAATAGTTGATATCTGCATATCCTTTTCACTTATCATGCGGTAGGTAAACGCCTTGTGGTACAACTGCAAGTGAAAGAGGCAATGTTTAATGTCATATTTAATGTCAAATTTTATTGCGCAGGATAATATCATCAATATAATTGATATGAGATGAGATTTAAACATTTGTTGCAAGGTTGTCCAACATATGTAGAACAGAGAAATGTATGATGGTAAATCGCCATTTTTTCTAAGGATACACTCTATGGATATATCAAAACAACGTAAGTTGATTCCTTCTGTCTTTAGATTACCACATACTGACGTCTAAAAGTTAACGAAGACGAAGAACATAAAGAACACAAAGAACCAGGTTACATAGAGAGCATGGATGTATATGTTACTTTTTAAGGCACGGGGTGGTGATGATGGTGCTGATTTACTGATCGATCGTTGCTACATGACCTTCTTTCTGTTAAAGATATCACTTCCTTTCCAATACCCTTTCCTTCAAGTTCATTTTCTTAAAATAATAGCACACGCTTTTGCTGTACTTTCTTAGCAGACTGCTTGAGCACGGTTAAAATGTGTCTGTGCACTGAGCACGCAAGGATTGGTAGTCTGTTCCGTATGGAAATTACAGACTCAGTGTGATGATTCTCCAGTTGGGAACCACACTTTGCGGTTTTCAACATCTCCTTGTCAGACGGTACAATTATTTCGGAAGTCTTAACATAGGATGGGAGATGCCTTGAAGAGATAAGAACAAGAATCGGCATGGCGAAGGCAGCCCTTTGCAAGATGAAAAACATACTGACCACTAAAAAAGATGTCATTTTCAGCGAGAAAAAGGGTGTTGACAATGGGTAGACAAACTGAAAAACATCTGATGGCATGGAAATTTGGTTCCTGTGGAAAATGCAAGGAATACCATGGTCAGACAGAAAAACCTATAACAAAGTCCTACAAGAAACAAAGGAAAACCGTAAATTGATAAGAGAAATTAGACGTGGACAGTCAAACTTTTTTTTTTTGGGGGGGGGGGGGGGGAGGGGGGGGAGGGGGGGGGGGGGTCACGATATGAGAAGAAATAAATAGGATAACTTGGTGACAATTGGCAAATTCGAAGGGAAGAGAACAAGGCGAAGGGAGAAAAGTAAATGACCGGATGGCCTGACCACGTTGTTAGGTCGAGACGAGAACACTAAGCTGATCCACGACTCTGGTGATCGAGTGAGATGGCATAAAGCTTACCAGCATGGCACATTATGATGAAGATGTCAGTTTTAACTTCCTTGCTAACATTTCCTCATAAACTAAATTTACACAATGCACGGTGGTCATAATATATTCATAGTATAACTATAGACGTGAATTATATATTCAGTTCACTAATATGATGTCTACGACTGGCAAGAGAAGGTCCACCAGAGAGACGAATGGAGACGGATTGTATTTGCAGCAAAGAACCTCAATGGCTCGGAAAGCTGAAGAAGAAGAAGAAGAAGAATATGATGTTTGAACATTCACACAACGAATTGACCAGAATTACAAAGTAATACATCACTCTTCTCGCAATGGAGGTCAGCATTGCCAAATGGATTAGAGCGCTTGAAATTAAACATCCGGTGTGGTGATGTCGAGGTATCGGCTTCAACCCCTACTCCGGTCAGTTGGACTTTTTCGTCCTTGACTTGAGGACGGAAATTATAAGTAGCTCTGAAGTCGGAGTAGATTCGCATGATGGCGAGGGAAAAGGATGGTAATAGGAAAAGCTAATCCACGCGCAAAAAAATTGCCAAGTAGAATAGAAGTAATAGCATGTGTATGGACTACGATTGGGTTCAAAGTGAACGAATGCAAACAAACAACAAAAACGTCTCAAAATGGTCGTATCGTTTAACAGCATTACCTTCACGTGCATCTTCCAGGTAGTCAGCTTTCTCACCATCTTCATAACCGTCTACATACGTCAACAGGATTTCGTGGACCAACACCACTCCAGCTCCGATAAGTAAAATGTGGCTTCTGAATGTCATTATCGTCTGTAATGAGTAAAATCGGCGAAGAACCCTATTATATGCCGTTAGGTTCATTCGGCAAATGGTAAATATAGGGATTATATTTAATGACTGCAGTGTTTGAAAATATTGCCGGTCCAAGTTTTGTATTTACCCTGTGCAAAAGTTCATGCAATATAATAGATAAATACAAAACTTGGACCGGCAATATTTTCAAACACTGCACAGTCATTAAAAATACACCCTGTAAAGTAAAGGTCTCTTTTACACACCTTAAGATGCATTAGGCATATGGTGCGACACCAATATTTTATAGACCAACCGACACTCCTCGATGAAGTGACCAGTATCACATCGACCTCATTTGTTCCCAAGACATGTCCGGAATTAAGATTATTTCAAGATCACATTAATACAAGAACCAGTTACTTGATATTGTTTTTCCCTCTAAATTTTACGGTTCTGTACTTTTCGCCCTAATGAAATTCATTATTTGGTTGTTTCGGGATTTGAAATTTAAATATTGAGCACAACCCACTACTGGCAACGCTGATCATATTCTGGTATGAACCTAAGGCCTATCCACGTCAATATGGAAGCACTATACTCGAGTTTCGTTCTCGTTTGAGCTCGTCAGTAGTGCATATCTCTGACCGGATCTGGAAACAAGCCCCGGATCACTGGCGTGTGAAGCGAGTGTGTAACCACGCGGCACACGCTGGACACGCCTAATTATCATAACAGAATATTACAACGTTAACCATCGTAGGCTATGCTCAAGATTGCCCAATCGCCGCGACTGACGTCCGTCAATCGATGTGGACCCGAACGATCACGACTTCTCATTGGCAAGGACCACCAGGCCTCCTAAAATCCAGTGAACAATAATCAAATTGATTATTTAGTTGTTTCGGGATTTGAAATTTAAATATTGAGCACAAGCCACTACTGGCAACGCTGATCGTTGACCCGCAAATCATGTTTTATGTAGATGTCTAAACTTGTTCTAGTATGTGTTATTAAATTTAGCTTCCGATGTTTTTGTATACTGTGTAAGGGTGGGGGGGGGATTTATAGGGAGAAAATTCGAAAAGGGGGGGGGGGTGGATGACGTTCTGTACTTATGGTAAAGGGGGCATGGGTCAAAAAAGATTGAGTACCACTGCATTAACATGTAATACCAGTATCAGTTCCCTCGTTCACACTTTTGATATTCGTTAACATTCTGATGATTTATGAATACTATTGTTCATTCATGTGCATTGCAGCGAGTTCTGGTGGAATGCTATTTCTGTACTATCTTTGATAAGAAGTAGCCGAACCCACTCTAGCAAATCCATTGTTATCCTACAGCAGATTACGTGAATTTTCACGACTTGATTTAGCTATTTAACAATAAATTGTCCCAAACCAGTTTCCTGCTATGGTTCTGCGATGTGATAAAGCCATAACAATTTGTAGGCCTGAACGCAGGAGGAATCGGCGACCAAACTATCCATCATTTGTATTAACCAATTGGTCACCACAAGTTCCTGGCACAGTGTGACGGTTAACACAGAGAAGAGGGTTGTGCCTATCTATTTCGTACAATATGATAATTATTTTTATTAATTTGGCGGGGGGGGGGGGAGAGAGAGAGAGAGAGAGAGAGAGAGAGAGAGAGAGAGAGAGAGAAATATGGTTAGGTCTATTTAAATGGGAAAGAAATAGGGTTAGTTGTATCTGTATAAGACATAACTAGACGTATCCCTATCTATCTGGGACGAGTAATATTGTTAGTTCTATGATTACCTGTGTGAAGATAAGACAATACTCAAAAACAAATATGGTTACCTACATCAAGAGAAGACAGTTTTACAAAGACATTTCGTTACATACATGAAGACAGGACAATATTCACAAAGACAACTGGATATCTACATGAAGATGAAGCGAAGACAATATTCACAAATACCTGTATTACCTGTTGAATTATCTGCATCCGGCAATGAAACTTATAATTTCTGATAACACAACCGAATTACAGGGCATGGGACATTTTGGGACGACAAGGAAGACACCGAGTATTTATAACAAAAAGAAGTACTGAGAGAGAGAGAGAAAGAGAGAGAGAGAGAGAGAGAGAGAGAGAGAGAGAGAGAGAGATAGAGAGAGAGAGAGAGAGAGAGAGAGTGGGATAGATAGAGCGATAAAGACAGACATACATATGGACAAAGACAGAGATAATGAGTCATAATTCTCCTTCGGGAGACCCGGGTTCGATCCTTCAGTAAGGTGTGAAATTTTTTCTGTCGGGGGCAAAAAGAAAATCCTAACCTGCACAGTTCGCGGCGACTGCACTAGCCAGGCGGCCTTTATTTCTCAGGCTCAAATACTCCCCTGCCATACACCGCAAGGTACTATATTGTCAGTAAATGACAGTTTTTTGTTTTTTGTTTTGTAAGAAGAGAGACGGAGAGGGGGCATGGATACATTGAGAGGGGCAGAGGGATACAGAGAACGAGCACACTTTATTCTCAAAGGGTTAAGAACTGGGCTCGCAGGCCCGTCTGACATCCTGCCCTTCTTATATCTCTGTGCTCATATATTATTTCATTACTACGTCACTAATGAGAGTGACAGAGAGACATATCTAGAGATACACAGAGAGACAGAGAGATACAGAGACATGAAAAAACAGTGACTCAGTGAGACAGAGGAACAGAGACAGAGACAGAGATGTAGAGAGAGACACAGAGAGACGGACGTAGATAAGAGTGCGTGAGACAGAGAGTAAGGAAGAGACAGACAGAGAAAGAGAGACAGAGAACAATAAAGACAGAGATACAAAGAGAAAGAGGGGAATAAACGAGACAGAGAGAGAGAGAGAGAGAGAGAGAGAGAGAGAGAGAGAGAGAGAGAGAATAACATAGACAGAGAGAGAGAAACTATGAATAAGTGAGACATGCATATGGAAAGGGAGAGAGAGACAGAGAAGGAGAAAGAGGCAGAAAGAGAGAGGGGTGGGGTGTGTGGGAAGGGGGGGGCGAGAGACAGAGAATCATAGAGGCAGAGAGAGAGAAACGAATAAAGAGAGAATAATTCAGACTATAGACAATGAGAGGGAGAGAGAGAGAGAGAGAGAGAGAGAGAGAGAGAGAGAGAGAGAGAGAGAGAGAATGAGTGAGGCAGGCGGGAAAAGAGTCAGAGGATTATAGCGACAAAGAGAGAAAGAAAGAGAGAGAAAATAATACAGATAGAGAAAGAGATAGAGAGTGAGGCAGAGACAGAAAGAAAGACAAAATAATAGAGAAAGTGAGAGACAGAAGGTGAGAGTGAATGAGAGAGAGAGTGAGAGAGAGGGAGAGAGAGAGAGAGAGAGAGAGAGAGAGAGAGAGAGAGAGAGAGAGAGCACTGGTTGATGGATGAGCAAGTGGTTTGGGTTAGTAAGACGACCGGCAATGGAACTTTTCTAGAACATGAGAAGCCAATGGTTATTGACGAAGATCATCGCCGTCGCCACCCGCAATGGTATATGCTGGTGAAGATTAATAACTGAACATATTAGCTATAACGTACCCTATGATTGCTTATCTGAGCAGGGCCTGGTTTATTTGTCAACACAGAGCGCAATATAGTTCGAGTATCGATCTATACCTGCGAATATATATATTGATTGATGTTGATGTCGAGACTAACGTACGTGGCCCAATGGCATGAAAGAACTGTATTACACGTCACTGCTCCCGGATAGCTCAACCAGCCAATGGAGAGTGTCCACATAGATGGTTACCGCATGGGCTGTACGTGAAATACGTGTATCTGTCTAGTGCAACGTGTATTACTTGCATTTGTCGACTACTATCTAGTCACTTTCAGCAGGATGAGACACGTTTACTAAATGCGGAGTCGTGGCTTGAAACACTTCATAGTTTTGTTTTCGTTCCTTCGCTTTGAACTCTAGCGTTGTCCATACTGGACTGATTGTTCTGTCCGAGTCAGCTTTCTTTATTACCAGGGTCCCTCTCTATCAGGCGAACTCACTCCGACTTCTAAGGTACTTGTGTCCAAGTCAAGCACGAGAAGTCAACGTCTAAGTTCAGCTGATTTGTGTAGGGAAAGAATTACAGCACCGAAAGTGTGAGAGTGAGTTCTATTAACCTTTCGATAAACTGACTTATTATACTCCACACATGCTTGGAAAGAACGTAATAAAACGTATGGTTGTTTTAAGAAAACGCTGCTGTCGATAGCACGATAGTAGACACCGGATGTTAACTCAACTTGGGTATGAAAATGCATATGGAAGGGGAACTGTCAAAGAATCATTTGTATATTAACTCTCAATTGCCGTGATAAAAGCAACCTTCTACAATTGACTTGTCATATGATGACGATATTATACCCTCACTGGCGTAGAGGAGCGGTAATACAAGACAATCTAAAACAAAAACAAAAAAAAACATCTGAGGAAAATGCAAACCACACCATGGTCAGACAGTAAAACCTATGACCAAGTCCTGCAAGAAACAAATGAAAACGTAACTGATTAGAAAGAGAAATTAGACGTAGACAGTCACAATATTGTGGTCACGTTAAAAGAAGAAATACATTGGAGAACTTGGTGACAACTGGCAAGATTGAAGGGGAAGAGAACCAGGGGAAGACAGAGCATTAAATACCTGGATGACTTGGCAATGTGGTATGGTCAAGACAAGAACACTGTGCTACTCCACGACTCTGGTGATCTAGTGAGATGGCGGAACATGACCGCTTACGCTTATCGACATGACAAATGAATGCATACAAGACATGATTTCTTTAAGAAAACCACCACTGTGGACACTGAGTGTTGATCTCACTATAGGTATGAACTTGCTTGAGGAAGGAGAAATATTGAATGATCTCTAGTCTATTCAATTATCTGTGGTGAAAGTGACTATCCACAATCGATTTGGCACAAGCTGATGAAATTGCACTCCACACAGGTTTAGAAAGAACGGTAATAAAAGACATGGTGACCTTAAGAACAGGCAGCAGTCGATAGGCACAACTGTGAACACAGGACGTTGAACTCAACCACCGTATGAATAGACAAGCAGAAGAAGAACACGCGAGTGGAAGATAGCTAGACGGCCCGATTCGCCATGCGGAAGCGACGTTCACCACAGGCCGCTGTTTCTAATGTGATGGCCATGATTCGAACACAGTGAGACCAAATCTGCTTATTCCAGGATGTTACAATTTATTAGACTTGTAGTTCAGACAATTATTCTAGATGGTCTTTATGGCGAAGTGGTTGAGATATCTACTAGACTTGTAGTTCAGACAATTATTCTAGATGGTCTTTATGGCGAAGTGGTTGAGATATCTACTAGACTTGTAGTTCAGACAATTATTCTAGATGGTCTTTATGGCGAAGTGGTTGAGATATCTACTAGACTTGTAGTTCAGACAATTATTCTAGATGGTCTTTATGGCGAAGTGGTTGAGATATCTACTAGACTTGTAGTTCAGACAATTATTCTAGATGGTCTTTATGGCGAAGTGGTTGAGATATCTACTAGACTTGTAGTTCAGACAATTATTCTAGATGGTCTTTATGGCGAAGTGGTTGAGATATCTACTAGACTTGTAGTTCAGACAATTATTCTAGATGGTCTTTATGGCGAAGTGGTTGAGATATCTACTAGACTTGTAGTTCAGACAATTATTCTAGATGGTCTTTATGGCGAAGTGGTTGAGATATCTACTAGACTTGTAGTTCAGACAATTATTCTAGATGGTCTTTATGGCGAAGTGGTTGAGATATCTACTAGACTTGTAGTTCAGACAATTATTCTAGATGGTCTTTATGGCGAAGTGGTTGAGATATCTACTAGACTTGTAGTTCAGACAATTATTCTAGATGGTCTTTATGGCGAAGTGGTTGAGATATCTACTAGACTTGTAGTTCAGACAATTATTCTAGATGGTCTTTATGGCGAAGTGGTTGAGATATCTACTAGACTTGTAGTTCAGACAATTATTCTAGATGGTCTTTATGGCGAAGTGGTTGAGATATCTACTAGACTTGTAGTTCAGACAATTATTCTAGATGGTCTTTATGGCGAAGTGGTTGAGATATCTACTAGACTTGTAGTTCAGACAATTATTCTAGATGGTCTTTATGGCGAAGTGGTTGAGATATCTACTAGACTTGTAGTTCAGACAATTATTCTAGATGGTCTTTATGGCGAAGTGGTTGAGATATCTACTAGACTTGTAGTTCAGACAATTATTCTAGATGGTCTTTATGGCGAAGTGGTTGAGATATCTACTAGACTTGTAGTTGAGACAATTATTCCAGATGGTCTTTATGGCGAAGTTGTTGAGATATCTTCTAGACTTGTAGTTCAGACAATTATTCTAGATAGTCTTTATGGCGAAGTGGTTGAGATATCTACTAGACTTGTAGTTCAGACAATTATTCTAGTTGGTCTTTATGGCGAAGTGGTTGAGATATCTACTAGACTTGTAGTTCAGACAATTATTCTAGATGGTCTTTATGGCGAAGTGGTTGAGATATCTACTAGACTTGTAGTTCAGACAATTATTCTAGATGGTCTTTATGGCGAAGTGGTTGAGATATCTACTAGACTTGTAGTTCAGACAATTATTCTAGATGGTCTTTATAGCGAAGTGGTTGAGATATCTACTAGACTTGTAGTTCAGACAATTATTCTAGATGGTCTTTATGGCGAAGTGGTTGAGATATCTACTAGACTTGTAGTTGAGACAATTATTCCAGATGGTCTTTATGGCGAAGTTGTTGAGATATCTACTAGACTTGTAGTTCAGACAATTATTCTAGATAGTCTTTATGGCGAAGTGGTTGAGATATCTTCTAGACTTGTAGTTCAGACAATTATTCTAGTTGTTCTTTATGGCGAAGTGGTTGAGATATCTACTAGACTTGTAGTTCAGACAATTATTCCAGATGGTCTCTATGGCGAAGTGGTTGAGATATATACTAGACTTGTAGTTCAGACAATTATTCTAGATGGTCTTTTTGGCGAAGTTGTTGAGATATCTACTAGACTTGTAGTTCAGACAATTATTCTAGATGGTATTTATGGCGAAGTGGTTGAGATATCTACTAGACTTGTAGTTCAGACAATTATTCTAGATGGTCTTTTTGGCGAAGTGGTTGAGATATCTACTAGACTTGTAGTTCAGACAATTATTCTAGATCAGAGGTTCCCAAACCACGGCCCGCGGGCCACTTGTGGCTCGCCAGCTGTCAGAAAGTGGCACGCCAGGCCTCGTTATTTATTATAATATATTTTAATAATTTCAAAAATGCACTCAATGAGCCCTATCAGCGTACGATAATTTGCGCCAGTTCAGTTCGCAACGAAACGTAATGAAGATCCCATATCTCAGCCTTATTGACCAATCAGAGTGCACAAAACCTTCAGCACGAAGTAATTGATTTGAAATACAATTCTGCACTGAGATGTAAATTTCTGGAGCTACCTCCTTCACATTCAGCTGATCATATGATTTCAGTTTGGGGACTATTGTTTGTCGGGCAATTTGAACACTTGCGTTCATTCGCCCAGAGATACTTTTGTCGTTTTATTCGACTTACAGATGCGAGCAGTCATTTTCCGCAATGACCATTATAAAAAACAAACAACATTCCAGACTCACCGACAGTAACCTAGCTGTCCTTATGACTTCGGGCACGACAGATTTGTGCCCTCAGACATTGATAAACTGGCATCTGAACTTAAGTAACTGGTTATGAAGAACAGTTACAATTGTAAATTAATAACATTAATAGCGATTTTCGAAACTGATTTAAAATTTATTGTTAAATGAACTTTTAATTTTAAACCAAAAAATGACCGCAGTGTAGTACTGACACTAACTGCCTTTAAAGTTTTACAATTTTATTGACGAAAGTTAAGAAAGGTAAGAATGATATTGCGCGACTTTTATAATTTTATAACGTTATGGTCAGCTTACCTACCGAAAATAGTAGATATGGCCCTCTGTTTGAAAAGCTTGGGAACCACTGTTCTAGATGGTCTTTATGGCGAAGTGGTTGAGATATCTACTAGACTTGTAGTTCAGACAATTATTCTAGATGGTCTTTATGGCGAAGTGGTTGAGATATATACTAGACTTGTAGTTCAGACAATTATTCTAGATGGTCTTTATGGCGAAGTGGTTGAGATGTATACTAGACTTGTAGTTCAGACAATTATTCTAGATGGTCTTTATAGCGAAGTGGTTGAGATATCTATTAGACTTGTAGTTCAGACAATTATTCTAGATGGTCTTTATTGTGAAGTGGTTGAGATATCTACTAGACTTGTAGTTCAGACAATTATTCTAAATGGTCTTTATGGCGAAGTGGTTGAGATATCTACTAGACTTGTAGTTCAGACAATTATTCTAGATGGTCTTTATGGCGAAGTGGTTGAGATATCTACTAGACTTGTAGTTCAGACAATTATTCTAGATGGTCTTTATGGCGAAGTGGTTGATATATCTACTAGACTTGTAGTTCAGACAATTATTATGGATGGTCTTTATGGCGAAGTGGTTGAGATATCTACTTTGCCTTCGTCTTCTGAAGGTTCTCGCTCATCCGTTTCATGGGTGATTTTCTCGGAGAATTATAATGGTCGTCGCTGTAGCTACGGAGATTTTGCTGTATGCGACGTTTCAGAAGACCATCACGTGTAGTTAATTTGATCCTCTCACCTCAACACGTTCACAGCTTTTAGGTAATAATCCTGAAAATGATCCTGTCCGCATTGAAACTGACATCTTCTTATTAGCGATGTAATGTTGTAATCTTTCAATTTCATAATGTGTTGGCCATATTTTCTTGCAGTTTGTTCCGTTCTTTTATAGAGTTTCATTAGTAGCATTATAATTAATAAACATTCACTTTACACGTGTAATTCCATAGATAGAAAACTGCATTCTTGTGATGTCTCCTCCTCCTTCTTTGTTCTATCCAGACATCACTATGATTAAGAATGTACTTCAGTATGTTATGTCCGTTTTGGAGTAATTATATTATTACGTGTTATTTTAAGGATAAGCTGGCAATATGCATCGCGTGCCTGGGAGCGGAATGCGCCAATGTCCAATTGTTAGAATATTATACATTAAATATGATGGCAGCTCTTTAGGACTATCTATTTTAAAATGTCCCATTCCGATGTTTTCAGCATAAGTGGTAATACCGGGAGTTTGTACTGTCTCAATACACTTTGTATGTAGAACACATCTGAAAACGCCTTTTTCCGTTGATAACACCATTCTGTTTGGAGTGCACAGTATTACTTCAGCAGACGATAGCCACTTGCTTGGACTGTAAATAATTTTTTTTAAACGACATCATGTACCTCATTTGTCAAAATTGGTCTACATACAAAGTGTAGTGAGACTTTACAAACAAACGGTATAAATGACTAGTGGCATCATATATATATATATAAAGGTATAAACATATGGACAAGCAATTTATAGAGGGAAGTGAACGGCGGAAGACATGACTATAAAATATTGTTCTTCTTTGCTCCTCTGTCAAGAAGTCCATGTTCGGCATGCATTTGTGTAATGTGTGCATCCTGTAGACATATTGCATCCAAGGTAACGGACTGTATCTACCCGTGGATTACAATATATTATGTAGGGGCCAGAGAATGATTGTCAACCAACACACAATTTGCGCCATCGACCGCTACACGCGTAAGGAGATATTGAGGAGGGAATCCGAGCAAGTATGGACTGGATGGAGTTCTTTGTAAGGTATGTACATTGTGTCTGTGTCTAGTATGTTTCTTCTTTTCGCAGGCGCTAAACATACAAAATTCTTTGCAATTCATATCTATGAGGTGAGAACAACCATCCCCTCTGAAGGAAAAACAATATTTTTATGGTACATATTCCAGCCTACTCACTCGCGATTATTCACACAACATTTTTGGTGACCGTCTGATGGACAATGATCATTAGAACAATTTGTCACTTATAACGTGTCAGTGGTTGTAAAAAGCATGTTTACAAATAAAGATATTTTCCGAAGAACAAAACTGGACTAATTGGCAGTGTAAATATAAAACATCAAGAATGAGATGCAGGTCCGCATGGCCGAATGGATTAGGAGGGTGTTCTTAAACATCCGATATGCTGATGTCGAAGTTAGCGGTTCATCCCCTACACCGGCTAGCTGGACTAAAATGCTAACCTGTCGTCCTTGAATTGGGGATGCTAATTACAAGTTCATTTGAAGTCGGTGTGGGTTCGTCTGATGGCGTGGGACACTGTTAACAGGGAAAGCTAACCGACACGCAATCACTACTATAAAAGTAGCATCTATGGACCACGCTTGAGTTCAAGGCGAGCTAGCGAAAAAAAAATAAATGAGATGTCCTCTTTGGGCATTATACACCCATGTCAGTGAATCGGGAGTCAGACCCAGAAAGAGCGGGATTCCGTGTCTCTAGCCGTAAGTCTTGATGAGGTCCCATTGTTCTGAAAGACATTCTTCTTCGTTCCTCTTTCAAGGGAGATGCATCAGGCCTGGTTAAACACCTTAAAGGTCACCGTGTGTGACTTCAACGTTCATTTATGTAAGGTTTGCTTCCAATGACAAGTTTCTCTTTATTGACATGTGAACCATAATAACACCGTATAATGTTCGAATAAATATATCACGTTTCACAAGCTAACATAAAGTAGTTTACATCGCAGGAATATGGAATTTTCTTTGAGTGAAGCCATGGCCAATTTCGTACTTATGATGTGAGCCATGGCCAATTTCGTACTTATGATGTTTGTCTCACTTATGAAGTCCTTCTAGCTAACGCATTCTTACTACCCGGATATATTTTAGTATCCCTCGTGTGTGGTCTTCTATGTGATCAATAAATATCTTTTCTTTTCCGCTGGTAATTATACTTGTCAAGCATATAACGTGATTGGAATTATAAATAATATATGTCTTTTACTTCACATAGAGAAAATATTAATAATTATTATGCCTGAAAAATTGTCGCATCTGGATATTTATATTCTTCTGTGTATAACCCGTATACTTTCAGAGGAAAGGTTATTTGCATATCGAAAATATGGACAACTCATTGTTCCATAATTTAATCATTTTTGGTCAAAGCATGCACAGGCAATATGGGTTTTCCAGCGGCCACTTCCACAGTATATTTAACTTCTGTGAAAGTGATGCGCTCAAGATATTATTATTATTCCTATCTTTAGTCATAATTTGCGAAAATTTCTTAGACTGAAATAATTAATTAAGTTGTGTTGATTGTTGTAACCTTGCGATAGGAGAATCCCCATACATAAACGTCACATTGTTCCATTATAATGTAGTTATTCCGTTCTCTGGGAATCGATTTCGTGGACTGAAATAGTTAATTAATATTTGTTGATTGTTGGAACCTTGTGGTATGAACATGCCATACATAAATATAACATTGGTCCATTTGTAATAGGATCATCATGCTAAGCTGTTGTTGTTGGAACTGGGAAAGCCAATATTTATTTTGTCGTCGTAATATTCAAAGACAAATACCATATTGTATTACAAATGAAGTACAAACAATCAGAAAAGGACACTTCACTAGTAAATTTAACTAT
Organism: Cepaea hortensis; assembly: GCA_963921405.1. Lineage (NCBI taxonomy): Eukaryota > Metazoa > Mollusca > Gastropoda > Stylommatophora > Helicidae > Cepaea > Cepaea hortensis. The sequence goes on from OY992876.1 coordinate 205,922,066, forward strand.
TTATCTAGGATTAAAGAAGCAGATAGGCAATTCAACACAGTGGTTATCAATGTTTAAAGGCACCGTTAAAAGTACACCTAACTCAAATACGAGATCAAACACTTCATGTAGTAATTTTTAGAATTTTGTTAAATATAATATAACGAAACTGGATAGGTTATAGACCTCTCAATAATTAGATGTACATCGTTTCAAATTTCAAAGCGTCCGTGTACTGATAATTAGAAAATTATGTCTCGGAATGGAATGTCACATACTCATAATTTTTTTTTTAAAGCTGGCACGTTGATTCATGGCCTCAAATGTTGCCTTAAAGATCTCAGAATTAAGGTTGCTTCTCTTCGGAAATAGTTCTGCCTCGTTATTGCTCTTCTTTCGTTGGAGTCTGCAATATATATATATTATATATATATATATATATATATATATATATATATATATATATATATATATATATATATATATATATATATACATATAAATTTTCAAAAAAAAGGACGTTGCAGTCAACACCAGCATTTTCCAGCTGCAATATATACAAATCGATAAATAATAGTATCTGTCTGTCTGTCTGTCTGTCTGTCTGTCTGTTCAATCCTGTGACAACCACCGATGCATCTCCTTGCTTTCAATTGCAGGGAAGATACTCGCCAGAATTCTTCTCAATCGCCTCACGGCCCATCTCGGTCAAGGTCTTCTTCCCGAGAGCCAGTGTGGCTTCAGAAAAGAACGTGGAACTGTTGACATGATTTTCGCTGCAAGGCAGCTGCAAGAGAAATGTCAGGAACAGAACTGCGAAATGTTCTCCACTTTCATTGACCTTACCAAGGCTTTTGATACAGTCAGCAGAGAAGGACTGTGGAAGATTATGGCAAAATATGGCTGTCCACGAATGTTTGTCCAAATAGTGCGGCTGTTTCATGATGGCATGCAGGCAAGAGTACAGGAAAATAGTGAACTGTCTGAGCCCTTTCCTCTCACCAATGGAGTGAAACAAGGATATGTCCTGGCACCAACACTGTTCAGCCTCATGTTTTCAGCTATGGTGACGAATGCCTTCGAGAACAACGACATTGGAATAGACATCAACTACCGCATGGATGGTATGTTATTCAATCTCAGAAGGCTGAAAGCTAAAACCAAAATTGACAGCGACACCATCAGAGAGCTCCTGTTTGCTGATGATTGCGCTCTCTACGCCAACTCAGAGGTGGACATGCAACATAATGTTACAGCTTTCTCACATGCCTGTGCCAACTTTGGACTCAATATCAATTTGAAGAAGACTGTAGTTATGTACCAGCCAGCTCCAGGGAATAATCACACTGTGCCGAATATCAAAGTGAATGGTCATAGTCTAATAGGTGAATTTTTCCACAACACTTTGACTCTAAGTGTTGTGGACAAATTCACCTATCTTGGCAGCACTGTGTCACAAGCTGCCACAATTGATGATGAAGTGAATGCAAGAATCTCCGAGGCATGCGCGGCCTTTGGCAGACTGTACAAGAATGTATGGGACAGAAATGGAATACGCCTGCAAACAAAGCTGAAAGTCTACAAAGCAGTTGTATTATCCACATTGTTATATGCTTGTGAAACCTGGACTGTTTATCAGCGATACGCTAGTAAATTAAACCACTTCCATACAATCTGCCTGAGTAAGTTACTGAAGATTAAATGGCAAGACAAGATTCCAGACACTGAAGTCCTAGAAAGAGCGTCCATGCCCAGTATCCACACACTACTAATGAAGAATCAGATTTGCTGGGCTGGTCACTTGACTCGCATGCCAGATCACAGGCTCCCTAAACGAATTTTTTACGACGAGTTGCGTTGTGGTAAATGCTCCCAAGGCGGCCAGAGGATACGCTTTAAAGACACTGAAAATCTCCCTGAATGCTTTTGGAATTCATCATGACACCTGGGAGACTGCAGCCAGAGACCGAAATTCGTGCCGTGCATAATTACGCAAGGGTGCAGTCACTTGTGAGGCAACCAGGACTGCAAGAGCTGTGAAGAAAAGACAGAACAGAAAAACCACTGCAGAAAATCCTCCTCCAGAAACGTCAAGCATTCTTTGTCCACATTGTCAAAGATCATTTCGAGCCAAAATAGGCCTTATCAGCCATCTTAGAACTCATGGCTCCAAAATTTCAACCCCACTGGATGAAATTAATGGTCATCATCATTCTTGATGGACAAACATTACTGTCTGTCTGTTAAACTGGGACATTATCCAAATCGCATGTGCAATTTCGGAAGGCAGAAGGTCAAATGGTTCGGCCATCTTGTTAGAATGCAGCACAATCAGTTACCAGCACTGACGTTATATCAAAGAAGAGCTGCAAAGTGAGAAAGAAGACTCCAAAGAATAAAATGGACTGACGGAATCAAAAAGGCTTTGTAAAGTCACACGAAATAACACTATCCAGTGCCACCCATCTGGCGCCGAAACGTCAGTTATTCCTTTCCATGGGACATGACGATAACAATGAAAGATGATGATGATGATGATAATGATGATGATGATGATGATGATGATTATGATGAAGATGACTATATGTTAAAAATGAACATGATGCTTTTTGAAGACTGACTGTTAATGCTTTGTTTTAATTGTTTCTGATATTTCCAGCTTCTGATCTATTCGTGAACACTACATTTTATTTTTCAGGAGAAATAAACTTCATTTTTCTGGAAAAACTGGTAATGTTTGTTTGAAAGGTAGAAAAGGAAAACAGAAACGTTGAATAATTATGTGGTTTGATGACATGATATATTCAGGATATAACCACAGGCCAAATCTGAGACGCTAGTGATATTCAGGTTTAATTTGTGTCAGTGTGTCTTTATTCACATAGAGTGAACTGATCTGTTATTTAGGACCTGTCTGTCTGTGTGAAAGTGAATCATGGAATGTGAAAGACCAAATTAGGCAGAGCATCGAAGCAACCGAGATGCAGTTACTGAGACGAATGTTACACATATACTGAACTGCCAGAGTAACTAACAATGATTGCATGGGAAGGCTAAAGAAAGTAGAACATTGTATACAACTATATGAAAGCTACAAACACGATAGTGGATGTTTGTGCATAAGCTATAATAATTGAGATTGTTTTTGTTACTTCTCTTCACGAACGTGACATAAATCGTTTGCTAAATTATGCTTTACCAGACGTCGACAAGGTCGATCAAATAGGAGTGCTCGCTTTAAAACTTCCTGTGAACTCATGGAAAGGTAGCCATTTCATCTCCTACACCAGCATTATGTTGGACATAAATGTTGAATTCCTGTTAAGAAAGCAATGGCAACCTACTGGTAGTGAACAATTGGTATTCTATGCTTCGTCTCTGAAATTAAGACGTCGTCCTGCCACGAAATCATGTAGGCTTTCTGTTTTTAATATGAAGAGATCCCCATTTATGCCTATATGTTAACAAGGTAAACTAGGGTATGCCTACCCAGCATGTGAAGACAGGATTCGGCAGACTGCGTGGAAGAAATCATTCCTGATTCAACGGGCAAGACGGCGTTTACCTGCAAAGCGTTGTGGAACGTAATGAGCACGGCAAGGCACGTAGAGCGCCCTGGTCATACACTGCACCTGTATTCGTCTCCAATCGTCTCGACTTGTCTTGCCACTAGACTCAGATGGACTCAGGCGAGAGAATGAGGTCGACGAATTGCGCAACTCTTCCTCACTTTAATCCAAGTCATCGCGCAAGTCATTCTTCATCCAACGTCACATATCACCTTCAAGCCCTGTGGTGATGGGCGAGCGGCAAAGCGACAGGCGTGGGTACGCTGGCAGCCGTAGTCGCAGACCTGCACACAGGCAGCTCAGGCCATATGGTCGTCTTCTACTGACCGGAGCAGCAGTGGGATTCGGCAGCCCCCTGAGCGACTGAGCAGCCCTCTATAGGAACACACTGCTCACCTCCATAGCATGAGGAAGGGGCTAGAAAAGGTGCCCTAAACATTGTCTGCTTCATCACTACCTAACCAGCTAGCCGTGGTTGGTGGGTACCCTTAACTGCGGTCGACATACAAAGAAAGATAAATCAAGCAAAGCTAAAAGAGTAAACCATATTCCCTTAACAATTGGAACTTGGAATGTACGCACCCTACTTGACAGAGACGGCGCGTCGGGTCCAGAGAGACGAACAGCACTGATTGGGAGAGAGCTGGGCAGGTACAACATCGACATTGCAGCCTTGAGCGAGACACGACTTGCAGAAGAAGGCCAAATCTGTGAAATTGGTGCCGGCTACACATTTTTCTGGAATGGAAGGAAAAGCGAGGAAAGACGCCAATCCGGTGTGGGATTTGCCATTAAGTCGGCCCTGGTCGGCAAATTAGCTGGATTTCCAAAGGCTATAAACGACAGGCTCATGACCATGAAGTTGCCTCTGCTGAATAGAAGGAAGCACGCAACCATTGTGAGTGTCTACGCACCAACTATGACCAACGAAGATGATGTCAAGAACAAGTTCTATGAGGACCTGCACAATGTATTAACATCTGTTCCAAAAGGAGACAAACTTATACTCCTTGGGGATTTCAATGCCAGAGTAGGCACGGACACCACCTCTTGGAGTGGCATTATTGGAAAGCATGGAGTCGGAAATTGTAACAGCAATGGACTCCGCCTCCTTCAGACATATGCCGAACATGATCTCGTGATTACGAACACAATTTTCCGTCTCCCCATGAGAAATAGGACATCGTGGATGCACCCTCGCTCGAAACACTGGCACCTCATTGACTATGTCATCGTCAGGAGGAGTGACAGACAAGAAGTTCGAGTGACAAAATCCATGTGTGGTGCCGAATGTTGGACAGACCATCGTCTCATTGTCTCGAAAATGAACACCCACATCAGGCCACCACGGCGTCCTCAAGGGGCGAAAATGCAAACAAAGCTAAATGTCACCCGCCTAAACAGCAAGAAAATGCAGCAGTCGTTTGAAAATATGCTGGAAGACCGCCTCAAGCCCAATGCTGAAGCTAAACAGGATACAGAAACAGAATGGAGAGCCCTAAAGGACACAATTTACAACACTGCTATTGAAATCCTGGGTCCAGCCCCCCGAAAACATAAAGACTGGTTTGATGAAAATTCCGAAGACATCAACCAATTGCTGGCCGAGAAACATCTTCTCCTCAAGGCACATTTGAATGACCCAAAGTCAACATCAAAAAAAGATGCTTTCAAGAACATTCAGAGAGTAGTGCAGCAGAAACTTCGGCACATGCGGGATTCCTGGCTGAGCAGCAAAGCTGATGAAATTCAGGGCTTTGCTGGCAGACATGATATGAAAAACTTCTACGACTCACTGAAAGCGGTCTATGGTCCTTCATCACCAGGCATAGTTCCCCTCCTCAGTGCAGACGGGGGAACATTGGTCACCGATAAGAAAGAAATCCTCCAACGCTGGGCAGAGCATTTCAGCAAAATCTTAAATGCAACTTCCTTCTTCGATGATGAAACCATCAACTGCCTTCCTCAAGTTCCCACCAATGAGACACTTGGTGACCTGCCAACCATATGGAAATAAACAAAGCCATCCAGCAACTCTCCAGCGGCAAGGCACCTGGTCCTGACTCCATCCCAGCAGAGATATACAAGGCAGGTGGGCCGGTCCTAACAGAGCAGCTTCACCAAGTCTTCACAAACATATGGATGAACGAGACCATGCCACAAGATTTTAAGGACGCGTCAATAGTCCACCTTTACAAACGTAAAGGAAACCGCCAATCCTGTGACAACCACCGAGGCATCTCCTTGCTTTCAATTGCAGGGAAGATACTCGCCAGAATTCTTCTCAATCACCTCACAGACCATCTCGATCAAGGTCTTCTTCCTGAGAGTCAATGTGGCTTCAGAAAAGAACGTGGAACTGTTGACATGATTTTCGCTGCAAGGCAGCTGCAAGAGAAATGTCAGGAACAGAACTGCGAAATGTTCTCCACTTTCATTGACCTTACCAAGGCTTTTGATACAGTCAGCAGAGATGGATTGTGGAAGATTATGGCAAAATATGGCTGTCCACGAAAGTTTGTCCAAATAATGCGGCTATTTCATGACGGCATGCAGGCAAGAGTACAGGAAAATGGTGAACTGTCTGAACCCTTTCCTGTAACCAATGGAGTGAAGCAAGGATGTGTCCTGGCACCAACACTGTTCAGCCTCATGTTTTCAGCCATGCTGATGAATGCCTTCGAGAACGACGACATTGGAATAGACATCAACTACCGTATGGATGGAAAGTTATTCAATCTCAGAAGGCTGAAAGCTAAAACCAAAATTGACAGCGGCACCGTCAGAGAGCTCCTGTTTGCTGATGATTGCGCTCTATACGCCAACTCAGAGGTGGACATGCAACATAATGTTTCAGCTTTCTCACACGCCTGTGCCAACTTTGGGCTCAATATCAACTTATCCACACAAAACTGCCATACACATCACATAGACGCGTGTGAATACTCACAACAGTGCCCTCTCTGCAACGCGAAATTCTATCATAATTTGCTGCTTATAATTCAAGTTGCTAACACGCCTCATTTTAACGGTTTAGGGCAGCCATATTATTTGGCCGGTTAGGTTGCAATTTAGTGCACACAATTGGTAAATGCCATATATGAAGTGTGCAACATGTCATGCTTCTATCTTCAATACTAGCTAAGAAGAACGCTGTGGTGCATTACTTTCTGAACACCCTTAGTAAAAAGGTATAGGACCGTTTTCACGCCTTAGGAGCATATCGGGCATATGGTGCTAGACCATATTTGTATGGACTACCCAGTGGGTGAATACGGTAAGCATCATGCCGATCGCCCTTACTTTCGAAGACATTCGTGGTACCCATTTTAAACTGGGTCGACCTGTAAACTTCCAGGTCAGTTTTGAAAAATCCGAATTCACCCAGCTGTGGATCGAACCAATGAAGTCCTGGATGACAGGCGAGTGTCTAGCCACTACGCCACAGAGGATCTCGGAGTCGTAACATATTATGTTATAATGCAGGTTGTCGGGTAGCCCCTTTGCAGTTTTCAGTTTACTATTTGATCAAATTTACAACATCTCAGAAAACCAAATAAATGTATACATCAATCTGCATGATATCTGTAAATGTACATCAAAACCAATAAGCAAATTTAAAAAAAAAGGTGTTTTCCCAGAAGCCTACCCACCTATAAAATATTTTCATTGTCTTCTTCTTTAGCTCTTTGGAGCCCAACCCCGAACCAACTCACACACATCTCTGACAATCTAATGCAGCTTCACCCATGTCCTCACCATATTAGTCATTTCTGTTTCTGATTTTCATCACTATAGGAAACCATCGGGGGTCACCTCTGGAGCTTCGAAGTTGGAGTTTGGTGTGTCACTTTCAGCACGTGTCCACCGTGAACCCCCCTGTGAATAAATCAAGAAGACAACATATTGCACGATTGATTGCATGACAATTGTCAATATATTTTAAACATGTGTATGCTACAGATAAAGTTTCATCATATAATGAATGAGCTGAGTTGATTCAAGAACCGACATTACAGCACACACGGAAATACACGCTCCATCCCCCATCTTCAACAGCCAGCGAAGTGGTTTTGCTATTCTTTACACCAATTGTGAAAGTGTTCTCTCTCTATCGTTGCTTTATAGTGTTGTCGCTTATCAGCTTTCTTTTTTCTCCGCATCATAACTTTATAACGTGTGTTTCATGTGCTATTCATGTCTACTAGACGTTAACGGATGAGATGATTATAGGAGATTGAATGTTGATGCATTGTTTTCATTAGTTTCAGATGTTTTCAACAGGCGATTGGTTTATTTGTATGAAAGAAATAGTATTTATCCAAAGACATAAATTTGCAAAAGTTCGTGACACACTTTGTGGGAAAATAAACATACTAATATTTAGTTTGACCAAATGATATATTTAGGACAAGATCGCGTAATTACTTTGAGATTCTGAAGGTCACATGATATGGAGGAATTAAGGTTGCATTCGTGTTGATGTGATTCTTAGTCACATCCTGCGAAGTATTTATAAGCTATATAATATGCCAAGCCACCGACGTGGAATAAGGTTGAGACTCTTGTAAAGAAGGCACGAGGTAAATGTGCACAAAGCCACTAGTAAACAAGCGATGCCCGAATGTCCATAAAAGACTCTATCGGATACTGAGATCCATGTGGAAGCACCCACGCATATGTCCGAAGTTGAATACGGCCAACGGAATCTACGATGCCAAAGAACAAAACTCGTCAAGCATTACCCAGTTCAGGCTGATCTCTTTTCTGAACGTCGAGGGCAAAATATTCTTCTCAATAAGGGCCAGCAGAATCGCGACAAACATAATGGCGAACAGGTATGTCGACAAAGTTGTACAAATTGGGGTGGGGGAGGGGCATAGCCAGAGTACCCAGATGTGTGGAACATGCTTCCATGATCTGGGAAGCTATCCTGAGAGCGAAGACGGAAAAGGCACATCATCATCATTTGGTATGGTTGAACCTGGCCAACGCATAAGGGTCGGCGGTCCATCAGATGCTGTGGCAGCCCGACAGGATGTACCAAGTGCCCGAATAGATCACGTCGATGCGTAAGCAGAATTTCTCCGGGTCCACTCTCCGCTTCTCTGCCTCGACGTTCACGACCAGAAGGATTGACCTCCAGATGGGTATAGCAATGGATGTACAATTTCGCTGATGCTGTTTGTCATGGGTATGCAGGTCGATTCGGATGTGGCATCCGGCTATGAGCAACGACCGAGTGAGTAGTGTAGAATGTCGCCACTCAAGATCTTCATGGATGACACACAAATCCTGACATCAGACGAGAGTCATACACACCGCATGCTAAAGAGCTTGGATCAACTGACTCACTGATGCAGAATGAGCAACAAGTCCATGAAGTCGAGAATCATGTCGATCGTAAAGGGAATGTTTATGGCAACAGAGGTGGCCAACCAGGCAATCCACACTGTAATGGAGGAACCCGTCACAAGTTTCCACCGAGTGTACGATGCTGCACTGTTTGACAAGTGCGCAGTACAAAACAGACCAGAGACATAAACCCGTATGCTTGCCATCGATAAAAGCATACACATCGGAAATCTCAAGATACTGTGCCTTCTGTTCATACTAATGCTATGACCTCTACTCATTTTCGACGTGTGCGCTGGCAATGTGGAAGCTATAGAAAAACAAATCAGCAAAGCCACAAGTAATGACTGGGAGTGCCACAAGGACTATTGGACAAAGTCTTGTTTTCAAAGAACTCAATGCTCGTGTTTCCTATTCAAGTCCGTTGTCGAGGGGTATAAAGTCAGAAAAGCCAGACTCGCAATGATGTTGTGCCAGATCCCAGACGAAAAAGACCGCAGCTCCCAGCCAGCGCTTAGGGTGGGACGTAAGTGGAAGGCTGACATGGCAGTCGAGTCGTCGAAAGATTCGCTCAAGTCAAAAGAAGTGATGTGACACACCCAGGTCCACAGATAAGGCTTGGTTACCATAGCGACACACAATAGGCAGTGCAGAGACATGGTGGTTAGGAAATATATGATGGAGAGGACAACACGCGAGTGCAGAAGGCCGTGCAGCAGGTTCAGCAAGGTCAGTGCGTGTCATGTGAGGGGATTCTGCAGAGGTTCCTCTTGTTGAACGACATATGGTACTTACCATCATTGAGAATAAGCTTTACTGTAAGTTGTCCTGCCATCAGCTGATGATCAGATAGAGGGTATATCCGACGACTCGCAAACCAAATCCAACACGCAAACCAAAATGATCCAGACGCTAGAACACTTACTGTATGCGTGCAGATTTGCCCTTAGGAAATGCCGCTTCACATAGCGCCGAGTTGTCCCCAATAGTGGATGTAGCGAGACTCCAGGTAAACAAGGGGAATGTGGCCAAGACAAGGCTGAAACGTTTCCTAAAAGATGGACACAAGCCGAACAGTAAAGTCGATTACCCCAACACAATGCCTTCTATACTCGGTAGCGCCGAGGGCTGGGGACTGACAGTAGACCTGTAGGGCCGTGACAAATATCCACAGAAATCTGGAGGTTTCAATTACGACCAGACATTTTAGTGTGCTCTCCGTCTGATAAAGCTAACAGTTCCGTTAAAAATGACAGTTCCGTTCGAATCAAGAGCCGAGGAGCAGCATACCTACAAGATGGAAGAGTACAGCGATATGGTCGCAAGACTGGGACAAGAAGGATATACCGTGAGACTATCCGACGTGGAAGCAAGTAAATACACGGACACTTAAAAGAAAGGGCGAGACAGCGGAGATGGTATCGTGTTAACTATTGAGCAAGTCTAATGATGAATGGCACAAGGATACACAGTAAATGGTTCAAACTTTACCTGCAATGTGAGTCAGTCTCTCAAGAAAAAAAAAACAATTAACTTAAGTAAAACCGAAACCTCTCAATAAGACAGGCATATAGATCGTCACAATAAGACCGAAACAACAACTACGGTCTCGTGCCGACCCGGGAGCCATCCCACCAGGTAATAACAGGAGACTCACGCTGAGGCTTTACAGAGGGGTGGAAACACCACACTGTAGCGATCACTCAGACTGGAAATGCCGGAAATTGGACCTCTGCAGCCGTCCGCGGGCAATGATCATAATTAGCAACCGAGGCGAAAGTGAAGACTGAGGCAACTGCCGGGGAAAGAAGTTCGCTTTCCCGCCGCCAGTTACAATACAGTGACAACGCTGGTAGATGCACGGGGTGACCAATATTTGACCTCCTAGGGCTGGATTGCTTCTTGGCGGACACAGTTGTGGATGTCTATAAGGGATAAGGGAAATGTACTATCACAAACATCTCCAAGGTGTCTATGCACGACAGGAGAATAGCAGGTCGAAACATTCCGGGAGAGGGGGGGGGGTAACTTCTGATGATCAGAAGCCTTCTGCCGTGCTTACACTACGGATAATGTTTTGTACCAATGTATCAAAACAGTGGATTTGCAGTAAGAACAATCACAGACAAGGCAAACTGGTCCCAAGTAACACTAGGCGTCACCTACATGAGTTTTATCACTTTTGTGCATGACCAATATGAATAAGCAAACCCACAAGCGATAGTTTAAATTAGCTACTGTTTGGAGTCGACCAGAGTGTATTAAATGCGACAAATGCTGATTTTAAAAACCATATACATTGTTTTCACAAATGCCTTCATAACTGTCATATGAAAATTAATATCGGAAAAGATAGAATTAACTTAATTCTACGAACACCAGTGAAATATAATGTATATCCCCCCCCCCCCCCCCCCCCCCACGTTTCCATCCTGTTTCAGGATATTGCGGTCAACATCAGTATCTTTCAACTGTATGTTGAATCCTAGGCTAGATTACGCTCATCAGCACGCCACGACTTTCTGAGCGACCGGCTCCATACTCTCATAAGTCATTGGCACGACTCTAACCGCTTCCAATTCTCGTGCGCTCACGTCAACCACGAGAGTATTCGGGGTTACGGAGAAAGCTACTAACTTCTCGGCCAAGGAGTCCGGCAATATAATGTATATGCAAAAAGAAAATCATTAAAACAATTCAGAAGGTTAACGTTTCTGGTAGAGTATTCACAGATGATTGAAGACTAGATATAGAAATAGAAACGAGAATCTTCATCATCATGTGCCCTGCCAGCGGCGTAAGCGTTCATGTCTCTTTACACATATTGGTCTTTGGTGTTCTGGACCAACTCTGTTGATGTTATTTGTCCATGCAACCGTCTCAATCCATCCAGCATCATTTCTCTTGGTCTGCCTCTGTCTCTTTTCCCATTGAACTTTCCAGTTGTCGTGATATTCTCAAATGCCTCTCTTCTCAACACTGACCAATGAAATTTGTTATTCTTTTTCTTATAATTGTATATGCTGTTCTATTTTCGTTAGTCGCTTTCAGGCCATCGCTGTTAGTTACTTTTTTAATACAAGAAAATCGCACAATTTGTCTCAGGAAACAGAACTCTGCTTTTTATAATTCTTCCTCAATTGCTCATTTACGTTCCAATCTGCATAGCCATAGAGTAAAACCGGTTCTGTATAGCATTTCATCACTCTGTTTCTTACATTCAATGGTAGTGGCTTATTGCTTAAGATATTTTTCAGTTTCTGAAATGCAACTTTTGCATGCCCTGTTCTGCTCTTAATCTCTGTTGTGCATCAGCCACATGATTCTATATTTGCCTTTAGGCATACACATTTATCCACTGTAGTAATCCACTCTTGCTATTTCACATTTTGGTGTCACTGTTACTACGATACAATCACTATTTCTATTATATTGATATTCAAGGTGAATCTTTTTGTTTTCTGTTTTTTTTTTCTTTAAGGGGAGGGGGGGGGGGGGGAGAGGGGGTTATTTGACTTTACCACAGTGTTCAACAATTGATACAGTTCTTTTATATTTTTCGCCATCAATACTGTGTCATCTGCATGGCGTCGATTATTCATATTATATCCTCTGATTAGTATTCCTGGCTTCTCTGTAATCTCTCTCATTATTACCTTGATATAGACAGAAGCGATCCGGTGTCAAAACACATCCCTGTCTGACTACTAAGTTTATTTGTTAATAATTGTCATGCTTATTTCCCATTTCAATAGCCGCTGCTTAACGAGAATACAGGACTCCGGGTCAAGATGGAGGGGCACGGTTGTGTTGTTTTGTGACCGTTAATTTTTTCGCTTAGGAGATGGATATTTTCATCTCTTGCGTGTAATTTCTGTGCCAGGATGTAATACCAAGAGTCTCCTCTCAAGATCTGCACCGATGCTACGGAGTTCGTGCATTGAGCGAAGCAATCCTTGAGTGAATTTTCGCAGCGTGTGTGTTTCTGTGGTGGTCGGTTTTTCAACGTGGTGGAACAACATTTGCGCTCCATGCTGAGGACAGTCACACCAGCAAGGCGACGGGGGCGGCGTGGTAGCCACAAACAGTAATGCATACAAGGTGGGACAAGACGTTTTAGACTCAAATGTAACCGTCTTTGCCTCAGGAATACTCGTATTTTATATTGGAACTGTGTCAACGGAAAACATCGGGGCCCTATTCTGGAAAACCTGGTATACAGGAATGACATTGTAGCGCTACATGAGACGTGACTGGGTGATCATCTACACCAAATTGTCGACTTTAAATATTTCTACAATAGGCGACATCTGGGAATAGCGATTCTCATTTGCGACAGAATGGTGACGTCAGAGCTTGACATGTCCAGTCGGGACAATGACGACATACAAATACAGGCGGTTAGAGTTCAATCGAGTCTACCATTCGTGTTGGTTAATGTTTATGCCCGTAACGCGAGTGTGGATTCCCAGAGGTGGCAGTACTTATGTGAAATATTAGGTCACGAGAGAAATGTTATTTTCTGTGGCGATTTCAACGCTAAAGGCAGATTATAGGGAAAAATTTCCTCCAACACAGAGGAGGAGAAGCTCGAGACTGCACTTGAAACCATTAACTCGGTTTGTATCAACAGCGACTGTGTCACCAGGACAGTAAACCGTCCAGATGATGAGGACAGTGCTATTGATCTTGTGCTGGTTTCACCTTCACTCATTACAGTGTGTAGATGGGGCGTCCTAGCGTACCACAGTAGCGACCACCACCCTTGCAGCATATTGGGGGAGAAAAGTAGAACCAGGCAGCATAAGTCAACATACAAGACTTTCCCGTATGACAGGATAGGTCAAGAGTTGTGGTGAGTAAAATAATGCGTCACAAGCGCATAAAGCTTTAGGGCAGGATAAAAAGCTGGGAGCAGCCACCGTGGTGGAATTTTGAGGTGGAGAAGGCCTGGGTGGATAAGCGCAATGCTGTAAGGAAATGGCAAAACGCCACGAAGAACAGAGTTGCCCATCCTAGTCCCTGCATGCACTTAGAAAAAAGAGATGCACACAAAAGTAAGCTATTAAAAAAACCAAAAAATTAAAAAAAAAAAAAAAAAACTGGTTAATGTGGTGTTAAAAGTGAAAAATAGGTAGAGGTGTGTCGAAGAGTATGCACAGACAAGTCACTGAAAGTCATTGAAATTGTTCTGACGACTACATAACAGCATGAGTGGGGTAGTCAAGAATAAGAGAATTTCTGACTTCCATCTGGTAGAGGAATGACGAGAACAAGGGCAAAGCTTTCTTCGAACTCTATCTAGAGCTGAGCAACCAGACAGACATGAGAGGCAGAAATCTTGTCAAGGAGATCACCTCAGACAGGTGCAAGGCCCGGAATATTTCGTATGAAGATACATTCACAGTGAAATAAATCAAGGCCGTGCTTCAATGATAAAAAAAAAAAAAAAACAGCGCACAAGGGCCAGATGGCAAAAGATACGACGATATCAATAGGTGTACCGACAACGAGCTATAGAAAATAGCAGACATGTACAACAACAGTATAGGGAGTGCTAGCACCAAGGAGGAGTGGTTACACATCTATCTGATTCTCTTACCGAAGCCTGACAAAGCCCACACAAAAATTCAGGGATATCGAGTAATAACCATGCATAATACAAAAGATAAACTGCTGGAGAAGTTAATTGCCAGTAAAATATCAAGCCAACTAGAGAGGCAAGGTGTTTTGCCACCCACCCTGGGTGGGTACCGTCCAAAAACAGAAACCTGGCCAATACAGCCGTTTTGCCCATGACGTCTATGAAGGTTTGAACTCAGACATTGAAACCTTTGCTGCAGCGATTGCTGCTTGCTTGTGTTCGCTGGCTGTGATCTGCAGCACGAAGTCCTGTATGTCGGATGAAGGCATCCTGTTGTCCAACATCAATGTGATGTCATACAGGACCTGATATTTGCGTGAGTATCCGTTGTCCCATGTCTGGCTTACTGGTGTGCAGACTGGTGGTTCCTCACCGTGCAGGCAGACACTCTCCGAAATCGGAGGAATCAACGATCCTACTGACTTTAGCCAGGACTCCGAATGGACCTGTTGCCCAGGACGCTCGGCGAGGACGCGTTAATAGTTTTTCGCCAGTATAGAACTCAGTCCTGGTGCCTTGGAAACACCTCTGCTTCCCGTTACAGCGATTGATCTTGAGGACGCGTACAACAGAGCACCATTGGATGTCTTAATGTTTCAGCTAATTGAACTCAAGAAAAGTCCTTTCCTCCTTAGTTGGATCGCTGCTGCCCTCTTCCAACGGAAAGTAGTTTTTAGATGTGGCAGTTGGACTTTGGAATCAACAACAATATATCCTGGCCTACCACAGGGATCACCATTATGTCGGGTGCTGTTCAACGCCTACACTGTGAGAATCACAAGCGAGCAGATCACTGGACCAGGGAGGAAATTGTCATATGCCGACGATGTTTTAGTGTATCGTCAGGGTAAGGATAGAGATCAGGTTGTTGTGGAACTACAAACCGAACTCAATCGCATAAGTACGTGGTGTGTTGAAGCTGGGGTAATTGTCAACCCAACAAAGGCAACAGTGACATCGTTCTCTTTGAATAATCATGTTGTCAACACTCCACTAACTGTGAATCTGTATTCAGAGACTGTGGAAAGAATGCAGGCAATTAATTATTTGGTGATACGTTTTGATCGAAGCCTTGCTTATAATGAGCACATAGACCAGATGATAACAAAGGCAAACCGGGGTTTGGCTACGATGCGGGTGATGGCGGCAGCAAACTGTGAGCAGCGCCACCTATGTTTTCTATACGAGGGGCTAACCATGTCTGTTTTTCAGTATGCGATGGCGATCCTGACTCTCAGCCTTAAGCAGATAGAAAGGATGGAAAGGTTACGGAACGAAGCTATGCGCATTATTCTTGGATGTACAAGAGATACAACATGTAAGGCGATGCCCTATCTTCTTGATTTTCCAACCATTGAAGTCAGAATACAAATTTGCAGAGCACGTGCCTACCTCAGAGTTAACGCAAACACACATCTACTGCATATTGAAATTATGAAGGTGAAGGTCAGCAGATTAAAAAGAGGAAGGTCGTGGATGGGCCAAGCCCAAGACTTTCTTCAACAGGTGTGTTCACTTAGAACCTGGCGAGGAGTGTGTACAAGTGCCAACAGATTTCTGATCGTCTTTTTCTGTTAGCATACAACTAGACAGTAAATGCAGACAAGAAAATCCGGCTGCTGTGGAGGCGGAAGTACAAACGTTGATTTTCGAGAATTCGTTAGACGGTGATGATGTCATTTACACAGATGGGTCGGTCGTCCGACATGTAAAATGCTCAAGGGCCTTTACGGCTCAGGCCGGAGGGAGAAGTGTGAAGGAAGACTCTGGTGCTTTTGCTGAGACCACAAGTAGCCTGACTATGGAAGTCATGGCAGTAAGTAAAGCAATAACATGGCTCGAGACACAGCCATTCACTAGGGCATGTTTCCTTAGCGACTCAATGAGCATGCTCAAGAGGATAGAGATGGGGTGTATCCAATGAGAGTGGTTACTGTCTCTGGAGTGGTCTCGGCTGGCAAAGACTAGTTTTATCTTTGTGCCGGCTCAGGCCGGAGGGAGAAGTGTGAAGGAAGACTCTGGTGCTTTTGCTGAGACCACAAGTAGCCTGACTATGGAAGTCATGGCAGTAAGTAAAGCAATAACATGGCTCGAGACACAGCCATTCACTAGGGCATGTTTCCTTAGCGACTCAATGAGCATGCTCAAGAGGATAGAGATGGGGTGTATCCAATGAGAGTGGTTACTGTCTCTGGAGTGGTCTCGGCTGGCAAAGACTAGTTTTATCTTTGTGCCAGGGCATGCTGGAATACAAGGAAATGAGCGGGCTGACAATCTCGCAGGTAAGGCTTCTGTGGAGTTCGGACGCGCCATGGACCAGGCAGACATTCGGTATGTTCTACAAGAAGTACGACATTTGCGAGAACCAAGTGATGACTAAGAATCTACAACCATGGTCAGACTGCGAGAACAGCAAACTAAAAGAGGTGTGGCTAAACAAGAACACTACGCAGGAAGCCAAAGAAGATTTATAAACCAACACAGTGTCAACCAACTGGTGTCGTTAGCCGCTACACGCTGTGGGATTTGCTGAGGGGAGGATCAGAGCACTTATGGACTGAATTGTTCAATGTGCAATGAGGATGATCTGTCGACTAACTAACTAACTATCTAACTAACTAACTAACGAGAATACAAGTAACACTTATCATAAACCATCCAAACATCAGCATACAAACAAAACAGAAACTGGTGTGTTACCATTGTCAGACATGGACAGGTCTAGAAACATACAGACGTACAATTTCATTATGTTCTTACTGCACATTAACTGTTGTAATACAAAGACCTGATGTTATTCAACAACCTCGGGATACAATGTGAGAGGATGACTCATGAAGAGATGGTTAGATGGAGTAAAAGATACATTGAAGATAGGACATATGACGTTAATACAAACAACAAGACAAGCGGAACACTGAAAATTTCATCTGCCACCTTTCTGAGACTCTTAACGGTAAAAGGAGCTGAATAGAAGAAGAGGAAGAACACGAAGAAGATGAAGCAGACTCATATCGGTTTACTCACAAGGCCTCCAGCTGAAAATATTAAAACAAGGGAATTAAAATGGTAATTATATATGTCTGTGTCATTACATCTCTGGCTTTGGAAATCTGATTACAACACATTTTCGGTAATTTCTTTCTTCAGTTTTGATACTTTCTCTCGCTGTCGTTGCTTTATAGTGTCGTCACTTACCTGCTTTCTCTTTTCTCGGGAACATTAATTTCAAACATTTATTTCATTTCAACAAGCACTGATGTACAGACCAGATGGAAGCAGAGGAAGAGACTTACCCCGTAAACAATGGACAGAGGAAATAGCAGTCAATGGGAACATCGATACATGAAGCCCATAAGCGGGCACTCTCCAGCTGTTTATACTTCACCTCGACACCGCAAGTTACACGAGGAACATGATGAGATAAAATGAGATAGGTTTCATGTGTTCTTCACAACTGCTAAAAGTTAAAGGGTGAGATGCTTATTGGAGCGTGACTGTTATTGCATTGTTGTAAAGTGTTTCTGATGTTTTCGTGATGGGAGTGATTTTTGTGTGTGAAAGAAATAGTATTTTATCCGGTGTGTTTCTGATGTTTTCATGATGGGAGTGATTTTTGTGTGTGAAAGAAATAGTATTTTATCCGGTGAAAATAACTTGACAATTAGATATAACAGGCAAACGTAATGGGAGCATAACTTAAAAAGCTAAATATTGTTAGATAAGTATGTGGTTTGATCAAATTGCATATTTAGGAGTGTTGACAGGTCAACACAATCAAATATGACAATATGGGTGGAGACAATAGAATACCGTTTTAAAGTCTATATCCTTTTTAAGCTACATAAAATAAGAAGTGCCGGTTTCCCTGGCGAAGGTAATAAGGACGCTGTTCGTAATCTCGTATACACACGTTCGAAACAGATGTGCAAGATTTGGCAGCAGATCGTGTCGCGATTGATTCTTACGGAAAGGTATGTGAGCTGGTCGTTGAGAAAGCAATGGCAAACTACTGAACGTAAAAATTCGACAATACATCAACAGCAGCTGAAAAATGTTGATGTCGACTGCAATGTCCTGTGGAAAGGATGTGAAAACAATATATATATATATATATATATATATATATATATATATATATATATATATATATATATATATATATATATATATATATATATTGTTGTTGTTGTTGTCGTTGTTGTCGTTGTTTTCGTCGTCGTTGTTGTTGTTGTTATTGTTGTTGTTATTTTCGTCGTCGTTGTTGTTGTTGTTATTGTTGTTGTCATTTTCGTCGTCGTTGTTGTTGTTGTCGTTGTTGTTGTCGTTGTCGTGGTTGTTGTTGTTGATGTTGTTGTTGTTGTTGATGATGTTGTTGTTGTTGTTGTTGTTGTTGTTGATGTTGTTGTCGTTGTCGTTGTTGTTGTTGTTGTCATTGTCGTTGTTGTCGTTGTCATTGTTGTTGTTGTTGTTGTTATTGTTGTTGTTGTTGTTGTTGTTGTCGTCGTTGTCGTTGTTGTTGTTGTTGTTGTCGTTGTTGCTTTCTTTTGCATATCCTTTACAGGACATAGCTGTCAACATCAGCATCTTTCAGCTGATTGTTGATTTCTTGGCAAGATTACGCTCAGTAGTTTGCTATTGCTTTCTGAGCGACCGGCTCCATACTCTCATAAGTCACTGGCGCGACTCGAACCGCTTCCAATTCTCGTGCGCTCACGTTAATAACGAGAGTATTCGGGGTTACGGAGAAAGCTGTAACTCCTCGCCAGGGAGACCGGCATATATATATATATATATATATATATATATATATATATATATATATATATATATATATATATATATATATATATATAAGAAGATATTTGTTTCTTTTCTCGAGACCTCAACATAACGTTTTCTTGTGCTAAATATTGTATTGGCATGCATTACTGAGGAAATGTAATCACAATTCTCACGGCAAACGCATGGATACTCAGTATCCCGCAGAAAATAAAAATGTAGATTTGTGTCGTCCAGTAACACACTTATTATAAATACTTCGCATGTATGCTCTCATACGTCCCTTCTTTCCATATTCAGGGTTACATTCACATGCCCGCATCCTCACATATGTTGTACCTCCAACATAATTAGTGCACAGCTAGTCATTCGAATTTGTGCTTTAATACCTTGCGAGTGTTCAGACTGCTGATTGTCTAGTTGCTAACAAATCTGCTCATTCGCTTTCTAGTACTCAAGCATGAACCAGCAAGAGGATCTAGCTTAGCCCGTGTAAATCAGAGGTGTATATGCTAGGTTCCCATTCATTCCACAACTGTGCTTTTGTAATTTTACACAATACACACAGACTGCTTTTGTAATTCTATTACTAGATATCGACCACACAACTGCTGTGATCTCCTTTACACCCCCCCCCCCCCCACCCATTCTTTTCCATTGCTCTTCAATGTTCTCCTACAGAAAAATCTAGTCGCCTGAAATCAGCAGCAGATTAAAACTCTCTGTGTATTGACTTCCTTCTTTAGTCATCTATAGTCAGAAGTCATTAGTTGCGTTTCCAAATTCACAGCAAAGGTTTGTGGATTTAGTAGTCATCTTATCTATGTACTGCCTGCTTTCTGTCACCGCCGAATGTTGGGCGGTGCTTACCACATCCGACACCCCACATAGTGCCAACGGCTTCATGCGGAAGAGCGCAATTGGGAGGGTACGAGCCTTATTCTGGTGCGAGGAAATGCAACCTAAAGACAAAATTTCATAGAAGCTCCGACAGGCGGACAGCTAGATTATTGCTTTGCTGATCCGGCAGCTTCTGCAACTTGTCTTATTCCAGATGTATTGGTTTTACCTTTCCTGTGGAGTTAACTAGGCAGGCCGAGAGAGGGATCATGCTGCATGGGCAACACATGATCTCTGTATTTTAGACCAGGCTTTGTGCTATGGAGAGGCAATGACTCTATCACTGGTCTTAACAGGTCTCGGAATCAAAGCGAGAGGTAAATGTTACGGGTTATAAGTCCTTGTTAATTGGCGTAGACATGGGGCGCCATGCGTTGCCTCTGACGGTGGGAGAGACCTACAGGTGTCAATGATCAGCTACCGCCCAGCTCAAGCTGGACAGCCCCCGGCCAATTGGGTGCTGATCCGCCACAGTCTGCCTGCTTCAATGGGTGCTTGGGGCTAGGACAAAATCTGAATCGCAGGCGGTTAAACCAATGCACCAGGTACTAATAAAAAAAGAAAAATAGAAACCTCAAGCTACGGCTTGCAACCTGAAACGTAAGAATCATGTGTCCAGGATTTCAAAATGACATGACAAATATTGACGATGTGAGAAAAACGGCTGTGATTGATGCCGAACTCAATCGTCTTATCATTGATATTGCTGGCCTGCAGGAGACTCGCCTCGCTGAAGAATGGTCACTCAGGGAAAACAACTACACCTTTTCTTGGAAGGGTAGAGGGAAGGCAGAAAAAAGGCAACATGGTGTGGGCTTTGCAGTGAAGAATTCGCTAATGGGAATGATTGATATCCCAGCTGGAGGAAATGAAAGACTATTATCCCTGTGCTTGGTAACCTTTTGTGGCTTTGCCACCATTATCACTGCATATGCAACCGACACTCGCTTCATCTGATCATATGAAGGATACGTTCTATGAGGAGCTAGACTCTGTGATTAAGGCAGTTCCAAAATCCGACTACATTTATATGCTCTGTGATTTCAATACTCGTGTGGGCTAGGACTCGAGTTCATGGCCAGTGTGCCTTGGAAAATACAACATCGGTCGAATGCATGAAAATAGGCAAAGATTGCTATAGCAATGCACCAGAAAATACCTATATATTACAAACTATTTTTTTAAAACAAAAGAGCTGCATAAGGTCACATGGAAACATTCAAGATCCGGCCATTGGCATCAGTTGGACTTCATTATCACACGGAGACAACATCTGAACCATACATCATTGACTCGAAGTTACCACAGTGCTGACTGTGATACGGATCATTCTTTGGTTGTTGTAAGGGTTAGACTGAGACCAAAGAGAATCTACATAGCTAAACACAAATCTAAAACCCAGGATTAATATTATTAACACTCATGATCCTAAAAAGTGCTTTGAGTTTCAACAGCAGCTTGAAGACACTTTTAATGATACATCAGAAAATTGTACAGTAAGTGAAAAGTGGAGTAAACTTAAGGGCACTATTTATAAAACAGCGGTAGGGGTTTACGGTACTGTGGATCATAAGAGGCAGGACTGGTGTGCGGCAAACAGCCAGAAACTGCAGCCCTTGATTGATAAAAAGAAGATAGCTCTCTTAAGAAACAAGGAAAGAACAACGCGTAACACTCTGTGTGAGCTGAAACAAATTAGGAAGGATGTGCAAAAGGCTGCCAGGCTGTGTGCGAATGACTATTGGATCAAGTTATGTGAGTCCATTCAAATCGCAAGTGATAAGGTAAACATCAGAAGCATGTATGAAGGGATAAAGAAAACCTGTGGTACAATGATCAAAAGAAGTGCACCACTGAAAACCTTGACTGGAGAAAATTTTACTGATAAGAAACAGCAGATGGATAGATGGGTAGAGCACTATTTAGAGCTTTACTCAAGTGGGACCAAGCTAGCAGAGGATGCCGTCAATGCCATAGAGGCCCTGCCAACTCTTGACAACCTGGACACAATTCCCACCATAACAGTAGTTAAATGTGCTATAAATAAACTTGCATCTGGCAAGGCTCCAGGTAAGGATGTGATTCCATTAGAGGTGATCAGGAGTGGCCAAGACACACTCACTCTAAAGATCCACCAGCTAATAGAGCTATGCTGTCGCGAAGAACAAGTACAACAGGATTTTAAAGATTCAAGCATCATAACGCTGTACAAGAACAATGACGATCGAAGCGACTGTAACAATGTAGGGGTATCTCACTTCTGTGTATTGTTGGGAAAGTATCTGCCATAATTGTTCTGCGCAGACTTCAAGTCCTGGAAGATCAAGTTTACCCCGAATCACAGTGCGGCTTCCTACAGAATAGGTCTACCATTGATATGTTATTCTCATTGCGACAAATGCAAGAAAAATACCGAGAACAAAATCAACCACTGTTTATAGCCTTCATCGACCTCACAAAGACATTTGATTTGGTCAGTCTTGAGGGTCTGTTCTAACACTAAAGAGGATTGGCTGCCACCAACTCTTCTGTCCATTGTGGAATCGTTCCACACAGGCATGAATGGTATAATCAATTTGATGGTGCAACTACAGAAGAGTTTGAAATCAAGATTGGAGTTAGTTAGTTAGTTAGTTAGTCATAGTTCCAACCTCACAGCAACGGGTCGTCCCCATTATGCTCCGTTCCTGTGCCAGTGAATATCGCACAAAGTGCTCCCCACTGCCCAATGTGAAAAGTGGAAAAGACAGGAGTCTCGACAAAAAACAGCCCGCACAGATACACTGTGCATAATGCCGCTGCCAGAATGTCAACACAATAGTCCCCCACGAAACACCCAGTTCATCTCTGATGGAATCGGCAGTCATTTTCCCATCTGGATGTTTCCTAGATGTTCACCCACACAGTCCACGAAAATACAGTTCATTGTCGATGGCAGTGGCAGTCAACCAGAAGGTTGCGTACTAGCTCCCACCCTTTTGGGATATGCTTTTCACTTCTACTGAAATATGCCGTTCATGATCAGGATGTCGGTATATACATTCACTCACGCTCAGATGGTGTCCTCTATAATGCTCAGAGATTGAAGAAAAAGACTAAAATTAGGAGGGTACTAATAAGAGAATTGCATTTTGGGAATGATACTGCAATTACGACCCACTCTGAGGAAGAATTACAACATCTACTATCTGCATTCTCCAATGCTTGTTCTGAATGTTGTTTAACAATTACCAAAAAGAAGACATAGATTATGTCAAAAAGTGCACATTGGGTACAATCAATCTTTATTGACGACGCCAGGTAAAAAGCAAATTATCCCTAGATCAGGAAATCAACATCAGGACTGGTAAGGCAGCAACAACAATGAACACGTTAGTGAAAAATCTGGGAGAACAGGAAACTTACTGCCAAAACAAAAGTCCTCGTCTACCAAGCCTGTTTCCTTAGTACTGCTCTTTATGGCAGTGAAACTTGGACAACTTACTTACACCAAGAAAAACGTTTAAACTGCTTTCATATGCGGTGTCTGCGAAGAATACTTGGTATTAAGTGGCAAGACAAAATAACAAATACTGAAGTATTGGAAAGATCAGGTGGTGTGACGGTGTCTTCCGTGCTCAGTCTTCGTAGACTTAGATGGATAGGACATGTTAGGAGGATGGATGATGGTAAAATACCAAAGGACATCTTTTTTGGTTAATTACAGACGGGTAGGAGATCTCAGGGTCGGCCTCTACTACGATACAAAGATGTGTGTAAGCGGGACAAGATTGATACAGGCATTGATAATGCACATTGGGAGCAAGTCGCCGCTGAACGTGTTGCATGGAGGGCAACTTTCAGAAATGGAATAAAGACAACGGA
>OY992876.1:205953658-205968658 GCA_963921405.1 Cepaea hortensis
AATTGGAGGAGAAAGAGAAAAGACTACAGGCTGAAATGGAAGATAAGGAGAGAGAGCGTCAACACCAACTGGAGTTGAAGCGAATGAAGACTGAATTGGATATCCGAAGACTAGAGAAAGGGAGTGGTCCTACACCCTCAACCTCATCAGGATCGCCAGTGACAGAACCGCATCCTCACGTCTCCCACCTTAATTCAGGAGCTATGTCATTTCCTCTGGACCCCTTCAATGAACAGACTGACCACATCGAAGAATTTTTATCACGCTTCGAGGCAATGACTGTCAGCTGTGGGCTTGAAGAAGGTAGATGGGCGACGAAGTTAGCGCAGGCTTTAAGATCTACCGCTTATGACGTGTTCTCTCGCCTCACTCGTGAGGGGCAGTAGAACTACGCAACACTAAAGACGGCACTCTTGAGCCGATTCGAAGTGGACGGAGATTCTTACAAAGCTCAATTCAAAGCTGCAAGGAAGGAACCGGGTGAGAGTTACGCGCAACTAGTTGAAAGACTGAAGTCATACATACAAAGATGGGCTTGCTTAGGAGGATTTGAGGAAAGTTTTGAAGGACTCCGTGAAATGATCATCATTGATCAGATCAAGGGGAAAATGCAGAACGAAATGAAGGCATTCTTAACCCAAAACGGGACTGACCGCCTAGAAACTATAATCATCCTGGCAGAGAGATTTGAAAAATCTCAGAAGGAGATGGGAGGTAAGGGACGTTCGAACAACACCCCCTCTCAAGATAAAACTCCCAAGCCAAAAGAGGGTGAAAACACTTTAGCCACCAAGAAAAATGGGAAATCCCAGAAAAACACTCAAAACACAGCCCAAACAGCGCCGAAGGAGGACAAACCATTCTGTACCCATTGCAAAATTAGAGGTCACACATTTCAGAATTGCAGGAAGAAGCCACCTCCACACACAGCGGCCTGTTTGGCCAACCGAAAAGAGAAAAAAGTGAGCACTGGTGGAACGTCCAAACAGACACCTCATCAAGACACATCATCTCGTATTCCGGTTGTGGAATCCATCTTGCTAAATGGATTCAAAACGACTTGTTTATACGATACTGGATTATCGTATGACTGTGTTGTTTCATCATCGTTAGTTCACCCTGAACAGGTGACAGAGGAAATAGTGGAATTACAGGGACCACTGAAGAGTTCAACAAATATGTCTCTTCCAGTGGCAAAAGTGAACATAGCCTCGCGGTATGTTACTGGGACAATCAAGGCAGCCGTCTTGGACGATCCAATATATCCTGTAATCCTCGTCTGTAGATTTATCGTTCTAGGAGAACCTGTTCAACCTGTGGCGATGGCGACCATGACCACTCGATCCCAGGCGACAAAAACTCCAGAAATAACTACGCCAATCCCTCGAACGGAGGAACTGAAGAGGGCACAAGAAGCCGACAGCACCTTGGATCCCTGCTTCAGAAAACAGCCAAAATCACATTTACCTCTACGTAAAGGTTATCTGTTCATGAAGTCGGCACTTCTTTACAGAAAACGGGACGAGCTGGACAAGAGTTTAATCAACTTGTTGTACCAACTCAATACAGGACTCAGATCTTGGAAATGGGTCATAGTCTACCATTCAGTGGGCATATGGGTATCAACACTACTGCACAGCGGACTGCAACTCACTACTTTTGGCCAGGGATGAACTCAGACATACAACGGTTTGTAAAATCATGCCCACAGTGGCAGAAAGTATCACCAAAAGACAGGACACCGCCGGCAATGTTGGGTGAATCGCCAATCACTGGAATTCCATTTGAGAAAGTGGCTGTAGACATTGTCGGACCTCTCTCAGCAATCGAAGAGGCGAAACCGATTCATATTAACGCTTGTGGACACAACAACCATGTGGGCCGAAGCAGTTCGTATGCCCAGCTGTGACTCCAAACACGTCGCTGATGCATTATTAGGAATATTCACACGTCTAGGATTCCCAAAAAGGATCTTGACGGACAACGGTTCACAGTTTCGTGGTAAGCTCATGGAAGAGACCTTCAGACTTTTTCATGCACGCCATATCTTCAGTTCACCATATCACCCTCAGTCAAATGGACTTGTGGAAAGGTGGAACGGTACATTGATTAGTATCCTGCGCAAAATTGCCCAGGAGAAGACAGAGGATTGGGAGTTGTATTTACCCGCAGCTTTATTCGCTTACAGGGAAGTACCTCATCACTCAACAGGTTTTGCTCCAGCCACACTGTTGTTTGGACGACAGATCAAAGGACCACTGGAGGCGTTACTTCGAACCTGGACCGATAATGCTACAGATGATACAGTCGTGACTGCATCTACATATGTTGCCGAGTTGAAAAATCGTTAACAACACAGTTGGAAACAAGCGAATGTCAATCTACGTCAAGCCAGACGAAGAATTGCTTGTAATTTCAATCGCAAGGCAAAGGATAGAGAGTTAGAGGTAGGAGAGAAGGCAATGTTGCTGCTTCCAACCAGTCAGAATAAGCTGCAAATAGAATGAAGAGGAACTTATGTAGTGACGGAGAAGATCTCACGTACCAACTACAGAATTTCAGTCAAAGGCAAGATGCAAGTATTTCACATAAACCTCTTGAAGAAGTTTCATGAAAGACCCTCAACCACCGAACCTGCACATCTGATGGCCATGAGTGTGGCTGCTAAAGTCGAAGAAGGATCAGCAATGGGAGTCGAGTACCCACTGCAAGCCAAAGAGACCTTTAAGGATGTGGATATCAATCCCAACTTAACAAAGGATCAGCAAAAGCAGATTAGGGAACTTATGGCAACATATGCAGAAGTACTTACTGATAAGCCTGGAAGATCTGATTTGGAGGAATTTGACATGAAGTTAAATGACACAGTGCCTGTGCGAGTCAAGACTTACCCAGTTCCTTATGCAAAGCAAAAGACTTTAGAGGAAGAAATACAACAGCTGCTCACCGCAGGGATAATCTCACCATCTGAATCACCTTACAGTGCTAGCGTCGCCTTATTGAGAAAGCCAAGTGGAGAACATAGATTGTGCATCGATTATCGACAGCTCAATGCCATTACTGAATTCCAAGCAGAACCTCTGCCTGATCAGAATAAACTCTTCACAGCACTCAACCGAGCTAAGTACTTTACTAGGATTGATCTCAGTAAGGGATATTATCAGATTCCTGTAAAACCGGAAGGTAGACCATGGTTAGCTTTCAGCACGCCTGGAGGACACTATGAGTTCAACGTTCTTCCATTCGGATTAAGTAATGCTCCCAGCGTTTTCACACGTATGATGAGAAATTACTTGACCCACTACAGCATCCAGACACCAGTCACTTCATGGATGACATCCTGATCGCAACTGAAACATTTGAAGAGCATGTAGAAACACTGCATCTTTTATTCAGGCGCCTCAGAGAAACTGGATTGATGGCTAGACCAAAGAAGTGTCAAATAGGATTCCAAGAATTGGACTTTCTAGGTCATAAGATATCTAATGGACTGATAACTCCACAAGAGGGAAATGTGGACAAACTCCAGAGAGCACCTCGTCCAAAAACAAAGAAAGATGTAAGATCATTTGTATCCTTATGTGGATTCTATGAAAAATACATCAAGGACTTCAATACTCTGTCAGCACCTTTAACGGATCTTACCAAAAAGGGGAAACCAGAGACAGTCACTTGGTCAGCTGACTGTGAGAGAGCTTTCACAGCATTAAAGCAGGCATTAACTGCTCATCCAGTCTTAAATCTACGAGACCTCGACCAACCATTCATGCTGCGCACCGATGCCAGTATCATAGGAATTGGGGCAACGTTGTTGCAGAGAAAGGGAGATGTACCATCAGAGCTATTCCCTGTAGCCTATGCTAGCAAGAAATTAAATGCAGCAGAGAGAAATTACAGTACTATCGAGAGAGAATGTCTTGCGCTCGTATGGAGTGTACAGAAATTTCAAGCATACCTATATGGCAAACACTTCACAGTGCAATGTGACCATCAACCACTCATGTTTCTCGCAGCATCTAAGACTCTGAATGCCCGACTTATGAGGTGGTCGCTGCTTCTTCAACCTTACTCGTTCCAGGTTGAATACGTTCCTGGGAAAATGAATGTGGGAGCGGACTTCCTGAGTCGACACCCAGTGCCGGATGAACCAGGTCAATCAGATGCAGAAGAGAATACAAGGGAGGAAAAATGGGAACAGCTTGATAACTGAAAATGTTGGAAACATAGTTCCATACCGTAGAACAATCTGGGGTGGGGGCCATGTGGCATAATTGCTAACCACCATTATTCAGTTGACAAGAATTCAAGCCAAGAAGAGGAGAAAATATAAAACAATGGACTTTACTAACGCAAACTGAAACCAAACCTTTAAAACTTAATGCAACATCAAAACTGGAACTGGAACAAGTGACAGATGACGTCAATTCTAGGAAACATTTCATCAGCCCAAACTCAGGAGATCATTGGACAAAACAGACATGTGACACCGCTTCCGCGCGAAACGCCTGTTTAGAATATGTTAATCGCGCACTCTTCCTAAAACATGCCTGATGAACAGACGTGAAAGCTAGTGTGACCGATTTTCAAATAGGGAAGGCAGAATGTCTGGATCCCAGGTGAGCTTGTTAGTTCTTAGATTGAACTGATGACCAGATGTATCACAGGCCCAGGAATGGTATCCAGTGTTTGTAATGTCAATTGAAATATATTATTATAAATTAAAACCTCTGAAGTGAAAAATGTTTGACTGTTCCATTCTGACGACGCAGAGCCGATTCCCGGCAAACTGACAATCTAATACTCTTTTCGAATACTGCAATCTCTGATATTCTTAAAGATAATTATTAACTTTAAGAAGTGCATAATAATACTACATTCTATTCTAAACAACTGTACGAAGTGATGATTCTAAAGCAATCTTGTGCATTTCGTCAGAAACACTGCTAAAAATGATATGACTATCTACAGCTAAAATGACAGTTCGTGTAGTAGAACAAGTGCCTTGTTCTAAAACAGACTTATCTATGCCTATTTACAATCTAGAAAGCTGAAAGAGAAATAAATCTTTCCTTTCTGCTTCATCTATTGAATAAATAGGGTTTGATGGAATAAATATTTATATTTGTGTCACCATTTAATTAGATAAGGACACTTATGAACTGCATTACATCAGAAAAGTTGTGCTTCGCGGTACTCCACCACCAGAAGTTGACTTAACAAATTACTCAACACAACTTAACAAACACAACCACCCACAACTCAACACTCAACACCACAAAAACAACAGATAATGGGAGAGGAGTTATTATACATAGAAGAAGAAGAAGTTGGTTAATTGGGAAAACACAGAGAATCATTTATACACACTACAAACACAATTGAGTGATAGAAATGTTATAAATGTATGTCATTTATTTACATGCATCTTGACACTTCCTCACTCTTGTCACTGTCTTACTGTACACGTTTCACTGACCCCAGGTCCAATGAGAACTTACATACAACAGGAACCAGTTGATACAAGGCGTACACAGTGTGATAAACTCTGACCACCCCAAATTAACCCAACACTAGATTACAGAAAAGAGGAGGGGAGGGGAACTAGTTCCTACTTCAGGAATTTAGATTTCTTCCGACCTACTTCTAGAATATTGTATTGGGAAGATTGTATATGTTTATGTGAATCTTACACAGTGAAATCTTGGTGGCAACCCATTGGCAACCAATGGGCATCCAATTGGCAACCAACTGGCCAACAACTAAACCAGACCACAGAGAGAAAGAGATGAACCGCACTTGAGATGGAGGATGACTTGGCCATGAACAGAGTATGGGGAGGCCTTCAGAGGAGCTACACGGGCAGACCTGAAGCGGATCTATCAGTCAATGGACCCAGGCTTATCCTAATCCTCCAAATCATAAGGGTATCACTTTCTTAGAAAGAAAACACACAACACTCAGTTTTCAAGAACTGATACTAATTATAGATTCATCATCTTCACACTTAACATGTACAACATTCAAATGTATACCATGTTTCAACTCTTATTGACATCTCATGTATTGATGCTTGTTTGTTGATGGTCTGTGACATTGGTCCTATATGCATTTTTCTAAATTATCTTGTATAAACCAACATAGAAAATGAATAACAGGCCAGAAGACACAGGCCCATTCAATAAATCATTAACTGTCACTGATCTTATGTTGATTATTGGTTCAACCTATCTGTGATTCACCATCCTATGTGTGTACACCAAGTTGTCAAGATCTATTTTGATTGGGTATGTGTATAATTGTTTAAATCCAAATTAACTCATGAAGGAATATTAAATTGGGAGAGACTCAATGTCTATCAACTGCTCAATATCCATGCTTTCTTAATATGAATCAAGCTGAGAGATTTCTCCAGACTTTCCTCAGATTTGATAAACAAAAGGGGGGGGGGGGGGGGGGGGCTCAAGAGCTATAAGAATCCTCGGAGAAGGGGCAGAATCCCAGTTGGTATTTATTATTTTCACCAGGGCCATAATCTATATCTCCTAGACAAAATTAAATAAGACGAGGCCTGCAGATAACTCGAGGGTCATATTCTGGGGTTATTGAAGACAGAAGAGGATGGGGCCCAACTTCTTTGATTAGAAATGGGGCATGCACCAAAGTGATTTCCCACTCCCTTCAGAATATATGACAGATGCCCATGTTAAACATTGCCTCCACGGAGTCATGTATTATTGATTATTTTTCATGCGTTTTAATGCTTATTGTTCTTTTGTTGTCAAAGAATTGCTTCATAAGAGATGTTGAATGAAAGAATGTATGAGAGGAAATAGAGAAGAAGGGCATAATGTCAGACGGGTCTGCGTGCCCAATTCTCAACCCTTGGAAAATAAAGATTTACTTACTTACTTACTTACTACTAAGGTTGTGGGTTACGTCTTTCGTTTCACGAGCGACCTTTTCTCTGAGACTTCTGGGGGTCGTCGCTGGATCTAGGGAGTTCGTGTTTTGTGCGACGTCTCTGGCAGGCCGCTCTGCTGAAAGAGACCTTGCCATATGGGATAGAACCCGGTGCAATGAAGTCCATCCTCTCGAACTTTAAGACTTCTTTTTTAACCGCGTATCAACGTGTGCTCCTTCAGTGAGGCGCTGTCGTCGTTTGGAGGTGGCAGGTTTTAACCTACTGTGGTCACCATAGTTTTTAATTTCTGTATTGTCTAGTGGTTTGATGAACCTCATTGATATACGTCATACCTGCAATACCACAACAAACACACACACACACACACACACACACACACACACACACACACACACACACACACACACACACACTATATCTCTCAGGATACTAACTTTTTCCTTTTCTTCCTCCTGCAAATACAGTCAATGAGCAATATTAACATCATACAGTAATGTGCAAGCATACACACAACATTAAAAACAAGAAGCAACGGCAATAGCAATTTTGTTTGAATTCATGTTAGCATTTCCTTAAAAAATATGTCACGTTGTATTGTATGTGTAGAGTGAATGACTTCAATTTAAAAAACAAACAAACAAACAAAAAACAATCAGAGATGGGAGCGCTCTCAGGATCTTTTTACCAAAGACATGTCGCTGTGTTGGGTAACGAACACATAGGCAGAATTGCTTTGTCTGCACCGCTGATTGGAGTATTGATGCACGATATGGCATGCTTGGTCAGGGCTCTCTGGGATCAAATGGATATTGCGGAAGAACAGATAAAACATCTTGGACTGGTGAGATGGTGCACAAGGGAGTGACCAGATGATATAGCCGACTCGTGTGTTGCCGGGGCCCATACGGGGGAGCAAAGAATAGTAACACTGTTGCCTACCATGCACGTCGTAAGAGGCGACTAAGGAGGCTATGGTTCCGTCGCCCTGCTACTGAGTGAGTGCGTGGCGCGACACTGTGAGCTGTGAATTTCGCGTGGAATGCTTTTACATCTGTTCGCAGTTTGTAGCGTGAACTGCATGTTCGGAACGATGGCGGCCGGCTGTTGCTGGATTGACTGGTTTGCCTTTTTGGTTCACGAGTGCATTTTTCAGGAGACTCCAGGGAGTTGCCTCTGGAGCTACGGAGTTCGTGCTTTGTGCGGCGCTTTCGGCGGGTCGCCCTGCGGAAAGAGACCGAGCCATATGGGATAAAACCCGGGTAAATGAAGTCCTTCTGGTGACTGCCGTTTCCATCGACAATGAACTGTATTTCTCGTGGATGACTTTTGTGTTGGCATTCTGGCGGCGGCATTATGCACGGTGTACCTTTGCGGGCTGTTGGCTTGCCGATACTCCTGTCTATTCCATTGTTCACATAGTGCAGTGAGAAGCATTTTGTGTGATATTCAATGGGACAGGAACGGAGCATAATGGGGACGACCCGTTGCCGTGAAGTTGGAACCGCGACTAACTAACTAACTAATCTCAGTTCTCAGGGGATAAGCCAGACGGACACATGGTCAACATGCAACTGGTACCATAAGTATTACGGCCCTTACCTGATTGTTGAATGCGGGATGGGAGCACTTATGTGAATGACCCTAGTGCCGTGATGCTAGTTTTAATGTTTGATTAATTATCGCTTCAAACATGACACTGATTATCAGCCGAACACTATTTCATGCATTGTGTCATGTAGCAATGCAAATGACAGTGAGGCAGGCAATTGATGAGTTAGCGCATCAAAGAAGAAGATAAAAAGTGCCACAAATGGTGAACATTGTGACACCAACATTGAACGCAATTTAGACGTCATGATAGGACGTCACCTAACGCCATAACGGCTTAAGCATTAGTGGTGTGCCAGCTTACAAGGCGATAGCATGTGTTTTCAATACCAGTCTCGGGATTCAAACCGGTCCTAATTCATGTCACCAAAGGCAGCATTGGCCGTTGGAGTTCGATTATGGTGAGCTCCGGTTGAAGGTAGGCCAGTACAGTTGATTTGCATTATAAAGACACTGGGCGGCTGGCCCTGTTCCCAACACTCTCACTGGTTTGTGGAGATGATTTCTGATGGAAGAGCGGGAGTGCATGGAGAGAGAGAATGACTGAAGTCGGCATCAATCCCACACTCATCACCGTAGTCTGAGATCAGCTGTAATAAATACATTGCAGTTCACTCCATCAGTATATTCGTTGAGTCGTTGTTTTGGAGTTCAGATGGTTACCCTGTCCGGTATCAGAATGCCTCAATATATGCTGTCGTGTACCATGATGCCCAGAGCCACTTAGATCTTGAGGTGAGCTTGCTGCATTATAGAGCCTGAACTCTTATCATTGTAGAGAGGAAGCAACGTCACCTCATGACATGGGAGCGTCGTCCGAAGAGATTTGAACCATTGGTTTTGACATGAGAGCGTCGTCCAAAGAGATTAGAACCAGTACCTCTTGACATGGGAGCGGTCATATTCTCAGTCTGATAAAGAAACACATTCATGAACACACAACTTATCTGTAAATGTGAGGATCATGCCGATCAATAGCTGGTGATCAAGTGGCGCATCCTCGTTTAGTCAATTGTCTTGTAATCTTGTCAATGATTAACTGCACTGTCATTGTCTGCTAGAGACCGTTTTCTTGATGCAGGAGAGAACATCTGTGCTATAATTGATTATCTGAGGCCGCATATTGACATTATCACTCTAATTGTTGGCCCAGATGGAGAACACTTGCTCGCATGGGATTATACTCATTCTAGGAGCAGGATTGAAAGTCTAATTGTACTATATTTGGAAAAAACTATCAATTACCATTTTGGGATCAAAAATAGATGTCACTATACATAGGAGACACACTGGATACGGAAGATTTTTATTAACTGATTGATATCAAGATCTGCAAAGTCAGTGAGTGTCGGATCTTCATTAGGTCACCTTCTCTGGTTGATTGTGTCGTGTATACCAACAACAGTTCGTCACAGTGACATATGTTCTACGGGAATCGAAAGTTTGTTTTCTTTCCAGTGCTATTCAGGTGTACGAGATAATCAACGCCTCGCTGAGGCTGTATCAACACAGTGATGTCATTTATGAGGGTACGCAAACCTTGGATTTCAGGAACGTACATATAAACTCATTAGATTCGTGCTTACGGAGTAACATCGAACAAAATTATTTATCAAATTGATTGGATTGCACAATTATTGAAGAGGATTTCTACACCATTATTACGAACATAATAATCGATTGGATTGGTCTACTATCAAACTATTGGAAAATGTTTGCTGATTCTTGAGCTGAGTATTGTATTTGTTTGTGGTTTGTCAGTAATTAGTTATAGTCAGAATACTGTAATTTTGCACGCATTTATTTTGTCTTTATTATCGTAACCGTGATGACGTCATAGGCGCGATACACAATTTTGTGCTATTTTGTGCTGTGAATTCTTATGCGCGGTGCATTATTGATTTGTTACATAATGATAGGATTTCTTTGATAAATGCTTGAATCTAAAGAACTTTAACTCTGTCTATACTGTAACTGCTGAGTTATAGGTCGTGTCTATTATAAAATTATTTGTCATTTTTCATTATTAAGGTATCTAATTGTAATTTGCCGGTCTCTCTGGCTGTGGGGTTACAACACTTTCTCTCTGTAATCCCGT
This sequence comes from Cepaea hortensis, assembly GCA_963921405.1. Taxonomy (NCBI): domain Eukaryota; kingdom Metazoa; phylum Mollusca; class Gastropoda; order Stylommatophora; family Helicidae; genus Cepaea; species Cepaea hortensis. The sequence continues at coordinate 205,964,287 of OY992876.1, forward strand.
TTATCACGCAGAGTCTCGCAGCGGAGCGAGAACTGAGGTGGTTCGACCCCCGCTCGTGACTTGCGGATACTGAGCCGGCCGCTCAGAAAGCAATGGCAAACTACTGAGCGTAATCTTGCCAAGAGATCAACAGACAGCTGAAAGATGCTGCTGTTGACAGCTAAGTCCTGTAAAAGGATACGCAAAAAAAAAAAAAAAAAAAAAAAAATTGTAATTTATTAATTATTTCTTTCGACTTTCTTCGATTTTATCTGTCGAGTTTAATACTTATAAGCCATGTCTATGGTTTGGTAAATTATTTTTTTTTTTTTCTTTTCTTCATTTCTCACTTTGATTATTATTATTGAATATTGTAGAAACATATAAACATGTCATCATTACAGGATTTTGTTGCAATTGGGAAAGATGCAGGTTTGACTTATATCGTGATCGGAGAAACAATTTACAGATTTTCAAGCTCACGAAAGGAACGAAAGAGTTGCGATAAGACAATTGGAAAAGGATCGACTAGATGAACAAGAGAGACAAAGATTATTTGAGAGGGAAAAAATGGCTATGGAAAATGATAAAATTGCAGCTCAAATTGCAGCAGATAAAGAGAGGATAGCCGCAGAAAATGACAGAATTGCAGCTCAATTGGTCGCTGACAAGGAAAGGATGGCATTGCAGATCGCTGCAGATAAGGAAAAACTAGATAGAGAAGCACAATTAAGAGAAAAAGAGATGGCTTTTAATCTTGAGAAATTGAATACAGAAAAGCTTCTGAAGGAAAATGAATTGGAGAATAACTTCAAAATGAAACAGTACGAGAAGGACAAGGATGAACAGATCGCTAGGAACAAAGTGGAGGCACAGTCCACAGATGCCATTAAGAAATATAATGGGGTGATAAAAACATATTCCAACTCCGATTCCGTCTCTGCATGGCTAACTAATTTTGAGCTAATCTTGAGACACTATGGAGTTGCAGAGACCGAATGGGCAGTTTTACTACATAGGCACTTAAGTGGTGAACCTTTGCAGGTTGTAGAACTAATCCCAGATGAGTTACGTAGTGATTACTCATACATTCGAAAGAGACTGCTATCTCATTTTTGTCTTGACGAATTTGGCCTTCGTGCATCATTCAAGAATCTTATTCCTAAAGCAGGACAGACGTTCCTTGACTTCTCCTCTTTAACTCAATTAACATTCGATAAATGGGCTCGATCAGCCAATGTTACTGATGACTACAAGAAGCTACGTGACTTGATTGTTAGAGACAAACTGATCTCGGCGGTTCCTCCGTCTATGTCTACCTTTCTTATTGAACAGAAATGTTCGAGTATACAGCAGATGGATGAGAAGGGAGAGTCTTTCTTCGACGCCCACAAAGACATATTTAATAATAGTTTTTCCCCATTGTTAGAGACAAACGCATGTGATAGATTCCCTCATAAATCAAGGATGCAGGGATACAAAACACAACAACAGTCTGGTGGACAACATCAAAGGAGGGAAAAACAACAACAACCAAAGTATCAACCTTATGTTAAACACGAGAAAAAGGGTGTGTGGACAACTTGCAAATACTGTGGTTTCACCCACGGCTCAAATCAAATGTGTGACAAACATCCGCAGTTTGACAGTTACATAAAGAAATTAGCACTTAGAAATAGAGACAGATTTAACACCTATCAAGGACAAACACAATGCTTTAAATGTTAAAGTTTTGGACATATGTTTTCATCTTGTCCTTTAAGACAACTGTATAAAGAAGCAAACATAGGGATGCTGACATCTAGTAGTGACAGTGACTCGGACGAGACTAGTCATGCAAATACGGTAGAGGTAGAATATTCTCCCATCGACCCAACTTGTGATACCTGCCGGATCTTTCATAAAGAGGGCAACTTGACGTGCGGTCATAAAATACACGTGCAGGAGACTAATGCGGTCCAAATTACCAATGGATCACTGGTCGTACAACACGCCATAGTGAATGGAAAGAAATGTAGCTTAGTACGCGATTCCGGGTCGAGTATAGTGGGAATACATAAAAAGCTGATTAATGAAACCGACTATACTGGAGAGCATGTGACCTGTAGAACTTTTGGAGGTAGAAGAGAAAAGTTTCCAGTTGCCTGGGCTGATATAAACTGCCCATATTTTTCTAGGAAAATAAAGGTAGCTGCGCTGCCCGACTCATTTGTGGATGTCTTTATTGGAAACATTCCTGAATTATGTGATGTTTCGCGTGAGGACATAACAGAATGGGAAAGGAAGCATATTGTAGCAAACACCGTTGATAATACACAAATAGAAAAGGAAAATCAATTACCTCATGATGTTTTGGTTTCGAACACACACATATCAGATCCATGGGTAGGAGAACATACAAATATTAATACAGTTCAAGCCGCGGCTATAACGCCGCAACACAACATCACGCCGGTAAATAGACAACCGCAGGCATATATTAGGGCAGTGACAGTTCCTTCTTGTGGACCGAAGAATATGCTTATGAAAACAGATACTTCATTTGATTTGGTCAATACTTTCTTCTGGTTGATTTTCTTGCTATCTATCATAACAAACAAAGTAATAAAATGTATAGCTAAGGCTACAGGGAGTTTGATTAAGATGTTACAATATGGTGTACGCCGGAAATTGAGCCATATTATGGGTATATATGATGATACTATACAGCATATTCGAACAACCTGCCTGACGGCACGGCATGATGAATCTGAAATCCCTTTACAGGAATCACATTCGATGATCAGTTCTAAGATCATTCTCAGATCAAATAATTATGTTGTGGTGGATGGTACCTGTTTACTGTCTGTCGTATACATTCTTCCACAAGGGTATAGGAAAATACTACATCTTGTCTTGTACTCTGGGAGAAAGGTATATGAATCACACAAACGCTATGAAATTACTCTATCATTGGTGAATTCTGTTCAGAAATTGGCTAAATATCTTTTAGGAAGAAAATTCTTGGTCATCTCAAAATGAATTTTACTAACCGTAAATAAAACATGTAGCGTCATTGTGATTGTATTGTCATCATAAATATTGTTATAAATGGAGTGTACTGTATTCGTATCATTGTCTTGTTCATATTAACAATCATATTTTTTTTTAATGAGCGATTATCTTTATCTAAAACCTATGCTCAAATAGACTTAGTAATAGCGAGCATGGCGAAATTTATATAGTTTTATAGATCATATCTGAGACATTCCTAGACAGATTTTTGTTTTGTCGCATTCGGATGTTTGGTTTTACGATAAAGCCAAGTAAAACTGAAATGGCATTTCGGGAAATTCAATTTTTAGAACATAAAATAATTTATCTGATCTACTCAGTAGACTATAAATAAATTATGAAAGTTTTATGTATATATATATATATATATATATATATATATATATATATATATATATATATATATATATAATATATATATATATATATATATATATATATATATATATTTATGTTTTCTGATTTGTTTTTTTTTTAAGTGTAACATTACGGTAGGATGACTGTGGCTAAGTCTGAATTACCACAGATATACATATATTATTATTTTTTTTAAAAGAAAGTATGGACGTGAGTTAGTCACTTGTTGTTATTATTATTTCAGAGAAACAGGTGAAAAGTTTCACGTGGCGAGATGGGTGTATAGCGGAAGCGGCATAACCAATTTGTGTGGTTTCATTCTGTCACAAGCCAATATGGTAGTATCGGCGGTGGTTTGTAGATAATTTTAATTGTGTTAGTATAAGAAAATTCATTATATTGGAATTTTCAATAGTGGACATAAACTCGAGGACAGAGTCTGTGCGGATCTCCGATAAAATTAATTAAGTATATCTTAAGTGATTAACATGTTTCATAAATGAATATCTTTATGGTTTTAATGTTATGTGTATATATTTTATTTTATTGATATTGGTTATTTTAAGTATCAGTACATTAATGTGTTGTAGTTATTAATGTCAGTAGTATGTTTTGTGTTAACTAATCATCATATATGTATCATTTTCATGATGGACGAATGAAGAGAAAAGAATGAAAGAAAAGTAATAAACACAAACATATAGTAACAATACACATTATAGGATATATAGATACATATAACAAATGAACAACACATTATAGATATATAACACAGTTATATTGAGAATAGTTTTCCTTATCGACATGATGTAGTGAAAAGAAATGATGGTGTACCAGATCGACTTGCACTTGTGTGGATATATGTATTCACGTCAAGGACAATCAGTTGTCGACTACGGATCATGTGATCGTTGGGTATGCAACACTGGATGGTGTTTTTATTTAACTGACGGCACTCGGGGATATAGAGACTGTTAGTAGT
>OY992876.1:205973658-205988658 GCA_963921405.1 Cepaea hortensis
AACTGACAAGGACTTATAACCCGTAACAGTTGCCTCTCGCTTTGATTCCGAGACCAGTTAAGACCAGGGATGGAGTTATTGCCTCTCCATAGCACAAAGCCTGGGCTAAAATATAGAGATCATGTGTTGCCCATGCAGCATGATCCCTCTCTCGGCCTGCCTAGTTCACTCCAGAGGAAAGGTAACACCCCTACATCTGGAACAAGACAAGCTGCAGAAGCTGCCGGATCAGCAAAGCAATGCTCTAACTGTCCGCCTGTCAGAGCTTCGATCCTAGACCAGTCGCCAACCAAGGCTTAGGACCTGGTCTGCCCTGCCATGACAATTTTGTCTTTAGCTTGCATTTCCTCGCACCAGGGTAAGGCTTGTACCCTCCCAATTGCGCTCTTCCGCCCGAAGCCGTTGGCACAATGTGGGGTGTCGGGTTTGGTAAGCGCCGCCCAACGTTCGGCGCTAACAGAAACCAGGTAGTACCGTCTACTGTTATACGGTAGCTCAGTCATATCTGACTAAGACCTGACACTAATACATACATACATACATACATACATACATACATACATACATACATACATACATACATACATACATACATACATACATACATACATACATACATACATACATACATACATACATACATACATACATACATACATACATACATACATACATACATACATACATACATACATACATACATACATACATACATACATACATACATACATACATACATACATACATACATACATACATACATACATACATACATACATACATACATACATACATACATACATACATACATACATACATACATACATACATACATACATACATACATACATACATACATACATACATACATACATACATACATACATACATACATACATACATACATACATACATACATACATACATACATACATACATACATACATACATACATACATACATACATACATACATACATACATACATACATACATACATACATACATACATACATACATACATACATACATACATACATACATACATACATACATACATACATACATACATACATACATACATACATACATACATACATACATACATACATACATACATACATACATACATACATACATACATACATACATACATACATACATACATACATACATACATACATACATACATACATACATACATACATACATACATACATACATACATACATACATACATACATACATACATACATTCATACATACATACATACATACATACATACATACATACATACATACATACATACATACATACATACATACATACATACATACATACATACATACATACATACATACATACATACATACATACATACATACATACATACATACATACATACATACATACATACATACATACATACATACATACATACATACATACATACATACATACATACATACATACATACATACATACATACATACATACATACATACATACATACATACATACATACATACATACATACATACATACATACATACATACATACATACATACATACATACATACATACATACATACATACATACATACATACATACATACATACATACATACATACATACATACATACATACATACATACATACATACATACATACATACATACATACATACATACATACATACATACATACATACATACATACATACATACATACATACATACATACATACATACATACATACATACATACATACATACATACATACATACATACATACATACATACATACATACATACATACATACATACATGGATTATTTTTTACCTATATTGTCTCTGGTAAAAACCGTGTGAGTTGACTAACACAAAAATATAAAAACTGAAAGCTACAATGATGACACAATGAATTCCAACGTGTCACCTCTAAAGACATAATCACAACATGACCACGGGAAAATAATGTATGAAAATATAGGATTATTTTTAGCCCAGCAGACATACATTGTATTATTGCAGATCTCCCTGGTCCTAGGAATTAACGTCTTTCTCCGTAATCCCGTATATTCTCTATATAGCATAACATATTTAACATAACTGCGCGAGAATCGGTAGCGGTTCTCGCCGCGTTGGTAACTTATGGGGTATGTGAGCCGGTCGCTCAGAAAGCAATGGCAACATACTACTGAGCGTGATCTTGATTAGTGCATCAACAGCAGCTGAAAAATGCTGATGTTGACTGCAACGTCATGTAAAGGGATATGAAAAAAAAAAAAAAAAAAAGAACGAAAAATATTACATATAAAATTCAGGATGGGTTCACGCCATGCAAAATTACAATTTAGCAATAGGAAAAGACATTTAAGATATAAGGCAGTCTGTGCCCTGCAGAGATGCAAAAACGTTAAGCTTTAATAGCTTTGCTTTAAAATACACTAAACACTTCACCTGATACTTGTCGCCTTTTAAAGCCATTATTCTCGTCTGGATACTCAGCTTCCACACCGAAGTTAGCAATGCACACAGCCAGTATGATAGTTCCAATAAAATATGTGAACAGTTTAGATGCCAACTTCTCTGCTAAATGTTTGTCGGTAGACGAGGAAAGCTGCAAGTATAAATAACACTATCTTGTCATCACAATTTCTTGATAGAGTTTAATGTTAAATGCGAACGGAATGTTGCGCTAATGTGATTTGTCAAAGGTATATTATTTTACCTGGTATGTATTCAAGAAACCCGCGTCAAATAACTACGCATGCACACTATATTGTGGCATCTGCAGAGGTAAATTATGGCGCATTAGTCACAATGACGAACCACACACACGTATACAGACACAGTCACCTCATAACAATTAAATAAATTCATCAATAATTTACTGAAGCATCTAGTACGCGTGTCTACATATAAATGAAACTGGCAATGGTTGGACTGGAGTTTATATTACATTAACTTAGTACGCACTCTATGTTAATGAAACTAGAACATTATAGACAACTATAAGAAAGATACAAACAGCTTTCTTGGATTATTTGACGAGAAGCGAAGTATTGGAGAACATCATCACAGCTGGCGAGATCAGTGGGAAAAGACCATGCCATGAGGATTTATGGTAGATTGATTGAGAAGGTGACATGAAGGTCTAACATCAGCAGAGTCGATCCACAATACTAATTGACGGAGATCTGCGGAGAGACATGAATGCCTACGCTAGTGGGCACGACTCATAATGATTATGGTGATAGTGATGATGATGATCCACCGTGTCTCAAAGTTTAGTGATAAATAACCAAATCTTAAAATCTGAAGCTGAACAAGCAAGGTATACCCAATAATAACAACACAAAAAATTGTATAAAACAAATAATCATCTGTACTTATACTCAAAAGATTGACGACCCAAACCAGACAATCCACTCATTCCTCTGAGAAAAGAACGAATATTCTATACGTATATCAATAAATTACAACGCAAATTGTTCTGCAATTCAATGGATGCGACCCTGCTGCAATATTCAAAACAAATGAGGAAGCAAATCGTCATGCAAATCTGGCCAGATCTGTACAACAAAATTATTTCAGCACAATTTAATGTAAATATTTCTAGAACAGGTGTCTTTCGAGGCAATCCAGACAAAATATCGCTCCGACTACACAACAGTGAGGATCTTCAACTTGCTAGACAACATCAGATCATTTCTGTTATATTGCAAGGAGGTCTCAACGAAAATTAATCTGATCTATACAAATGCGTCCACACTGGTCTGCATCTATGGAACTAGTCCACTAGTGCCGGTCTTCGTGGCCAAAACCTTGCGAACGCGGTTCGTGAGTCGGTTACCAGGCGTTCGAAACTCAGTTGCGACCGATTTGTGAGGCAGACCGTGTAGCGTTGTGTTATAACGTATTGGTATGGGAGCCGGTCGTTCAGAAAGCAATGGCAAACTACTAAACGTAAGAACAAGCTGAAAAATGCGGATGTTGACTGCAACGTCCTGCAAGGGATATGCAACAATAAAAAAAAAAGAGTCCAATAATAGGCGGACTAGGGCACCAAGGCGTCTAACTTACAGCAATGTGAACGTTAACAAATACTTGTCGCCAAACGCGCCAAGGTAGTTTCAAAACAGATCTAATGACAGCAATCAGCATAGCCGAATGGATAAGAGGGCTCGTTCTTAAACATTCAGTGTGCTGATACCGAGGTAGCGGGTTTAACTCCTACAGCTGGTCAAGAATGTTGCATTCTCATGTACTTCTACATGTATCTCTGAAGTCGGGGTTTGTTCACTGGTAAAAAGTGCTTGCTTGCTTGCTTGTGTTCGCTGGCTGTGAACTCCAGCGTAAAGTCCTACATGTCGGATGGTGACATCCTGTTGTCCAAGAACAGTGTGATGTCATACCGGACCTGAGGTTTGCGTGAGTATCCGTTGTCCCATGTCTGGCTTATTGGTGTGCAGACTGGTGGTTCCTCGCCGTACAGGCAGACACTCTCCGACTTCGGGGGAAACTGGTAGTAGTGAAAGCTAATCCACAAGAAAAAAAATAAGTCTAGCGCACAAGAAGTAGCAGCAGGTGTATGGACTACCCATGAGTCAAAGCGGGCGAAAGCAACACAAAAGTGCTAAATGTAGAAGGGTCAACTATCTCGCACCGGTGTTTTACGCCATCTGTAGCGGTCTCTTTCCGTATAACGACAAGGCTCTTTCCGAAGGGACTCACAACGCACGAATTGCGTAGCTCCAGTAAAGACACCCAGAATACTGCGGGAAAATTGCTCTCGTGGTCTGAACGAGGCTTTCAGTGAAACGACTCTACAACATTCAGAGACAAGCTAGCAGACGCAGATGATGATGAAGAAGAAGAAGAAGAAGAAGAAGAAGAAGAAGAAGAAGAAGAAGAAGAAGAAGAAGAAGAAGAAGAAGAAGAAGAAGAAGAAGAAGAAGAAGAAGAAGAAGAAGAGGAGGAGGAGAAGGAGGAGGAGGAGAAGGAGGAGGAGGAGGAGGAGGGGGAAACGAGAAAAACGAAAATGATATACTTACTATTTAATGTGAAGGCCACAGTGAACAATATTTCACGTTTTTAATGTAGCCCAGTGACATTGGCAACAGCACGCTTTTGCTCCACTTATATAGTCTTCTCTGGTTTCTTGTCTGTTAGGCAGGCACGCTTGCTAGCCATTCCACAGTGTGCTAGCATGTTAAAACCACGCCCCAACCTGTGTATTGTTTTGGGATGATAAATTATCAGCTAATGCCAAGGCAGTCTTTGTGAATTTAAATATTAGATAATAAATCATAGGAAATTCCTCACTTATAAGCTTGCACGAAAACGTAAATTAAACACTAAGAACATTATTGGACTCCACCTTCACCATGTGTGACCTACCCAACTCCATTGTCTATTCCTAGCCAATGATAAAGGGCAAATTGTTTAGTTTTCTTAATGAGCTTCACATTCGACATTCTGTCATGTCGTATTGGTCCTTCTGTTACGCTTATATTTCTTAACAAATTGACGATTTTCTATGGGTTTCTATAGTATCCATGAATTGTCAAAGGAATTCCATGTCAACGTTGTCGATGACAAATTCATAGAGCACACATCCGATAGATAGTGACAATTTCATTTCAATGCTTTGCTCAGTAATTCTGTACAATGTGGCCATCATGTCAATGCAGTATGTGTTTGGTCAAAGCTCTACCTGTTTACCTGTTCATCCCTTATATATTTATCAGTGGTATTTCTCAATCTCTCAGCCCTGGCTATGTCACAAATTTTCTATCATTTTCGCATTCCTCCAGGTACCCTTATATGTAAGGAAACTAGGGAAGCTCTAACAAACAGGTAGGTGAATTACTTGATCCTATAAACATGCTCATGAATCACAGAGGAAATAGGAGGGAATGTGCTTGTCACGGGCAATGGAACTTAAATAAATAACCAATGGAACTTAAATAAATAACTCATACCCACGACGCCTAACGACACAAACGAAATACAACAACAACAACCCCAACAAAAACAACAATAACCATTTCTTTGGCAGCTTCACTTGCACTCCTTTTTCTCTAATCTGTTTGTATTTATTCAGTCCAGTTCTTCAGTCCAGTGAGAAACTGGACTATTTCAGTTTCATTTATGATCCAGTTATCAGTGAGGACACATTATTGATGAGCATATTCAATCGTTATGCGGTGACTGTGTCTCTAACCTTGTGTTTGATTTGCCAATGTGACCAACGATTCATAATTCTATTTTGCAGATGTCGCAATATATTGGGCATAAGTAGGTATTTGATGCGGCGTTCTGAATACACTCCTGGCAAAATAATAAGCCATTGCAAAGACACATTAGCATAACATTCCGTTTGTATTTAACATCAAACTATACACAGACACTGTCTAACGACAACCAGTTAGCAGAGGAGGTGGCATCTAAACAGTTCGTATATTTTATTGGAGCTATCATACTGCTATCTTCAATGTGGAATCTGCGTAACCATATTAAGAATGACTTTGAAATGCGACAAACGCCATCAGGTGACGTGTTTCTTATTCTTTAAAGTTAAGGTATTAATGCTGAACGTTTCTGTGTCTCTGCTGGACCACAGTGTGCCCTGGATCTTACATTTCCTTTCTCATTGCTAAATTGTATTCTGCTTTTAGAGGCGGCAGTTTCTAATTCCTTTGTGATCATTGCAGCTTTCAGTTATTTGTTTATCTAGTGAGTCTTCTCGCTCCTTTGTTACCAGAGCCCATACGGGTAGAAAAGAATCCCAACCCACTAACAGACAATGCATATAGTAAGAAGATATTAATAATACTTGGACTAGAAATAGCTTGCCCGTACCGTAGAAAATGAAATACATAAGTCTGGTATGCTGACCAACACTCGGTAACCAAGAAACAATTCCAGCGAATCTTGGATGTTTCCATGTGACCTTATGCAGCTACGTTGTTTAAAAAAAGGGAGTTTTTAATACATAGGTCATTTCTGGTGCAATGCGCCAACAGCCTTTGCCCATTTTCATTCATGCGATCGATGTTGTATTTTCTAAGACACACTGGCAATGAACTCTAGTTCCTACCCACACGATCATTGACATCACCGAGAAATTAATTGTAGTCGGATTTTGGAACTGCCTTGATCACAGAGTCTAACTCCTCATAGAATGAATCCTTTACATCATCAGAGGAAGTGAGTGTCGAAGCATATGCAGTGATAATGGTAGCAAAACATGCAGTGATAATGGTAGCAAAACGCAAGAGGTTGACAAGCGCAGGGATGATAGTCTTTTATTACCCCCAAATGGAATTTCAATCAATCCCAGTAGCGAATTCTTCACTGCAAAGCCCACACCATGTTGCCCCTTTTCTGCCTGCCCTCTACCCTTCCAAAAATATGGTGTAATTGTTTTCCCTGAGTGGCCCTTTCTCAGCATCAATCACAGCCGTTTTTATCACGTTTTTCTGCCTGCCCTCTACCCTTTCAAAAAAATGATGTAATTGTTTTCCTTGAATGATCCTTCCTCAGCATCAATCACAGCCGTATTTCCCACATCGTCAATATTGGTCAGGTCAGTGGAAAATCCTGGACACATGGTTCTTCTTATGTTCCAGGTTGCAAGCCGTAGCTTGAAGTTTCTATTTGTTGTATTTAGTAGTACCTGGTGCATTGGTTTTACAGCCTGCGATTCAGATTTTGTCCTAGCCCGAAGCACTTATTGAAGCAGGCAGGCTGTGGCGGATCAGCAATCAGTTGGCCGGGGGCTGCCCAGCTTGAGGCGGGCGGTAGCTGATCAGTGACACCGATAGGTATATCCCACAATCAGAGGCAACCCGTGGCGCCCCATGTCTACATCAATTGGCTGATGTTATAACCCGTAACTGCTACCTCTCGCTTTGATTCCGAGACCGGTTAAGACCAAGGGCGGAGTTATGACTCTCCATAGCACACAACCTGGGCTAAAGACCACGTGTTGCCCATGCAACATGTTCCCTTTCTCGGCCTGCCTAGTTCACTCCAGAGGAATCGCAACACCAATATATCTGAAACAAGACAAGCTGCAGAAACTGCCGGATCAGCAAAGAATTGCTCTAACTGTCCGCCTGTCGGAGCTTCGAACCTAGACCAGCTGCCAGCCAAGGCTTAGGGCCTAGTCTGCCCTGCCATGATATTTTGTCTGTAGGTTGCATTTCTTCGCATCAGAATAGGGGTAGTACCGTCTACTGTCATACGGTAGCTCTCTCATATCTAACTAAGACCTGACTATGTATAGGCAATCAAACAAACGGTAAATCGACATTTTGATGGAAGACCGGAATGCTAATACAACTTTGATAATACGGGTTATGAAAGAATCAACTAGAAACATGAACGTTAGTCATCATCACATCATCACTTTCCACATATGTCGTCTAGCGTCGTGTAGAGAAATAGTTGGCGTACAGAACCCGATGGATGGCGCTGGATAGTGTCATTCCGTGTGATTGTACACTTTCTTTGATATCGTCAATCCTCTTTCTTCTCTGGCATCATCTTGCTCTCGTATCAGATCTTCTTTAAAGTAACACAAGTACTGTGGTTGATAGTGTTGCATTCTAACTTAGTGGCCGAACCATTTGATCTTCTGCCTTTCAATACGTGTGTTGTTGATCCCAAAGTATGTCCGATAACAGCATTGCTTCTTTGATGTAAAGCCAGTGCTCGTAGCTGTTGGGGTTGCATTCTAACGAAATGGGCGAACTATTTGTTCTTTTTCCTGTCAATATATGTGGCACAAAATGTTAATCCCGCTGTCTGTCCGACAAAAGATAAAGATCAAGTGCTGCCATTGAGATAAACAGGTAGATTTACGACAGAACAGATCCAGCACTAACCTAAAAGCTATATAAGCACAATAATAAAGCATCGACACGGTGTGTGTGTGTGTGTGTGTGTGTGTGTGTGTGTGTGTGTTACTTGACTTTGGGTTGGCTAATATATATCTATGATGTTATTTCAGCGCCTACATATGCTATTTATACTCCATAGTTGTGATTTTAAGTGATGATAGATCTGGATTTTAAGAATCATGTGGAGGCTTTGGTGGTAAAGGCCGGAATGTTACTTAATGCATTGAGGGCCATAGACGCAGAGGATGCTTTACAAGCTCTTTCAGCAGCTAATAAGTGCAGTCATTCATGGGTATGGTTTGGGGCTGCTGACAGTATCAAAGAATCAGCTTGAAATGTTGGAGCGCATACAGAATGAGGTCATTAGGGTGATCCCGGGGTGCACAAAGGACACATTAATTGTATGCATGAGGTATATCTTTGCACCGCAGACTATCAAAGGGTACCTGAGTGTCTCTGCAGATAGGGCTCATCTCCTGCATGAAGCATGGGTATAATCAAGCGTCATAGACTGAGAAGAGCAGGTCCCATATGGCACAGGTAGAAATATCTATAAGCCATGTGTATGAAATAGACACCATTAATCGTGAAAAAGAGCGGGTAAAATTACCGTAAGAAATGTCGGAGTGGCACAAGGTAATAGTAACACTGAGTCGTGAGTGCAGTGAATGGGAACAGGTAACACTTTGCTTGAGGTGCAACAACTGATCCAGGGCAGCACACAACAAGGTGACATAGTGGTCTACACCGATAGGTCAGTGGAGAGTAACAGATGTAGTGGTTGGTTTATCATTGTGAAAGCTAATAGACGATGCTTGGTAAAGGAGAGTCTGGCATATATGACTACAAACTCCAGCATGGGAATAGAGTGGAGGAAGTAACATCACCTTTCAATTGGTTGGAGGAGACCTCTGAAAATCACATTGTGTCCATTACGGACTTGTTGAGAACTCTTAGTAAGGTTGAGAAAGGAAAATTTTGTGCAGAACTCAGTGGCAAGACAAGTAAACACGTCAGGAGACGAATAAAGTTGCAGTGGATTATCAGAGCATTCTAAGTGTCTTATCGTGCTCACTACGCTTTGCAGGTAAACGCTGTTTAACCTGTGGAATCGTCAATAATTTCTCCCGCGGAGACTGCCTAATCATTTCAATTTCTGCCTGCCTGCCTACCTGCCTGCCTGCCTGCCTGCGTGCCTGCGTGCCTGCCTACCTGCCTGCCTGCCTACCTCTCTGTCTGTCTGTCTGTCTGTCTGTCGGTCGGTCGGTGGGTCGGTCGGTCAATCGGTGGGTCGGTCGGTCGGTCGGTCGGTCTGTCTGTCAGTCTGTCAGTCTGTCTGTCTCCATGTATGTATGTATGTATGTATGTATGTATGTATGTATGTATGTATGTATGTATGTATGTATGTATGTATGTATGTATGTATGTATGTATGTATGTATGTATGTATGTATGTATGTATGTATGTATGTATGTATGTATGTATGTATGTATGTATGTATGTATGTATGTATGTATGTATGTATGTATGTATGTATGTATGTATGTATGTATGTATGTATGTATGTATGTATGTATGTATGTATGTATGTATGTATGTATGTATGTATGTATGTATGTAGGTATGTAGGTATGTAGGTATGTAGGTATGTAGGTATGTAGGTATGTAGGTATGTATGTATGTATGTATGTATGTATGTATGTATGTATGTATGTATGTATGTATGTATGTATGTATGTATGTATGTATGTATGTATGTATGTATGTATGTATGTATGTATGTATGTATGTATGTATGTATGTATGTATGTATGTATGTATGTATGTATGTATGTATGTATGTATGTATGTATGTATGTATGTATGTATGTATGTATGTATGTATGTATGTATGTATGTATGTATGTATGTATGTATGTATGTATGTATGTATGTATGTATGTATGTATGTATGTATGTATGTATGTATGTATGTATGTATGTATGTATGTATGTGTGTATGTGTGTATGTATGTATGTATGTATGTATGTATGTATGTATGTATGTATGTATGTATGTATGTATGTATGTATGCATGCATGTATGTATGTATGTATGTATGTATGTATGTATGTATGTATGAATGTATGTATGTAGCCTCCATATTCACCAACGTTCTATTAGAAGAGACAGTGAAAATAATAAGTGAACGCATCAGAGACAAACAGCTAAAACTAGGTATACCAACATCTATTCTGGAGAGGCTACTATTACATTGTACTTCCAATATAAAATTCAATTTTCTGAATAAGTCATACCGCCAAATTGACTGAGTGGCCATGGGTAGTCCTCTTGGTCCTATTCTAGCGGACATCTTCATGGCACATTTAGAAGAAAAGAGATCCTTAGACATCGAAAACTTGATCTTCTATCGTCGATATGTGGACGATATATTAATTACCACCACAGACGAGCTACAAGCAGAATCGTTCCAGGCGGTAATGAACAAGGAGCATAAAAACATCTCTTTATCTATGGAACACGAACACAACGAAACGTTGCCGTTCCTGGCTATCCTAATGAGACGTAGAGCAGACGGCACAATTCAAAGATCGGTGTACCGCAAAGTAACATTGACTGGCCAATACTTAAATTTTCATAGCTTCGCACCTTTCCAGTACAAACGGGGCTTAGTGAAACCCTGTTTGACCGTTCTAGGAAGATATGCACACAGGACACACTGACGGAGGAAATTGAAACTCTGAAGAATGCATTGTACCTGAATTGGTACTCCACATGATTTATAAAGCACCACTGCCAACAGCCGAAACCAAAATCAGACGTAACTACGGTCCCTAAGTTCAAGATATTTATACAGCTAGCCTTTGGAGGGGATGACGTAATGCAACGTCTACAGGATGGCTCGTTACAGCAGTCGGCCGAACATTCCCTGCTGCAACTCCTGTTATTAGGTACAGAATCACACCTATTCCCAACCCAGCAATAAAAGAATCTACCCCTCTGTACGCCACATCTAATTGCATTTACCAATTCACATGCAGGTGCGAGTCTACCTACATTGGCCGACACAGAGAGGCAGTTACACACCAGGATTGTTGAACACATACCAAAATGGGTTGATAAGAAACTACACACAAGCAATGGGATCATGGGATCACCACAGTTATAAACTTCCGGCTTCGTCCATTGCCCCGTCATGTCTTGGAAACCGGTCATGTCATTGATAGAGACAGCGCTTTTTGCGTGTTGTTTCATACACAAAATAGTAGTTTGTTAAAGTTTGCAGAAGCGATAATGATCCATCTGCACAAACCTATTTTGTGCAAACAGAAAGACGTGATAGTCAATTTTAAAATTACCATGGTAAAAAACTGATATTACTGTGCGAACACTTGTATATTTCAGCTTGAACGATGAATCTAATTATGTTACTCTGCGTTGTGTGACATCTGCAGTAAGTACCTGACGAGATGCAGCGAAATGTGCCAGGCAATAACTAGTACTATATATGGTTTGTGTCTTCGTTATTCAAATTCACTACGGGAAAACATTGTTTTGACATGTATATTTACTTGCAGTACGAGCGCAGTTTGTTGAGTTTGCTGATGTCTCTGTTATTTAATCTACTTTCGTTCTTTTTACTGAATTTTACAAATTCCGTGTTGGTTAAAAGTCGTTCTCAAGCTATTCGTTTATAGAGACATACATAATGCCCTATTACAAAATATTGCTATTTCCATTAACATAAAACATGCGAATGGAAATAATAAGTGCAATCATCAAGTCCACATATTTACTCCCAACCACGTAAAAAGCATGCAGCTTGATAACTTAGTGTTCTCTGTGCCAGATAATGGGACAGGTAAATCAAGTTGCTTAAAGTGTTTTCATAAATATGATATAGGGCATGTTTACATCATTGATGTTTCCTAACGTGTCTAAATGTGCGTTTGTCTATAAATTGCTAATATAATCTGCGCTGAAAATAATATGTAATGCTATTGAAAAAATGATGGAACAAGGGACCTTATTGTTTGATGCCCATGCAATTAATGTCAACATTATGATTATACACAGCCATTTATAGTACTGTGATACGAAAATACCGTTTACTTGAATGTCAGAAAACCAAGACGTAAGCAGTTTACAGCATTTGCTGTTTTTAATTGACAAATAAACTGCTTCGAGACAAATTATTATTATTATCAATTATTTATAAAACATGTATGTAATTAACTACAATCACATATATTTGATTGACATTGGACTTGTTGTATTTATGAGATGTGGACAGCTAGTGTCGATTTATTAGTAAAGTTTTGATCAGTAAAATGGACTTCATCATCACACGGAGACAACATCTCAACCATATATCATTAACTCGAAGTTACCACAGTGCTGACTGTGATACGGATCATTCTTTGGTTGTTGCAAGGGTTAAGACTGAGACCAAAGAGAATCTACAAAGCTAAACATAAATCTAGCCCCAGGATTAATATTATTAACACTCACGATCCTGAAAAGTGCTTTCACTTTCAACAGCAACTTGAAGACGCTTTCACTAATCATTCTTCTTTTTCTTCAGCATTCCGAGCCATTGAGGTTCTTTGCTGCAGATACAAGCAGTCTCCATTCGTCTCTCTGGTTGACCTTCTCTTGCCATTCGCTGATTCCAAGTGCTTGTAGGTATGTATGTATATTACCTCTCCACCGTCTTCTTGGTTTACCTCGGGGTCTACGGTCATTTATTTCTTGAGTGTAAGCAAGGTTTGTTTCCCTATTATCTTCCATTCTTTCTATATGCCTCAACCATTGCAGTCTATTAGCCTTCTATTAGCTTCCACCGATACACCAGAAAATTGTACAGTAAGTGAAAAGTGGGGTCAACTTAAGGAAACTCTTTATAAAACTGAAGTAGGGGTTTACGGCACTGTGTATCACAAGAGTCAGGACTGATTTGTGGCAAACAGCCAGACTCTGCAGCCCTTTATTAATACGAAGAAGATAGCTCTCTTAAGAAACAAGGAAAGACCAACGCGTAACACTCTGAGTGAGCTAAAGCAAGCTAGGAAGGATGTGCAAAAGGCTGCCAGGCAGTGTGCACATGATTATTGGATCAAGTTATGTGAGTCCATTCATATCGTAAGTAATAAGGGACACATCAGAAGCATGTATGAAGGAATAAAGCACGCCTGTGGTCCAATGATCAAAAGAAGTGCATAATTGAAAACCTTGACTGGAGAAATCATTACTCATACCAAGAGAAACGTTTAAACAGCTTTCATATGCGGTGTCTGCGAAGAATTCTTAGTATTAAGTGGCAAGACAAAATCGCAAATACTGAAGTATTTGAAAGATCAGGTTGTGTGACGGTTTATTCCATGCTCAGTCTTCGTAGACTTAGATGGATAGGACACCTTAGGAGGATGGATTATGGTAGAATACGAAAGGACATCTTTTTTGGTGATTTACAGATGGGTAAGAGATCTCAGAGTCGGCCCCTACTACGATACAAAGCTGTGTGTAAACGGGACATGATTGATACAGGCATTGATAATGCCCATTGGGATCAAGTCGCCGCTGAACGTTTTGCATGGAGGGCAATCATCAGAAATGGAATAAAGACAAAGAAGAAAATTATTGCAGATAAGTCACACACCGAGCGTGTGAGACGTAAGATGGTGCATGATGGTGGAAATGACCACGTGTTCACATGCACCCACTGTGAACGAACATTTACAGCGCGAATTGGCCTTATCAGTCACATTCGCTACCACCATGGGTAAACGTTATTATGCCTTTTTGAAGCACAAACTATCGTCTGTCAAGACGGCAAGGTGCCAATGTAATGTAATGTAATGATAAGTAAAATACAAATACATACAATACGTGGTAGCCGATTCATCAAAAAGCATCTCTTAATCTAGAGATCATAAAAGAGTGTACCTCCTCTTTTAATGTGGGCAAATAACTTGGCTTTCAAACATACTGTTTTCATACACTATCGTTGATCTTAGTCTTTGTGAATACAGACAGACAACAAATGTTCTCTGGCACAGATTTCGTCAGTACACTTATCTG